>CM035119.1:1853213-2378213 GCA_020205555.1 Panax stipuleanatus | reverse complement strand
TATCATACATACCTAACCATTTGAAAATTTCCTCAAATTGTAATAGCCTCAAGAAAATTATGATGGCTATAAAGGATATAAATACAGGGAAAGCAACTGGACATGGGTATGAAATTTAATTAAGAAAGGAGGGAAGTTTGAGACAAAAGCAAAGCTAAAAGTATGTAAAAAGGCAAAAAAATATTTAAATATTTAAATGGAAAAGGGGGAAGGTTGATTGTTTTTTTGCAGATTTTAGGTACATGATTTATTTGCTTGTGGTTGGTATGTCACTGTCTTTAATCTGAATATCTCAACCATTTTATTTGAATCTTCAACAGCTTGAGATTCATCACATAGAATTTAGAATGGAATAGGTCCTGATATTTGCCGGCTTCATATCATTAATTAATTGATAATTTAGAGATAAGTACATTTGGTGTTCAATTGATGCTTTAAGGTCTCAAGTTTGCCAATAGTTTGGCTACTTGTGGGAAATTTGTCAAATTTTGAGGTTATGAATTGTTGAAATGGAAGTGCCCAACCCCGAGGGGCTCAGTCTGGCCTAGTGGTTAAGGAGGTTTGGTCCCTTTCTTGATTTATCGGGTTCGGCCAGTATTAGGAGAAAATCTTTTGAATGAACTAAACTATCCCTTAAGATATATCGTTCGGGGAGAGATTTAGTTTCGGTTGATGCATAAGCAGACCGAATAAACTCTTACTGTCAACCAAAAAAATGAAGTGCCCGTGTGATGACATTTTTAAAGTTAGTTTTTGATAATACTTGGTTACATAGTTGTAAAAGTGTTTTTAAAATATATTAATGACAATTTAAGTTAATTGTGTGTTTGGGGATTTTATGTTTTAATAATTTATTGATAAATTTGTATTTTGTGCTTTTGCAAAATGTATTTTAGCCAAAAAAACAACTTTTTTTTGCTGTTAAAAGAATTTAAATTTTAAAACTCAAATCTCTATTTAAAAGTGCTTTGGTCAATATTGTATGTCAAATGCAGTAATATAAACTGATTATAAATCATTAAATAAAGTGGAGACTAAGTTTATATAAAGTGGGCAAACTCATCCTCAAGTAAGTAAAAACATAAAAGTATTGCACAATATATAAATCTAGTGGAGACTGGTGTCGTATCCAGTAATTTTATCAAGGGTGGTTACCCTTATAATAAAAGAAAATTAATTTTTTTTTGACAAGTTTCATGAAACGATCGAAATAATAATTAGTATAATTCAACAAATATAGAATTCATTATAAATGTATTAAAATCATTACAAAATATATTTTTGCAACCCAATTTCTTGAATGTTTTTACAATCGCTCCGTTTTCAATTGTATTAAATACTTTCTTTTCAATTTTTAATGTAAGTCGCCATCTATTGACTCTTGAGTAGACTCGAATCGTTGACATTTACTAGTTTCGAGATTTGTAAAAAAATTGGGAATATTTTTTTGCATCCTAATAAAAAAGAAAGGCAAACGTAAATACACACAAATACAATCGAGTACAATTAGAAGAAAAAAATAGCCCTACTCCTAAAAAATATGCTCCATATATATTATATACATTAAAACAATTTAGGACAAATATGCTCAATTTCATATCAATTATTTATAGTATAATTAATTTTATATGTAAATTAATAAATAAAATCAATTTAAGACAATATGCTGGCCAAATTAGAAGAGGAGAATATCCTAATTAAAATTTAGTGAAAATTAAAGTTTAAAGAAACATATCATAGAATTTGAGAAAATAGAAAAAAGTATCAACATAGTTACAATTTACAATTTTATCGAAAATGAAGATAGTATATACCTAATTTTTTGAATTTAGATTGCAATTAATTTTGTACAAATTGTAAGTATTATAACTTGAGACACCTATTTTGTACAAGTTGTAAATACTTGTATATTTTTTTAGGGTGGTCCATATGTGTGACAGTGTGAGCAAAGTTGACTGCAAATACTTACAATTCATTCTTTAGGGATTAATTTAGGAAGAACTAACACTCTATTTTTTAGTTCGGGACAGAAAAGAAAAAAAATATAAAGTTTAATTTATAACGAAAAAAATAATAAAAAATTTGTATGTTTTCTATCATATTTATAAAGAAAAAAGTAGACAGAAAACTTAAGTTTTACATATAAGTTACTAAGTTACCCTTATATTAATTTTATTATGTTTATAATCTAAATGGTCTAATAAGATTATAAAATGTGGTCTTATGTTATTTAATTTTTCGTTCAAATCTATCCATTTTTGAACATAAAAATTTGGCAAAAAAAAAAGAAGGCTAAATTTTTTATCCATTTATTTTCTTTTTCATTCATTTTAAAACTCAATAACAGTCAACAGAGTGTTAAAAGGAGGAAGAAGCAAGGGCGTAGCTACATACGGGCTACGGCAAATTCTCAAAAAATTTGACTTTATAATTTAATTTTAGCGTAAATTATTCAATTTTAAAAATTAGCCCACCCCAAATTTAAATACTTAGTTTATATGTTGTTCTAGTAAAGTAGTAAATTTTTTTCTACCCCACCCCAATTCATAATCCTAGCTCCAAAGAAGATAGGACTTAAGGTTCTCTTTATAGTTGTTTAAACCATCTTTTTCCTTACTATAGTCATGAAAACTACTCCCTATGTACCATTATACCATAAGATGTCTTGAGTACAAAAACTTGTCTGATAAAAATATGGAACAATTACATATTATAGTATATTTTTAAAAATAATTATAAAAACAGTACATAGATAAAATAATTACAAAAGTAACACATTTTTACATACTTAATTACAAAATTATTACAAATAAGATTCATTTAATTGAGGAGATTAGGATTGGTGTGCTGACATGGCAAATTAGAAACCCAATTAAAATATTGTTCCCGTTTGTTCGGTCGGGCGTTTTTTTTTGAAACGCGTGATAACTGCCTTAATCATTTGTCTGGGTAGGACTCTTCAGTTTAGAAACCCTTGTTTTGCATATTAAAAACTATTGCTTCTTTCTTTTACCCGTGTTCTCTTCTTCTACAGTGATCGGTACTGGTGATTTGTTCATCATTTTCGTGATCGTTACAGGTTTAGTTGTTCTTCATTGTCGTACTTACTCGGTTCGGTACTGATTTAGTTGTTGTTCATTGTCGAACTTACTCGATTCTCGTTACTGGTCGGAGCTCTGAGTTTTAAAATATAGTATACTTGTTGTTGGTTCATCGTTACAGGTGAATATCTGGCTTAATAGTGTAATGCATGATTTTATTAACACAATGGAGTTTTGATTGTTTCTGTTTAAGTATCTGGCTTAATAGTGTAATGTATCTGGCTTAATATTTGTTGTTGTTGTTTGTGTTGTATGTATGTGTTGTACAGGATGGTTGATACAAGGGAGAAGGATGGAAAGAGGAAAAGAATCACGGAGGGTGATTCTGTTACGGAGTTGAAGAAGTATGCTAGGGTGAGGAAGGGGAAGAAGTGTACTAAGTTGGTGATACACGGTGATACAAAGTCTAAAGAAGTGCAGTTGGAGTCTGATTTTGATGCCCATGCAATTAAAACTGAAGTTGAAGTTCAACGCTGGAAAATTATCCCCAGACAAAAAAGTCTAAAGGTGTGTTAATTTAAATTCTGTTATTGTTAGCATCATATTAATGTTTGAATACGTCTTTATTATGATTTGGTTACTGTTGCCTTATGATATGGTTACCATTATTATGACCTCAAGGTGGAATTTTGGTTATTGTTATATAGTGTTCTGGTTACTATGTAATTGTTTACTATATATGGGTTGCCTAGATTGGTTTGATGTAAATGTTGTTTATGTTTTGGTAACCATTAAAAACTGGGTTGGTTACTATCATATAATTGTTTAGTTACTTCTTTATTATGTTTTGGTTACTGTCATATTATGATTTGAGTACTATAATTGTGCCCTCAATGTGGGATTTTGGTAACTTTTATATTTTTCTGGTTATCATGTAATTGCTTAGTATACATGGGTTTCCTAAACTGAGTTTGATGTACATGTTGTTTATGTTTTGGTTACCATAAAATCATGTTATAGATACTGTCATATAACTTTTTGGTTACTTCTTTATTAGGTTTTGGTTACTATTATATTATGACTTGGTTACTATTATTGTGCCATCAAGGTGGGAGTTTGGTTACTTTTATATATTGTTCTGGTTACTATGTAATTGTTTAGTATACATGGGTTGCCTGAACTGGGTTTGATCAACATGTTGTTTATGTTTGGTCACCATCAAATCATGTTCTGATTACTATCATATAATTGTTTGGTTACTGCTTTATTATATTTTGGTTACTGTTATCTTATGATTTGGCTACTATTATTTGTTCCCTCAATGTGGGGTTTGGTTACTATGATATTTTGTTATGGTTACTAGATAACTGTTTAGTATACATGGTTTGCCTGAACTGGGTTTAATCAACATGTTGTTTATGTTTGGTCACCATCAAATCATGTTCTGGTTACTATCATATAATTGTTTGGTTATTGCTTTATTATATATTGGTTACTGTTATCTTATGATTTGACTACTATTATTATTCCCTCAATGTGGGGTTTGGTTATTATGATATTTTGTTATGATTACTAGATAACTGTTTAGTATACATGAATTGCCTGAACTGGATTTGATTATATATTTTGTTATGGTTATTATCATATAATTGTTTGGATACTGTTTGGTTATATGTTGGTTACTAATGACTGTTTAATTCTGATTTTGTTTATTTACAGATATGAGATCTTTATTATGAGGAACGTAACAGAAATTTTACTGGGAAAATAATATACTGGTGTGACATGGAAGTTCCTAGTATTATTATGAAAAAACTGAATAAAAGTCAGTTGGAGAAGTTTAAGAATTCTTGTTTTGGGAATTTTCTTGATTTTGGCGAACATCAAATGTATTCTCAAATTCTTCACCATGCTCTTGTGAGGGATGTTCACCAAAGGGATGACAGGGAAATGTGATTTCTGTTCAGGGAGAAAAGGATCCGGTTTGGTTTGCTAGAGTTTAGTTTGATTTCTGGTTTGAGATGGCAAGGTGAGGAAGACATATCTGCATACAAAGGTATGAAAAATTTGTTGGTGAAAAAGTTTTTTGGGGACGAGGCTGTGACACTTAGTAGCATAGGGAGAGTATATCAGGAGGCAGTTTTTGACAATGATGATGAGGCGGTGAGGATGTCGATGATTATGTTGGTGTTTAATTTCATACTATCCACCGTTTCTGATAATTATGTGGATGGTGCAATGATTAATTTTTTATGTTTTGGCAATGTTAGTAGTTATCCTTGGGGAAAAGTGGCCTTTGAGCAGACAAAGTACTCTTTTTCGAATGCTTTGAAGGGGCGGTTGAAGAAGGGAACGAATGGTGGTTGGATTTATGATTTCTATAAGGAGCATTACACTAAATCTTATAAGTTGAATGGTCTTCATTATGTCTTCTAAGTGTTCTTGTTTGAGACCATTCCGACATTCAAAGCTCGGGGTATATGTAATGACGAGCATCCTTCGGATGTTCAATTATTTAGATGGAAGGAACTAGTGAAGCCCCCTACAAATGACAAGCTAAACGATCTAGTATTTGGTTCTGGACAGGTAAGCATGCTACCAATAATAATGTAGTTGTTTACCTTTATATAGACAATTGGTTACTGATTATATTTTTTGCAGGTTACTAATCAGAATATAATTGGTTACCTATATATACAGAGTTGGCTACTGATTATATTTTTGTATCTTACTAATAACAATTTAGTTGGTTACCTGTATATATACAGTTGGTACTGATTATACTTTATGCAGTTTACTAATAAAATATAGTTGGTTACCTTTATATATACAGTTTGTTACCTTTATATACACAGTTGGTTACCTTTATAACACAGTTGGTTAATGTTATATTTTATGTAGTTTACTGATAACAATGTAATTGGTTACCTTTATATATACAGTTGGTTACTGGTATCATTGTATGCAGATTCTAATGACTATGTAGTTTGTTACCTTCATGTATACAGTTGGTTACTGATTGTATTTTATGATTTTTTATGTCTTATTTTTTTATTTTAATTTTATAATGTTTGTTAGATGTTATATTAAAGTGTGATTAATTATTTTCAGCTGAGGATAAAAAATTTGATTCCTACCGCTGAGGAGAAGGATCGTTTGGATTTGGGCGGCGTTTACTTTTTCAATGGGAATGATGCTGATAGGAAGGTGGAAAAAATGTGAAAGTTGAAGACGTTGGATTTTCAATTGATGATGTTAAAGATGTAATTGATGCACAATTTAGGCCGTTGGAAAAGAAAGTGTCTGAACTGAATAAAAACATTCAAGAGTTGGGGGCTAATTTTAGGGATGAAATGAGTATTTTACAAGTTAAGGTATGCAGGGACTTTGGGTCCATTATTAGATAGGAGTTACGTCGGAACAAAGGTGATGAGGACAACAATGACAAAAAAGATGATGGTGATGATGATTCTGATGATGACGATGCTGATGGTGATGATTCTGATGGTTCTGATGATGCTGATGGTTTGAAAGCAAAGGAGAATGATGATGATGACAATGACGGTGGTTTAAGAGTGAACGAGAAGGATGACGGTGACGATGGGTTAAAAGTTGATGAGAAGAAGAATGAGGATGAAACTGAAATTGTTAAAGAGGTTGAACATGATGTGACTGGTGAGGGTGATGATGGTTTGAAAGAAAAGGAGAATGACGATGATAACGATGTTTCAAAGGTGGTTGAGAAGGTTGTTAAAGAGGTTGAACATGATCTTACCGATGAGGGTGATGATGGTTTGAAAGAAAAGGAGAATGACAATGATAACGATGTTTCAAAGATGATTGAGAAGGATGATGGTTATGATGGGTCGAAAGTCGACGAGAATAAGGATGAGGATGAAGCTGAGATTGTTAAAGAGGTTGAACACGGTGTTACGATGGAACAGGCCCGTGAAATAAAAAATATTGATGAAGAAGATAATGTCAAGGTTAGCTAATTTAAATTCTGTTATTTTAATTATCATATAACTGTTTGGTTACCTTTTTATTATGTGTTGGTTACTGTTATCATATGATTTGGCTACTATTATTGTGCCCTCAATTTTGGGAGTTTGGTTACTTGTATATTTTGTTCTGGTTACTATGTAATTGTTTAGTAAACATGGGGTTCCTGAACTTACATGTTGTTTCTGTGTTGAATACCATTAATACTGTTCTGGTTACTATCATATAACTGTTTGGTTACTTATTTATTAAAATTTTGATTACTGTTATCTTATGATTTGGCTACTATTATTGTGCCCTCAATTTGGGATGTTGGTTACTTTTATATTTTGTTCTGGTTACTATGTAATTGTTTAGTATTCATGGGTTGCCTAAACTGGGTTTGATCTACATGTTGTTTGTGTTTTGGTTACCATTACAACCTGTTCTGGTTACTATCGTATAATTGTTTGGTTACTCCTTTATTATTTTATGGTTACTGTTTTGTTTATTTTTTTATGTGTTATATGTGTTTTGTTTTAATGATTAATTTGTTATTTTTTATTTTCCACAGATTGGCAAGAACAATGACATGTCATCTTTTGATTTATTAAGCCAATTAACTAGAATGGAGATGGTTGTTTATGTTGCTGTTGAGGTTAGTGTTACTATTATTTATATTATGGTTACTATTATATTATTGTTTGGTTACTATTTGAATGTGTTGGTTACTATTATAATATTGTTTGGTTATTGTTATATTATGTGTTGGTTATCATTATAATATGTTCATTATAGTCATTGTGCTATTGTTCATTCTGTTTGTTATTGCATATATTAGTTAACTGCATATGTTTGGGTTGAAAATCTAATTGCATCTGTTTTCTTTTTTGTCAATTGATAAAGGTAGATAAATTGGAGGCAGACAGCAGTTCTGTACTTGATGATATGTTATTAACTACCCAGGACATAGCGCAGTGTGATGAGGTGGAGTTAAGTGCCCTTAAACCTGGTGGTAGACCGGTTCGTGAACCCGTAAAGAGTGCCTGTTGAGGACTTCGTATACGATAAAGTTTGAATCTGCGGGTTCACCTTCTACTGCCGTGGCTGATACTCAAATACGTGCATGCACTTATGCATTCCCCAAAGTATGCATGGACATGCCCTCAAAGTACGAAGAGGCATTGTTTGATCAATGGTTTAGGATTGGACTAAACAACAGGAAAAGGTCTGTTATTTATTTTTTAACAATAGTATAGTTTTTTATAAAAACAAATAAATTTGTTTCCATTTATAAACAAATGGTTACTATTACATAAATGTTATGGTTACTATTATGTTATTTTCTGGTTAATGCTTTATGATGTTCTGGTTACTGTTATGTTATGAGTTGGCTACCAGTATTGTGCACTCAAAATGGGATTTTGGTTTGTTTGGGTTACTATAATATTATATTCTGGTTAATGTTATATTAGGTTTTGGTAATACTATATTATGTTATGGTTACTATTATGTTGTGTTTGGTTTCTATTAATGTTCCATCAAAGTAAAGTTTTGGTTAATATTATATACTTTTTGATTACTAGGTATTTGTTTAGTGCATTCAGGTTGCTTAAATAGGGGTTGGTAACATGATGTGTCTGTGTTGGTTACTATTAAATTATGTTCTGGTTACTGTTATTTTATGTTTTGATTACTGCTATGTTATGTATTGGTTACTATTTGATTATTGTTACTATGTTATTATTTGTTGGTTACTATGAAACTATTTACAATACAGTGGTTGATTAAATTAGTTATTATTTAATGTTCAAGTCTGATTTGGTAGTGTTTAGTAATATTGTAATTTATAATGTTAGCGTGTATACTAATATTATGCTTTTATATTGAAGGACTAACAAATTCCCGGGAAAGAATGACCAAATTGAACCTGCTTTTTTATTTGGGTCTATCTCGATATCATCAAAAATGTGGTTCTACAAACTGAAGACTCCTGGACAGTGGTTAGATGACGATGTAAATTTTTTTTTGTTTCAAATTATATTGTGATAGTTATGGTTACCTTATTCATCTGGTTTAATAACTAGTGTTAACAGTACTGGTTACATATATTACAGATTTATATTTTTTCAGCAACTGTTAATATCTTATGGATTTTGTTTTTTTTGTTTTGGTTCAACACATAAATATTGCATTATACTACTTTCGTAAACTGGCCAGACACTTCGATAGCGTTCATATAAGGGCAACGACCACGGACTGTTGGTTTCACGGCAAGATGACTGCTCTTTTTGAGGAATACACAAGTAAAAATACTGATAAGAGTATATTGTCTGGGGAGGGTAATGTTGCTGAATACATCCGTGGATTGTTCATGGATGTGAACACACCTTGGGTCAACGTTGATTTCGTGTTGTTCCCCATTCATATGTCTTCGTCGGATCACTGGTTTTGCTGACATTTGACGTACATCGCAGACGTTTAACAGTTTATAATTCTCTGCAGCCAAACAGGAAAACAATGCAGACAAAAATTTCAGATGTTTGTGAGCCCTATATCTTCATCCTACCCACAATACTGCGTAAGAGTGGTTTTTGGAGGGATAGGTCTGATATTGACTTCGGTAGTGAACCGTATCGTAACAAGGATGAAGATGATATAATTGAATTAGAATTTGCAGAGGGGGTACCTGAACAAACTGAGGGGGTAAGGTTTACATGGTTTACATTTATTTAATTATTACATATAGCATGATTTTAGTTTTGATGTTTGTTTTATTTTGTTTGTTTATGCAGTGATTGTGGGATGTTCACGATTTGTTTTGCTGAGCATGTCATTCACCAGAAGTTTGCTGAAATTCCTAGTCCATTCCCCATTCCAAAGTATTAGAAGAAATTATGCACAAACTTCTACATGCATGCTAGGAACAAACAATTAGAGGGATATGAATCTGATAGGGAATTTTCAGGAAGATTTGTACCAGATTTTGATGATTAGTTCGGTTGTCATTGTATTTTTCATATAAAATGTGGTTCGTACATTGATTTTGTTGGATATCCATAACCATTTGTTATGGTTAGTGAGTTTTTAATGTTTGGTGCAGCTTATGTAAATGTGATTACAGTTTTTGATTATATCACCAGATGTTTGACATTGTTTGTTGGTTCGTATTTGTTACTTATAAGTTGTCTGATACATTTGTTTAAAAGGTGCAGTGGGGTAACCAAACATGCATAGAAAGGTAACCATTTAATTTTTTGTTAGTAACCAGATAGTTATAAGCTTGTATCAATATAAATATCAAGTGTTAAATGTAATGTGAGAGTGCCCCATTTATATAGCTTATGGATACTTATAAATTACATAGGTATAAAAGTTATTTGGAAATGATCAGTTGGTAGCTAAACATGCATGTATAGGTAACCATTTTAGTTTTTGTGAGTAACCAAATATACATAAAAATGCTTCAGAACAGTTTCCATCAGCTATTTCAATTGTAATGTTAGGTTGGTTTCCAAACCTACATATAAGGTAACCATTTTAGTTTTTGTTAGTAACTAGATTGTTATAAGCTTGTTTCTGGCCTGTTATCAAGTGTTAAATGCATATAATTTATTTATACCATGTCATCATGACTGAATCAAAAACTCCAATTAAGAGTTCCCATTTATATATATGATGGTCACTTATAGATCACATTAAAAAAAAGATAGTTTGAGATGTGCAGTTGGTATCCAAACATGCATAGATAGGTAACCATTTTTGTTTTTCTTAGTAACCAGATTATTGAAAGCTTATATTGGAAAATTTATCAAGTGCTAAATGTACATGTGAGGGTTATCATTTATCCAGCTGATAGATACTTATAAATTACATATGTATAAAAGTTATGTTGAAAATGGTCAGTTGGTAGCTAAATATTTATATAGAGGTAACCATTTTATTTTGGATGAGTAACCAAATGTACATAACAATGTTTCGGAACTTTTACCAATTGTTTAATGTATATATTTGCTTTATATTGATAACTCATGATGGAATTAGAAATCAAAATATTAATCAATATTGTGCAACACAAGTTTTGGTATTGTACATCATCAAAAAGGTTACCAACTATCTGGTTAATGGTTACTCACAGTAAACAACAATACATTCCTGTATTTACACTCTTGTTCATAATGTACTATACCAGACATTTTTTTGTCTTAAAATCGGTGGATTATTGCATGTTTTTCTGTTGTGTCCCTTTTCTTGTCACCTGCTGCATTTGTTTTGAATTTTGTTTTCAGATCCGTGTTTGTACCTTCCTAGCTTTGGCCTTCCAGCTGGTCTTCTTGAGTTTGGTGGTTTTACACATATATTTCTTACTTCTTCTGGCACATCCCAGTTCTCTTTGTCATCTAACGGCATGATGGACGTTGAATATGTGTCTACCAAAATTGTTTTTAAGTAGTTTTTTGAGCAAAATTCATAATAGTTCAAATTCCTTTTGCTGATAACAGCAGCAGCGTACGGACAAGGCATCTCATGATACTGAAATTTACGGCATGTATATGACCTTTGTTTGATGTCCACAATATATTGTTTGGTGACATCGTAAACAGTGAAGATCAATAGGTTTGATGTCTCAACCTACAATACAAATTAAGTGTGTCGTTAGTATGTATAAATGTTTAGTTTGTTTACATCGAAAGAATGGCAGTTATATGTAATGTTGGTAACATTATCAGCATAAACAGGTAACCATAACTCAATTAAGCAGTAACCAAATCATAATATGATAGTAACCAGAAGAGAATTTAATGGTAACCAAAACAGAAACACACATGTAATCAAACACAGTTTAGGTAACTTATGTATACCAAACAATTACACAGTAACCATAACAAAATATAAAAGTAACCATAAAATGAACATAATTTAAAATGACATGATAATAAACAATAATAGTTTAAAATGCACAATATGATAGTGAAGCAAACCAGACCCATATACAATGATAGTAACCAAACATAATACAACATACTATTCTCATAATATTCTCAGCATAATACCCTCAGTATAATATTATTAGCATAATATTCTCAGCATATACAAGTAACCATACCATAATAAAGCAGTAACCAAAACCATAATATGATAGTAACTAATAAATAAATCTTCTGTTGTAATAATTTAAAAGTTGTATTTGTTACCTTAAATTTATTTGATTTAGTGTTATTCGATTGCAACCTTGCCTCAGCTGTCGTGGAAAGTGTAGTGAATGTTGATATGTCTGCTTGTTTGTTTGTGAAATACCATCTTTGAATTATACAACGGATGCATTCAATCATTGTTGTAACTGGAAGTTCCCTGATCCCCTTGATTGCATTGTTGATAGATTCCGTTGTGTTTGAAGTCATTGTCGAGTACCTGCTTACAGTCCCATGGAGCCTCGTGCACTTCTCTAACTTGACCTCTTCCTCCAAATATGTCCTTATTCGAGCATCAGTTGCATCAAGTTCACCCATGTGTTTGTTGAATTGTTCAATGGTGTAAGCTTTACAAGCCCCATTGTACGTCTGTTTGAGTTCTTCTCCTCTCTTTCTGAATCTATTTTTTATATTTTTCAATACATGATATGTACACGAACCATGCATGACATCCGGGAACACAAAATTCAGTCCCTGTACAATGGCTTCATGTCTATCTGAAACAATGCGTTAGCCTTCCCTAACTCCACAAGCATTTCTCAAATTTACGAAAAACCATCTCCAAGATAATTCATTTTCGCTGTAAACTACTGCAAAAGCAACCGAAATAATGTTTCTGTTTGCATCCTGCGTGCTTGCTATCAGGAGTGTGCCCCCGTAGGTTGATTGTATGAACGTGCCATCAATTACAATGATTGGAAAGCAATGATGCCATGCTTGAATGGATTCTCCAATGGCAAAGAATAGATATTTGAAACGACCATTTGCTTCCAACTCCAGGGACGTGACGGAACCTGGTATAAAATTTTAGCAATGTCATTATAGTTCAAGTAGCAGATGGTATCCAAACTAGTAGCAGATGGTAACCATTTATAAGGTTAATGGTATGCAACTAATTACCATAATATTGTTTTCAACACAGTGCATATGGTGTCCAGAATGTCATTAAATTATGTTATTGTTAGTATCATATTATTGTCTGGTTACTTCATTATCATGTTATGGTTACTGCTATCTTATGATTTGGTTACTGTTATTGTGCACTCAATGTAGGATTTTGGTCACTTTTATATAGTGTTGTGGATACTATGTAATTGTTTAGTTTATATGGGTTGCCTAAACTGGATTTGATCTATATAATGTTATTGTTTTGGATACCATTAAAACATGTTCTGGTTACTATCATACAATGGTTTGGTTACTTATTTAATATGATATGGTTATATGATAGTAATCAAACAGTAATATATTATACTGTTTTGTTTACTGTCATATAATTGTTTGGATACTTATTTATTATATTTTGGTTACTGTTATCTTATGATTTGACTAATATCATTTAACCAAACCTGTACATAATGGTAATCATATTATTTTTTGTTAGTAACCAGATAGTTATACATATAAATGTTTCAAACAGTTTCCATCAGCTATTTCAGTTGAAACGTTAGGTTGGTTTCAAAACCTATATATAAGGTAACCAGTTTAGTTTTTGTTAGTAACCAGATAGTTATAAGTTTGTTTATGGCCTGTTATCAATTGTTAAATGTATATGTTTTGTTTTATACCTTGTCATTATGTTGGAATACAGCTGGTAACTAATCATACATAATAAGGTAACCAAATCATTTGTATTGGGTATCCAACTAATTATGATAAACAAATAAAGTGTTTTAGAGTGTTACCTAGATTTGTTTTCTCCAACATGTGTAACAATGATGGGATCAGTGAGTAGTCGTGTGGACTTCCTCTCACCTTCTCCAATGTTTTCTCCTTTGATCTCCATACTTTTTGGTAAGAGATAGACACATTATACTCTGTCCTCATGTCCTCCACAATATCAGTTGGTGTGTATATTTTCTTCAGATTTGTTAATCTGTGCATTATGCATTCACTAACCAACTCACTATTTGCCTGTCTGTGGTCTCCCAGCAATACGTTGACTGAACACGTGTGGATGTCATTGAATGCTCTCACCTTGATCATACTGGTTTTTCGAAACCTTGATGCTCTCATCTTTCATCTGTAATTTTCATTATCTATGCACACTAGCACGAGGTCTCTACAACTTATTCGTTCAACTTTGTGTTGTCTATTTTTCTTGATTGAATGCAGCCTCATTACTTGTGATAGGATTTTTTTGTCTTTGTAAGTTTGATGTACCTTTACTTCACGTTCATTCGGATCTGTTATGACATCATCAGATTGTTCTTGTGTGTATGTTATGTCATTTTATCTGTCTTGTTGTTGTTCAATAACTTCCATGGAAAGCTGATCAACATATTGTGTTCTAATTTGGCAATCTTGTGTTGCTAGCGGTACAAGTTCTGAATTCAACTGTGTTGATCTGATAGGCGTTACATTGTGAATTCTAGTTTCTTCTACAGTTATCAAGTTCTGAAAGATTGTTGTGCATCCCCTGCTGTGTACATTCTCTATAATCAGTGGGAGTTTGCCTTGTTCATCAGATTTTCGGCTGACTTCCATAAAGAATTTAAATATTGCTTCATCTGATATACTGATCGGTGGAATGTCGCTTCTAATCTGACATTTGATTGACAATGTTGTTGTGTTCGTGTCTAGCCGTATTGCACTGCATACCAAGCTTTGCATTTCTCTGAACGAACTAGTTGATGGAACTAGTAGGCCGGTAACTTCAAAATTGTTGTATTGGTTACTGTCAGTCCACGTTCCGTTGAAATAAAGTACAACTGGAATCATCTCCATTGTCTGACAACTAGATAAACATTGAACAGTAACCAAATATAGATTAGACTGTAACCAATATACATGTAATTAGTAACCAGAACATTAAACACATTTTTAAATGCATTTTACAATCAAAACAATGACTTTGTTACCAATTTAAGTCCAACAGTTGTATGAAGGTAACCAATTTAGTCAATAAGTAACCATCTATATAAAACAAATAAGTATAAAACACACTAATACTATACAGTAACCAAATCAATATTATATAATAACCAAATTAATATTAGATAGTAACCAACATACATGTACTTAGTAACCATAACATAAAACACATGTTTCATTGCATTTTACAGTCAAAACAACCAGTGTAGTAACCAATGTAGTTAATAAGTAACCATCTATATAAAACAAGTCAGTATAAAAGACAATAATAGTAACTGGCAACCGAATCAACATTATACAGTAACCAAATCCATAGTAGACAGTAACCAACACATATATACTTAGTAACCAGAACATATAGCACATTTTTCCATACATGTTACTTTGGGACCAATTAGAAATCCAACAGTTGTATGAAGATAACCAATGTACCTATTAAGTAACCATTAATATAAAAAATATCTATAACCAAATCAACATTATATAGCAACCAAATTCAGATTACACAGTAACCAAAATGTATATACTTAGTAACTATAAGATAAACTATATTTTTTCAAATCAACATTATACGCTTAGTAACCAGAACCTAAAACACGTTATACAACAACCAAATCCAATGTAGACAGTAACCAATATGTGTCTACTTAGTAACCACCAATATCAAACACATTTGTTCATACAGCTTACAACCAGTACACTCAGTAAAAAAATCCAGTAACCAAATCAATATTATACAGACGCCAAATCATCATTATACAGTAACCAAATATATTGTTATTAGTAACCAATATAAATAATTATAACCAGAACCTAAAACACATTGTTACATGAATTTTACAATCAAAATACTCAGTATATTGACCTTATGACTAATTAAAGTCCGAACAATTTCATAAAGGTAACCAATACATGATAATTTAGTAACTACGGGTAAATATATGAGAATATACTTTTAAAAAAAATGTAGCAGTATACAAATTTGTAAAAAATCAATCACCAATCAACAAAATTTATAGTATTAATGTTTCTGGTTACCGATCGTAACTCGAAAGCATAAACATCTTGTTTACTTGCCTATGAAATTTCGTAATCACTGATCGCATATCTCAAATTTACTTTTGATCGTGACTGTTATGCTGTTATAGAATCTTCGAAGGCTTGTTTGGAAACGATTGAGTCTTCGGTTGATTTCGCCGGTCTCGAATGTTCGGCGTATTTCGTTTTTCGATCTGCAAAACTCGTTCCGTTGTTTTCGTGTCTAGTTTGAATTTGGGATGTTAGTTGATTGCCGATATCATAGAGTTCGGTAACTGACATGTAGGACGTTAATGGTCCTTAATTGTAGGTACGTATTAATTGTCAAAATTGAGATTTGCGGTAGTTTTGTAATTATTTTCTTAATGTATGGTTATTGTAATTATTTTCTAAATATTGTATAGTTATATAAAGGACCCTAAAAATATTTGAGTGCACAAGTTAAATGCAAAAAATTACATAAAAGAATACTTTATCTTAAAATTATGTTTGTTTACAAAAAGACCCCCCTTTTTATGTCCACATGTCCTTGTGTGGCGATATTAGAGTTGCACAACAGGCTGACCTGTGCCTGCCAGACCTTGGTCGTTGACCAGTTCAGGCCTTAATTTTAGGTTAGGCCCAAACTGGTACAATCTGGTCCTGCAGTTCTTCTTCTTCTTCTTCTTCTTTTTAAATTCTACATGTCCGGTTCAGTCCATCATCCAAGTCTGATCTACATGTCTAGTCCTTTGTTTAAGACCGTTGAGCTTTGGACTTGCCGACTTGGCTTTGGGCATGTATTATAATTAGATTAAAAACTTTTGTGGCTGGGGGCCTGGCGCTAAACCTGACAAAAAATAGGTTTAGGTTAGTTTTGGGTTACATAAAATAGGTTTGTGTTGGTTTTGGAACCAAAACTATATTATATATATTTAATATGAGTTATGTGGTTTGAATTTAAATGGTTATGGGTCGAATCCAGGTCGACCTATTTTTTAAATTATAATTTCACTAAAATCTTAATTTCTGTTATACTAAAAGAGTTTTATTTTAATTTTTTAGATCCAAGTTTGAAACTAAAAATTTTAATTGATGTGACTAATTTGAGTATTAAAAACATTAATTTTGTAATTATAGGCACTTTCAAAAAAAATTACATTAATAATTATTATTTTAATTAAAATTAATGAAAAATTTTATTACAATAATCAGTAAATATTATTTTTTTGGGAGTGTATGTATAATCAGTAAATATTAATTTTTTTGGGAAGGGTGGGGGTGGGTGGGGCCCGTGAGAATGTATACATAATCAATAAATGATATTTTTTTGGGGGTTGGGGTTGGGGGTGGGGGGTGGGGGGCGGGGGGCAAAGGGGTGGAGGGCGGGCTGTATATATAATTAATAAATATTATTTTTTTAGTTTGGGTTGGGCGGGGGGGGGGGGGGGGGGGGAGGGGGGCGAGGTCGGGGTGTATACATAATCAATAAATATTATTTTTTGGGGTGGGGTGGGGTTGGGGTTGGGGGTGGGGGTGGGGGTTTATATATATTCAATAAATATTAATTTTTTTGGGGGTGAGGGGTAGGTTGGGAGGGATGAGCTAGGGGGAGGGGGTGGGGGGGAAATTAAATTAAATTATATAATATAATATAAAATAATTTATGGAGAGAATGAGGAATTTAAATTAAATTATATAATATAAATTTTATAATTTAAATGAGTTATTTTAATTAATTAAGGGAGGATATATTAATTATTTAAATTAGTAGTTCATTACACTAAAAGCGTTAACTTTATTATAGATTAATTTCATAATTAGTGAAATGGTTTTTATACATAATTACAAGTGTATAAATTACAAAAGTATGTAATATATACATATATAATGTAATATGTATAATGTATATGTGTTATTATATAAGAATGTAGTGTAATAATGCATACATGTTGATGTATTAGCTCTACAAAGTGCTAAAAATAATTATAGACTAATACGGGTCAAAACTAGTTAAACTAAATCTAACCCATAGTTGTAATAATAATATGGGTCCAAAACCAAACCAATTCATCACTTAAAAATTAGTTAACCAACCTAATAGATCCAAGTGATTTTGGTTAACTATATGGTTTTCAACTTAAATTGTCAGGTCTACCTGGCGCCCATTCGGCTTTAGTCTTTACTGCCTTAACTGATAGCTTGATAAGCTTCTTTATTTTATTATTTTCTTTTTGGTCCAATCCATCATTCATCCAATATTTAAAGATTCTAAGGGACAAGGTTGACAGGCTTCTACTCTCTTACTCTCTCGGTATAAATAAGTTTCTCCATCAAAAATTCAAAATAAGTAAATAACTCACAAGTCACAACTAAAAACCTATTATTGTCTTTAATTAATTATTAATGTAATTATGACTATAAATATTAAATATTTTTAATTAACTAATTTACTAATATTAAATAAATTAACTAATATTAAATTTTAATTAACTAACTTATGAATATTAAATAAACTAAGTAGTATATTAATATTAAAATTTAATCAACTAACTTATTAATATTAAAAAACTAACTAGTATATTAATTAAATGTAATTACAAGAAATCAAGAATGAATAATTAAAACTTTAAAATTGATTGATGTATTAATTAAAATTAATGAATTACAACTTACAAGTTACAACTTACAAATTAAAATAATGAATAAGTAAAAATTAATTAATTTATTGAATCAATAATTTGATGAATAATTATGAGTTCATAACTCTAAAGTTTAACTTAAACAATAATCAAGAATGAGTTGGTTACAAACTTACAGATATTTATCTACAAAAATTTTAAAAATGTCTTCGAATTTTAAAAATATATTTGTCTTTGAATCTTCATAAAATATATCTTCAAAAAACTTATTTTCAAATCTTCAAAAAATATATATCTTCAATCTTTATATATTTGCTAATAAAAATGCTTTAAATCAAGCTATGAAGTATTAATTTGTAAGTAAAGAATCATACTATCAATTATTTATTCGTACAATCAATAGTAGTACAAGCTTAAGTAGTGTTCAATAAAGAGTAAGGTTCGAATATTTGTACAATATTCAAAGTTGTGTAAGATAGGGAACTTGCATTCAATATAAAATCAAATGAAGTTAGGAAACTTGCTCAATAAAAAATGGGGTTAAGAACTTGCCTGATTCGTTGATTAATTTCGACCTCGACTTCTTATCCCTTGATTAACCTATTGTTATCGTAATGATTAATCTCTATCAATACATAAACATATAAACCTAAATTGGTCTAAAACACTAGCATTAGGTATCTAAGACTTCTCAAAACAATTATATATTGTTTCTCTAATCGTTATCTCTATCACTCTATCATTAATATAATACTTCATTATTATTTGAGTAATTCCCTTAATTTTAATTAGGGATATACATACTAATGTCTCATTGGTTCACAATTAAATAATCTTTGTAAGTATTTAATCGTTTAATAATTATTATTCACAATTAAATAGTTTGTTAATGTCACTTTAATTGTTCACATTCGATTAATTACGCAATATTTTTACTATTATCAATTGGTTTAAGTCTTGTTGCCTTACAATTAAGTATTACTTTAATTATTTATTCATTTCACAATTAAAATTTTATTTAGTTGTAATTGTTTATACTTCAAGAATATAAGATTAATTATCACTTATTGAATTACAATTAATTTTTTTTTAATTTTTTTAATCTCCTTTAAGTAAAATAAGTCTTAAACTTTTAATCACAAATTGTATTTAGTTAACTCACAATTACTTTAATTATTTAATTATCTTTGATTAATAAAATCTCTTAATATTAATCAAATTAAGTATTATTATTATATAATAATAAATTATTATTTTAATTTTAGAAAAATTTGGTTTTCTGATCTAGTTTGACCCTACTCAACCCGGTTTGACCCGAATCCGAGTCAACTGTGAATCTGGTTTATTTAATTAATTATTGGACTAAAGTGCAATCACAATTATTTAGTGGAATTAATTGTAATTAATATTTATTTAGAATATTATTATTAAATAATAATATCTAGACAAATATTGGAGTTAAGAATCCTTTATAATCCTCTTCCTAACCTAATATTGATCAATTTTATAAGAGGGGTAAGGATCAATATTATTATATATCATAAATTGATCAGAAACGTATTTAGAACTTTTCTATCAGAAGAAAATATCAACTTTTTTATTCTCTCTTTCAACTTAGGAAAAACATTGTGACGCCCCCAAAATAGGTTCAATACTCAACCCATTCTGAGTCGCTAAATATATAGTACAGAATTCAAATACAATATTTCATATCAAACGGTCGTGCAAAATACGACCACACAACTGTGAGTGTCAATACAAACATGTAGAAAATATAAACATTCAAACTAAGTCTTCATTACATTTATTATCACACTATTTTAAAAAAAATAGTGAGAACTTCTACAGCTCTAACTCGGACCATCACTCCATTCTCCGACTAGTACCCGCGATATTCTCATTTCCTGAATAGAACAATGGAAGAAAAGGGTGAGCTCAACTAGCCCAGTAAAGAATATTATGACTAAGATAATAAAAAATAAATTATCGTTAGTATTCAATAAATCAGATAAAATATTATGGACAACAAGTTTTAGATTAATATTCGCAGCAAAAATAACAATTCATTAGAAGAGTTAAGTAGAGAATGATGTCTACAATCTTCTTTGATTTAAAATCCCATCATCAATATTTTATCCCTGTAACATCAATCAATATACATCTCGAATCAAATATTCATCTTTTGCAATACGGGCCAAAGATATTCATTTGTATCACTAGTTGGTCATGTTCATCTCAACACCTGTCCATGTTTGCACTACGGGCCAAAGATATTCATCAGGTAATCATTCATCTTTGCACTACAGGTCAAAGATATTCATCAAGTAATCATTCATCTTTGTACTACAGGCCAAAGATATTCAGTTATATCACCATTTAGGACTGAGGATAATGAAAAACAATACGAATAACGAATCTAGTGAGATAAATGACAAATATTAGAGAATTTATCCATAGTTCAAGAATGAAGATCAAAACCTGGATCCAATCAAAGATGATTTGGGAAAAAAATAATTTTTTTACCGTGAATAGTAATTCGTGAATAGTAACTTGTGAATAGTAACTCGACATGAAAAGATAAAAATTTCACAAGAAAGTTCAGACCAATATTCCATTGAAATGATATTAGATAAAGCGCAAAAATCAAGGAATTTCTGATCATTTCAAGAATTATAGAAGCAATATTTATCGTAGTAAGTTTAGAGTTAGGAATCTGAAATGAAACAATATACGAAACCGCAATTGGATTTTAACCCGTCAGGCGGTAGTCCACTCAGACAGATTATTTTCACAATTTAATGACAACTGAATACGAAGGGTTATTCACCCGTCAGGCGGTAGTCCGCGTAGACTGGTTATTTCCACAGAATAATAAAGAATGGAATAACAACAGGATTTCACCATGCATGCGGTAGTCGGCGTAGACAGGTTATTCCAACAGAATAATAAAAAATGGAATAACAACCCTTACGAGTATTGAAAAAAAATAACTTTTTTCATGAATACGAAATAAATAATACTCTTTATCTTAAAAATTTGGAGACTGCACTAGTGTAATAGCAGAATATTCTTCTTCTTTCTCTCTTATTCTCTCTATACTTTCTCTCTCTATAGCTTTAGTGAATTGGTGAGAAATAATAAAGAAATGAGCTTCTATTTATAGGCTTGACAGAGTAAGGGTAAAATAGTCTTTTCGCCATAATTTATGATATCATATCTTACATCATCGGTCCTATGACATCATTGCTTACCTCATCGCTCCGATGACATCATTACTTACCTCATCGCTCCGATGACATCATTGTTTGCATCGTAAGAGTTCAAATTCAATTTGTTCTCTTCCACCAAAATCAATTCAAACACAATATTCCAGAACTTTAATAATTCATAATAAATAGCCCTTTTACCAAAAAAATATAAACCTTATGTCCATTCCATATAAAATTTAATTCTTTACAGCTTTGTAGAAGAAAGTTTTTTCAAATTCTGCACGAAAAATAACCCAAATTTACATACGGATAATTTTTTCACACTCATCACTCTTAAAAATCTTTAACACACTCAAAATTTCAAAGCCTCTATTTTTGAAATAATGAATTCCGCCACATGTTTATATATATATTAAAATATTTATAATTATTAAAAGAATTCTAAATTTTATTTTCTCTCTTTCACCTCATTTTATTCATATATCGTGAATTTGTTGTAAGAAAAATATCATCACTATTATATTATCACATTATACACTTATAATATAATATCATAATAATATATTTGAATGAATTATTTTAATAGAACAGATAAAATATTCATTCTCAATAATTATCACTTTTACTAAAAATTCCTCCATTTAAATCCACATTGAATAAATATTTACTTATCATTTTTATCAAAAATTATTATTCACAAATAATATTACAGAACCACAAAAAATGACAAATAGGTCGTTCCCAGGAAAGTGGGGGCCTTCCGATAAGAATTTCTCCTTACTGACGCGCAATTAATCAACCCATTTCCTAGACAAAACTTCCTTAGACATTGCCAATAATGCTATCTAATAATATTTTTCAAATAATATGAATTATTGATTTGATAATTTAAAATACTGTGCAATGACAATTATTGAATCACTAATATAAAATAGCAAAGTAGCACTTATTGATATAAAATATCAACGTAGCAAATATTGAACCAATAAAATATTATGTAATTATTGAATCAATAATATAAAATATTGAACAGTAATTACTGTAATAATAATTGAGTAAGTGTCTTCCTACGTAAGAATCAATAATTCAAAATACTGTGCAAAACCGTGTGCTACTGTGCAACACCACGTATTACTGTATTTTAACCACCGGGTATTTCAACAGTACTAACGGTAACAGTTTTGCCGTTATTTTTATAAAAAAAGTTATTTCTGTCGCTTTCTATATCCGACATTCATTCCGTTGTGGGGTCCACCAATGACTGCCGTCGTACGAATATTCTCCGACAAAAATAATATTCCTCGACCAAACGAATATTCCCAAACACAACGAATATTTTATAATCATTTGCTTACTTTGTAAACTTTGCATATTCCACTCATAACTTACCACCTTTATCAAATCAACACCTTACTATTTCAAAATAATATATAGAGGAAATTAAATCTTTATTCATAAAAAGTTGGGGTCTTACAAACATAGCTAGGGTTTTTTTTCTCATAAGGGTGCTTTGGAGGTCACACTCTAGGTTCAACATAAAGTCATAGGAGGGAAGATTTTGAAGATACTAGAGACCGTGCGAATTTTTAAAACGTGATATTCCAACCAAACTCTAGGTAACAAATTCGTACTCTAGATACATGATATATATATAAAGATAATCCTATTTTATTATTATTATTATTATTATTATTTAAACTTATTTTCAAAATATTTTTCAAACATTTAAAACGTTGACCATAGACCAGTCCCCATATATCTATATTTATATACATATATAATAAGGCAAAACTTAATTTTTTGGTCATTGATCTTTGGTATGGGATTAGAATTTGATTATTACTAAAACACTTTTTAAAGTCTCCTTAATTTTATTTTATTTATTTTAAATTAATCTAATGAGATAAATCTATATGTGACGCCCCCAAAATAGGTTCAATACTCAATTCATTCTGAGTCGTCAAATATATGGAGCAAAATTCAAATACAATCTTTTATAACAAACGGTCGTTCAAAATACGACCACACAAACTGTGAGTTTCAATACAAATCGTATATAGTACGAAATATAAACACTCAAATTCAGTCCTCAATAGTTACAATTATTATCACACTATTTTACAAAAATAGTGAGGACTACTACTGGTCTACTCTGATCATCACACTGTTCCCCAACTAGTTCCCGCGACATTCTCATTATCTGAAGAGGACAATAGATGAAAAGGGTGAGCTCAACTAGCCCAGTAAAGAATATTATGACTAAGATAATGGAGAATAAATTATCGTTAGTCTTCAACAAATCAGATAAAATATTATGGACAACAAGTTTTAGATCAACAACTGCAACGAAAATAACAATTCATTAAAAGAGTTAAGTAGAGAATGATGTCTACTATATTCTATGATTTAAAAGTCCATCATCAATATTTTATCCCTGTAACATCAATCAATATATATCTCGAATCAAATATACATCTTTGCACTACGGGCCAAAGATATTCATTTGTATCACCAGTGGTCAGGTTCATCTCAACACCTGTCCATATTTGCACTACGGGCAAAGATATTTAACAGGTAATCATCTTTGCACTACAGGCCAAAGATATATATCAAATAATCATTCATCTTTGCACTACAGGCCAAAGATATTCGTTTGTATTATCATGTAAGACTTAGGATGATGAAAAATAACATAAGGCACGAATCTAGTGAGATAAATGACAAAAATTTGGGATTCGTAATTTAACTTATTCAAGTTCAATAATACTCTGTAATAATCAATTGTGGAGAAAAATTCAAAAATGAAGATCAAAACTTGGATCCAATCAATGATTAAAAAAAGTAAATTTTTTACCGTGAATAGTAACTCGTAAATAGTAACTCGTGAATAGTAACTAGTTATGAAAAGATAAAAATTTTATAAAAAGTTCAGACCAATATTCCAGTGAAATGATATTAGATGAAGCGCAAAACTCAAAGAATTTTTGATCATTTCAGAAATTATAGAAGCAATACTTACCGTAGTAAGTTTAAATTTAAGAATATAAAATAAAATATTATCACTTTCATAATATAGTATATAAAAAAAATAATATTCATTATGAATATTGAAAGGAAATAACATCATTTACAAAAGAAATAACATCCTTTACCTTAGTAAAATACTAGATCTGATTGAAATATTGAATATTTTGTCGCAAAAAATCTTGTACCGAATCCACAATCAAACTATCCTTATACTCACAAGAAATACGCTCGATATTAGAGAGAGAATTTTCTGATTCTGGTGTGATTTTCATTTCTAACTAAGCACCCTATTTATAGGAAAATGCTTAGCACACCAAAGCTGATAAAATATTTATTTTATTTTTATACGTATGATTTCAAATCCACCATATTTGAAAACCAAATTTCAACATTTTACAACAAACAAAAGACAACAGTGGGGCCCACCCATTCTAAAAAATCCTCCACCAAAAATCAATTCAGACTCAATATTTTGAAACTTTAATAATTTATAATAAATAGCCCTTTCATCAGAAAAATATGAACCTTATGTCCATTCCATATAAAATTTAATTCTCTATAACTTTGTAGAAGAAAGTTTTTTCAAATTTCGAACGAAAAAAATGACCCAATTTACATACGGATGATTTTTTCACACTCACCACTCTTGAAAATCTCCAGCACACTCAAAATTTCAAAGCCTCCACTTTTGAAATAATGAATTCCACCACATGTTTATATATATATATATATATATATATATATATAAAATAAAATATTTATAATTATTAAAAGAATTTCAAATTTTATTTTCTCTCTTCCATCTCATTTTATTCATATATCGTGAATTTGTTGTAAAAAAAATATCATCACTATTATATGATTATATTATCACATTATACACTTATAATATAATATTATAATAATATATTTAAATGAATTATTTTATCAAAATAGATAAAATATACATTCTCAATAATTGTCACTTTTACTAAAAATTCCTCCGATAAAATTCACATTTAATAAATATTTACTTATCATTTTTATCAATAATTATTATTCACAAATAATATTACAGAACCACAATAAAGACAATCAGGTCGTTCCTAGGAAAGAGGGGGCTTTTCGATAAGAATTTTTCTTTACTGGCACGCAATTAGATTAACTAACCCCTTTCCTAAACAGAACTTATAAAACCCCAAATTTTATGAATAAAGATTTAAATTTTTTTATATATTATTTTGAAATAGTAAGGTGTTGATTTGATAAATGTGATAAGTTATGGGTGAAATGTGCAAATATTTTAAAATAAGCAAGTGGTTATAAAATATTCATTGTTGTCGAGGAATATTCGTTTAGTCATGGAATATTCTTGTTGTTGGAAAATATTCGTACGACAGCGCAGCCATTTGTGAGCCCCACAACGGAATAACTGTCGGATATAGAAAGCGATAGAAATAACTTTTTTATAAAATAACGACGTAGTTGTTACCGTTAGTACTGTTGAAATACCCGGTGGTTAAAATACAGTAATACGCGGTGTTGCACAATAGCACACGATATTGCACAGTATTTTAAATTATTGATTCTTACGTAGGAATGCACTTACTAAATTATTGTTACAGTAATTACTGTTCAATATTTTATATTATTGATTCAATAATTGCATAATATTTTATTGGTTCAATATTTGCTACGTTGATATTTTATATCAATAATTGCAACTTTACTATTTTATATTAGTGATTCAATAATTGTCATTGCACACTATTTTAAATTATCAAATCAATAATTCATATTATTTGAATAATATTATTAGATAGCATTATTGACAATGTCTAAGGAAGTTCTGTCTAGGAAAGGGGTTGATTAATTACGCGCTAGTAAGGAGAAATTCTTATCGGAATGCCCCCTCTTTCCTAGGAACGAACTGGCTGTCAATATTGTAGTTCGGTAAAATTATTTGTGAATAATTAATTTTTGATATACATGATAAAAAAATATTTATTTCAATTTTAATATAAAAGGAAAGAATTTTTAGCATGTGACATTTGTTGAAAGTTGGCATTTTATCTTCTCCGATAAAATAATTTATTTAAATATATTATTATAATATTACATTATAAATTTATAATGTGATAATATAATAATTTTATGTGGTTGGTGGGAATGTGGATGATGGCTTTGAAGACTTATTTTTTTTTTCAAAGGAGTGTGCTGCACATTTTTGTCAAAGCAAGGGTGCTAAAAAAATCATCCTTATATAAATTTGAGTCATTTTTCGTTCTAAATTTGGAAAAACTTTCTTCTACAAAGTTGTAGAGAATTAAATTTCATATGAAATGGACATAAAATTTGTATTTTTTTGATAAAAGGGCTATTTATTATGAATTATTAAAATTTCAGAAATAAATATTTTAGTATATATATATATAAACATATATATATATATATATATATATATAAACATGTGGTTTGAATTCTTTTTCTAAAATGGTGGGTGGAGTTGGTGAGGTGCAAGAAATGTCAAAAGTTTGGGCTTGAAAATCATACGTAGGATTTTTTTTTCCAATCTTGGTGTGCCACACAATTCTTATAAATAAAGTGCTTAGTTAGAAATGAAAATCACACCAGAATCAAAAAATTTTCTCTCTATAATATCGAGCGTATTTCTTGTGAATATTTAGATACTTTGAGTGTTGATAGCAGTGCAAATTTTTATTCACATAATATCCGATATTACAGTCAAAACTACTCTCCTGTTAAGGTAAATGATGTTATTTTTTTTCGTAAATGATGTTAGTTCGTTTCAATATTTGTAATGAATATTATTTTCTTTCATATTCCATATTATGAAAGTGATAATATTTCATTTCATATTCCTAAATTTGAACTTACTACGGTAAGTATTGCTTATATAATTCCTGAAATGATCAAAAAAAATTTGAGTTTTGCGCTTCATCTAATATCATTTCACCGGAATAATTTTTTAAACTTTCTCGTGAAATTTTTATCTTTTCATGTCGAGTTACTATTCACGATAAAAATTTTTTTTATCTTTGATTAGATCCAAGTTTTGATCTTCATTCTTGAATTTTGCTCCACAATTGATTATTACGGAGTATTATTGAACTTGAATAAACTAAATTATGAATCCCTAATCTTTGTCCTTTATCTCACTGGATTCGTTCCTTATATTATTTTTCATCATCCTCAGTCCTAAATGGTGATATAACTGAATATCTTTGGCATGTAGTGCAAAGATGAATGATTACTTGATGAATATCTTTGGCCTGTAGTGCAAAGAATAATTACCTGATGAATATCTTTGGCCCGTAGTGCAAAGATGGATAGGTGTTGAGATGAACATGACCAACTGGTGATACAAATAAATATCTTTGGACCGTAGTGCAAAGATGGATATTTGGTTCGAGATGTATATTGATTAATGTTACATGGATAAAATATTGATGATGGACTTTTAAATCATAGAAGATAATAGACATCACTCTCTACTTAACTCTTCTAATGAATTGTTATTTCCGCTGCAGTTGTTGATCTAAAACTTGTTGTCTATAATATTTTATCTGATTTATTGAAGACTAACGATAATTTATTTTCCATTATCTTAGTCATAATATTCTTTACTGAGCTAGTTGAGATTACCATTTTCTTCCATTGTTCTATTCAGAAAATGAGAATATCGCGAGGACTAGTCAGGAAACAGTGTGATGATCAGAGTTAGATCTGTAGAAGTTCTCACTATTCTATAAAATAGTGGGACAATAATTATAATGAATAAGGAATGAATTTGAATGTTTATATTTCTTATTATATACGATTTGTATTGAAGCTCATAGTTTGTGTGGTCGTATTTTACACGACCGTATGTTATAAAAGATTGTATTTGGATTCTGTACCATGTATTTGGCGACTCAGAATGGGTTGAGTATTGAACCTATTTTGGGGGCGTCACAGAACTTCCTAGACATTGCCAATAATGCTGTCTAATAATATTATTCAAATAATATGAATTATTGATTTGATAATGTGAAATATTGTGCAGTGGTTACTGTGATAATTATTGAATCAATAATATAAAATATCAACGGTAACAATTATTGAATCAATAATATAAAATATTGAACAGTAATTACTGTAACAATTATTGAGTAAGTGACTTCTTACGTAAGAATCAATAATTCAAAATACTGTGCAATACCGTGTGCTACTGTGCAATAACGCGTATTACTGTATTTTTATCACCGGGTATTTCAACAGTTTAACGGTAACAGTTTTACCGTTATTTTATAAAAAAGTTATTTCTGTCGCTTTCGTTGTGGGGCCCACAAATGGCTGCGCCATCGTACGAATATTCCATGACAACAAGAATATTCTACAACTAAACGAATATTCTCCGATAACAATGAATATTTTATAACCACTTGTTTATTTTGAAATATTTGCACATTTCACCCATAACTCACTACATTTATCAAATCAACACCTTATTATTTCAAAATAATATATAAAAAAAATTAAATCTTTATTCATAAAAGTTGGGGTCTTACATATATCTATGCAAAACTATGTAGACAATTAGTCTCTCTAATTGACTCCAAACAAAAATCAAAAAATGGAAGAGAGCATAGAATAAAAAATCACCAACAAAAATAAATAATTTACTATTCAAAAACACAATTGGCGGAGTTTAATATTTTTTTTAATAATTTTCTATATAATTAAGTAGTAATGTATTAACTAAAAACTAAATTATAGATACATATTCTAAATTATATATATATATATATATTAAAATATTTTAATATCATATTGAAGAATCATTATAATTAATATTTTTATTGTGGGTTCAGTAATAAATAATTCATATATATGTGAAACTAAATTTATATTTTAACTTAGTCGTTAATAAGTTGTTGTTAATATGTAATAGTAATTATGAAAATATTATGGTTACATAATAATTACTATTTAAAAGTATATTATGTGTTATAAAATATATTAATAATTACATTTTAATTATCAATTTATTTCATATAGAAGACATTTAATTAATTAATGTTAAAAATAATTATGATATATACATTAGTGACTAAAATTGAATTAATTTTTTAAAATAAAAGTCATAATAGTAACTTATTATTCGATCTACATTAATTTTATTCTTAAATAATTATATATTTAAAATAAAGAATTTTTTTATGAGAAGATAATAATTAATCTTAAAAGCATAATGTATATTATAAAATATATCAATGATTAAACTTTAGTTACCAATTTTATTTCAAACATGATATCTTTAGTTAATTGATGTTTAAAAAAAATAAACTACTCACTTATATATTAGTTATTAAAATTTAGTTACCTTTTAAAACTAACTTATTATGCTACTGTAATTTTGTTTTATATATAAAAACTGTATTCTAACGTTTTTTTAAAAAACACATAACTACCACTCAGTTGTGAGTTTTGATAATTATTTGTTTGAACAGTATTTATAGTCATTCTAATAATAATAGTAAGTTAATTTGAAATTCAAAAATATATTTTATAATCATGAATTAAAAATAATTTTATTTAAAACATAATAAGCACATGTTTTGCACGGAGCAATTAACTAGTTTGTTAAAAGAGATATACTGACATTTGCAAGGTGTGATGGTAAAACTATTTTTTGAAGTAATATTTATTTAGTTATTTATTTTAAATCTTTATGGGACAACAAAAAAATAAATTCTCTAGTCTAAGTTTGATGTGGCTCGAAATTTTATGTGTTCTTTAATTTTAAACTTGCATTTTTTTGTCCAATTATTACTGAGTTTTTTAATAAGAAAAGAAAGAAAATAAATAGATAAAAAACTTGGCTACATTACTTGCCAAAGTTTTGGGTTTAAAAATGCACATATTTGAATAAAAAACTAAATAACACAAGCAAAATCTTTCATAATTCCTTTTTTACATTATAAACATAACATAATTAAAAAAAGAAGGTAAACTAGTAATCTAAATGTAATTTTTTTTTGATAAACTCAGTAACAACATGAAAGAAAACTTACACGTTTATTTGTTTATTTATTTATATTTATAATTTAAGTTTTCTACTTTTTTTTATAAAGAACGGAGATTATGTTTGGTTGTAAGGATTATAATTGAGATAAGACTATTAATCCTAAGTGTCTTGTTTGTTTTTAAATTTAAACTTAAGACTATTAATCTAGAAATTATAGAATGACTTAATAGTCTTTAAATTATAACTATAATTTTAGAATAATAATTTTAAAATTAATAATGTTGAGATTATAATTTATAGAATTATATAATCCCGAGATTATAATTCATACGAGGGCACTTCAGAGGCAGATCAAGCCTTAAGGTCAGAATTTCTAGATCAGTCCAAAAAATTGGGTTAAAGTTCGGGCTGGACTCTAATCTTATTGAATTGGTCCGGCTACAACCCTCTGGTGCCGGGCGGGTTTGTGCATCCGAACTCATTGGCAGAGAAGCAAAACGTCTCTCTTTCTTCTTTCTCTATAAAGGAACTGGAAAGAGACGGGAGAGAGAGAAATAACGCAATTCCCCCAATTTCTCTCTCTTCGACGGTTTCCTTCTCATCTAGAGTAAGAAATCAATCACTTTGTTAGTCATATATTTGAATTCGTCTGTCTATTTGTTTGGATCGTTTTTTTTTTAATTAATTTTATGTTGAATTAATCTTATAACTTGATGATTATAGGGCTTGTCTGTTGAGAGATCGGCCTAAAGGTTTCGTTTTGAAGACGATTAACAGGTTAGAACTTTCACTTTTGTTGATCCGATGTGTTTATTGTGTATTTGGCTGAAATTTTCAGGATTTTAAATTTGAATTTGTATGGAGGAAATTTGGATATTTTATTTTAGGGACTTGAAGATATGTGTAACCCTTGGGGTTTTTACGAGGATTGGCGGAAGTCATGGAAAATTGTGTTTATATTGATTAAAGTTGTTAAAAATCGTCAGTTTTTGAGGACTGTTTGAGGTGCTGGGGAGTGTTGAAATGTTATTGCTTGATTTTTTTTTTTGGCTTGGACTATGTGAAGAAACTTGGGAAATTATTATGTTTTTCTGGTATTTTGGTGTTAATTGAGTGAGTTTTAAAAAATATTTATTTCACTGTTAGGTCTTATTTTCTTTCCCAGTTAGCTAAAGATTGCTGCTTGAAGCATTTGTATGTGTTTTTTTGTCTGAAATTTATGTATTTGTATTTCGTATGAGATGTGAAGAACTACCTATTACCCACATGACCATAGTCATTAAAGGTCTAAGAGAAGTATCTCTTATTATAAGACCGAAGAGATTTCTAACTGCTTTTTGGTGATTTTGTGTCGCAACATATGATAAAAAAGATAAATAGTTGCTGAATCTTTCTTGAAAACTTCCAAACGAGCTCCAATCAAATCCATCTGTTTCTAATGCAGTTATATTTTATTTGCACTATCTTATATCTTAACCTTCCTTATCTCTCTTCCACTCTCTATCTTCTCCTAATTTTTCTCCCATAGTTTATCATTCAATCGCTCTTACTTCAAAATTCTTTACCCCAACATTACTGAACCCAACCTAGTAACCTACTTATGCTGTAAGCCTTTTAACACACCCATTAAGAATAAATTCCATCATCTTAGTTTTAAAGCCTTTATCACAGCTATATTTCATTTCGACATCTTCTCTCTTGCATTTTGTTTACAAATTTTGGTCTCTTATGTCTTTAATTCCTTTCTAATTGCAAGATTTTTTTGACATGCCAACAATCAAAACTCATGATGCAAATTATTCTAGAAGGTCAAGTTGTCATTCTTAATTATTTTTTGAAATTAATTTAAACCCCAAATCTGAGTATGGGGATGAGAATTTTTGCTATCAGTTACCTTGTTGTTTACTAATCTTTTTAAGTGTTTAATTAGTCTTTATTTTGTATTGAACATATCTTAATCGATATGGAAAGATGGGGACTTAATTTCAATCCGCTTGCACAAAACAAATTGATTTGAATGTTTGTGTATATATTGAGACGTTGATCTAATTTAATAAATTCTCTCCATCCCAAAGAGAGACCATCTTGGTCCTGGGTTGCTTTAGTAGACATGAAAGGGTTTTTGTGTGAACTACTTTTATTTAAGGGTAAATGACGTTAAAAACCAACGAACTTATACGTATTTTCTGCTTTAAACAACTAAATACAAATTTTTACAGTTAAACATCAAAGTCAAGAGAGAATTTATTTTTACATTTTTTTAAAAACAAACGTCAGTTGACCAAGTGTAGCCGTCTGCTTTACATGAAGTGACTTTTTAAATTATTTTTTCCCCAATAATTAATGACGTGGATATAGTGACATGGATTTCACTCTCAATTGACATTTTAATACTTATATGGCTTGTCTAAATTTAATTTAAATTATGATTTGTCAAAAAAGGATTTCAAAATTGAAACATAAAACAAACAAAAATACATGAGGACAACAATGTAATCACTCAAATTAACTAAATTAAATAATAAGATAAAAACTAACAAACCCATCTGTAATTGTTTTCCAAAATTTAGTCTTTGTTCATCTTCATCAACACCTACAAAAACCCTAACCATAAACCACTTCCATAACAGCCACCACCATAACCACCACAGCACCACCCAACTACCAGACGCAAAGTTCTTCTACTAGACGCAAAGTTAATCAAAGGCGCAGAGATCGAATAAAGGCTAAATCCAAGTCTGAATCGATCATCAGATGAGACAAGTATATAGAGTGAAAGCTGAGAGATGATAATCTCGTAGTCTGGAAACCCTAATCTCGCCGCCTAAAAGTAACAGAGGATGTAAAGAAAGCGATGAAGGTGAGACAAAGTCGGCGAGCTGGTTTGGGTGGAAAGGGAGTCGGAACCCCAAGAAGACCAACCCGTCCACTGTGGCCTCCATGACCATCTGATCACAAGACCAAGCATGACGGCGAGTGGCGACCCAAATCGGAAATGCACAAAGCAAAATGTTAACAAAGGTTTCGATATTTGTTGGTTTCTTAACAAAATCCAGCCAATAATTCTCCATTTCTGATCTAAATTATATATATATATATATAGATGAATGATGAGGGTCAAGAATTAAGCCATTAAGGTTTACATAGATCAGAGCTAGAGAGAGGGAAGAGGGGGAGGAAATTTAGAGAGAAGGAAATTATAGGGGAGGAAAATTGAAAATCTTTTAGAGAGTGAGATTTGAGTGGAATTCCGAGTCAGATTATCCAAGTCATTTTTTGTCACTTAAAAAATGAATTAAAAAGCCAGCTCAGGAAAAATAGACAGTCAGACTTGGTCACCTGACCTGACATGTGAAAATAAATTCTCACTCTTGACTTTGATATTTAACTGGAAAAATTTGTACTTGGTTGTTTAAAACAGAATACGTTCAAGTTGGTTGGTTTTTAGCGTCATTTTCGTTTTATTTAACTACGTATCTAGTAAGTTTTTATAGCCAAAGAAATAGTAAGTTCAAGCTTTTTATTTGTCGTTTTCTTTTTTTTCTTCTTAATTTAGCATATATCCATTTTGTAAAAGTTAAATTTTATTTTATAACAATAATAAGTAATGCGAGTGCATCGTAGGAGTGCCTACTGCTAGTATAGTATTAAATGCTCAAATAATTAAAAAAACATTTAAACTAATTGACCAATGCTATCATTTCAAATTCAAATTCATACTATAAATTGCAATTGTACTCAACACTAACAGATTATTAGGAGGAAAGTAGAGTTGCTCCTGTACCTTTTATAGAGAGAGATCAGAGATCACACCAGTTATATAATGGTAGTCAGAATGTTTTATATCCCGTAAAATAACTGTTGACCAGATAGCTGAGAAATGGTCAAGGCACTTTGAGGCTGGTTAGACCAAGTAAAATACGCTATTTAGCCTTGTTAAGCCTTGAAAGTTGAGCTAAATGGGCCTGTTTTAACAACTATTGTAGCCGGAAGTATTGTTTTGTAACTCTTTTTTTTAATTTAAAATTCTTGGCATGTTTAATTCTCAGCTCGGCCTTCTGGAATTATATTACTGTTTTTTGTCCTTTCAGGTAGTTATTTGAAACTCAAAAAATATTCGTATGTTGATTTTGTTTATTTATTAAATTCTGGGTGTTATTACCTTGCGACAGCCTTTTATAATGAATTGATTTATAAACAATTGATGTGCCCAGATGATACTAGCCAGTAATTTGTATAAATGAGTTTTAGTTTGTGTGTGGTGTGAAAGACAAAAAAAAGCTGAAACTGAGTATATAGTTCGGTTTGGGTTCATTGTTGCAAAAATTTATAGAATTGTCGAAGGAAAAAACTTAACTTCAGTCTGGGAAAATTTGTTGGTGAATGTTGGATACTCGTATCTAGAAAGCTTCTTTTATTATTATAGTTATACATAAGTTGATGTTAATTCAAAGTGGTCGCATTTTATTTCGTACTATATTATTACCAACTGAAACGGAAATGAAAACTCGGAATGCTGTATTCCACATTTTATAAAACGTGATATGTGAGTGCTAGATTTCTTAATCTATATACCTCGAGTGTTTTGATCTTACTGGATTTAGGCATGGTTTTCCTTTTAGACTGTAAATGGTTATACATAGAATATCAAAATATCTTCATTTTCTCTTTTGAGTTTCTTATATTGGAAATTAGAATGTAGAAAATTTTGATATGTATCATATATCAAGTTATTCTATTAATGCATGCTATTGTATTACAAAATACGAATTACGATCTTTATAAAGATTTGACTTGTATAGATCTATATAAATAATATGCTCAATATACATATATCTCTTTGTAGACATTGGAGTTGGAATTTTGAATTTTTTATTTTTTGGGGGGTTAAACGGTGTGGGGTTTGGGGATTGCTTTACTTTTCAAATTCCATCTGTAGTATTTGCAGTTTCTCAAGTATAGTTTGCTGCAGAAGTGGTAAAATGGAGCATGATGAGACAGGATGCCAAGCCCCTCCTGAAGGTCCTATTTTGTGCATTAATAATTGTGGCTTCTTTGGAAGTGCGGCCACCATGAATATGTGTTCCAAGTGTCACAAGGACTTGATTTTGAAACAAGAGCAAGCAAAGCTTGCTGCAACATCCATTGAAAACATTGTTAATGGATCATCAAGTGGTTGTGAGAAGGAACCTGTTGTTGCTGGTGCTGCTGTGAATATGCAAGTTGATGAAATAGAACCAAAGATCATCTCTCTGCCAGCATCTATTGTTTCAAGCTCTGGGGAGACGGATGAGATAAAGGCGAAAGAGGGTCCTAGTCGCTGCAATACTTGTAAGAAACGAGTTGGATTAACTGGGTTCAAATGTCGGTGCGGTAACCTTTTCTGTGGATCACATCGCTACTCAGACAAACATGAGTGTCCCTTTGATTACCGCACTGCTGCACGGGATGCTATTGCCAAGGCAAACCCGGTTGTCAAGGCGGAAAAGCTTGATAAGATCTAAAGCTGATGAGTAAATTTCTTATGGTTGAATGTGTTGCTCCTAGTTTCACAAGGGACTTCATCCGATTTGGCTGCATATCATATCAGATGTCATATATTGTTTATTTCCTGGAAGGAAATGCTTTTTGGACATCTCTGCAGGTTTAAGAATAAGAACTCTGTGTATTCCTTGTGATTGACGAGAATTCGTTTGTTGGTCCAGTGTTCTAAGTCTTTATATGTGCTGGTTTGTTAGACATCACTCTGTTTAGCTTTGTAATGTTTCATTCTGGTTCATATGGCATTTCTCTCTGGTAGTACTTGTGTATGTGCAATTTCGAGTTTGAAGGAAAACTTCCATGGACGTGTTGGCTAGTAGTGTAAATTAAGATTCCCGGTTTAGCAGTCATTATTCATTATTACATTTCAGATTATATCATTGTACCTGCATATGAACTGTGTCATTCTGGTTCAACTATGGGTACAGGTGAAAATGTAGTGTGCATGGTTCTTGGTGTGGATTTGTACCTATTAGTTCCCTATTTTATTTAGTTTATGCAACAGTTTCTAACTTTATACTTGATGATCACCATCAGTGCAGGTCGTGTTGATTGGTGCTCATGCTACCCCTATTATTGTTGGATTTCGTGTTAGAATGCATATACATGTTTTTTTGGGAAATGATTTACATGTCGATTAATTTCATGTTAATTGTGGATTGCGACTAAAGTGAAATTGACATCAATGAAATAGAATGCAGGTCCCTTCTTTACTACCTTTTATGTTTTCACATGCTTCATTATTATTATTATTATTATCATTATTTGGGAAAATGCCTCTACATGTTTGAATTAGGTCAGGAACTTCTCTGAGTATGTTGGATGTTGAATACATTGCATGTCACTGGTACTGTTTGGCCTTCATATGAACAATCATGTCTCCATATCTAAATTGTTGGCACCCTTTTAAAAGTACTTTCTTTGGGTGTAAAGATGAATTGACCATGACAAGACTGAGTTGACTCTGTGTCACAAATTAATAGCTGTATTTGATGTTCTTCGGATGAGACCTATGAATCTTCTCCTAATATTTGTGCTAAACTTTATGGTACGATTAACTAGCTATTCCGTTCGACGTCGTATTGGTAAAATTTAATTTCGTCGTATTGGTAAAATTTAATGTATTTTTTTAGTTTTTCAGGATCTGCAGTATTAAACTGCAGAGTCTGATTTTGTTTTTTTACATTCTTCCTTCATTCATTTCCTCTATTCTCTCTCCTTCCCTTACTTCTATCATTTACCCATCTCTAATTCCCTTCTTTTTCTCTCTCGTAATACGAAATCAGGAAATTAGAGAAGAATGATAGGAGTGTTGTACCAATATCCTAAAATTTAATGCAGAAGAAAGTAAATTCCTTTATTTTTTATTGTGATTCACATCTTATGCAATTACTTCAACGGAAATCATATTTCACAATAATGGCACACAATCACATATAATTCACTGCTGATATTTACCAAAACTTTATTTTTGGCTTGATAAAAGGAAACTCACAGCTCATCCTTCACAGCTTATGTAACAACTAACAACCTTGTAAGGGAATTAGAGATGGGGTGAATGGTAGGAGTAAGGGGAGGAGAGAGAATGGAGAAGGAAAGGAATGAACGAAGAATGTACAAAAAAAATTAGGCTTCACAGTTTAATACTGCCGAACCTAAAAAACTAAAAAACTAAATAAAATTCAACTTGGCCAATACGACGTCGTTTCCTAATTAGCTTAGTATCTGCAGTTTAATACTGCGAACGACAAATAATTAAAAGCGTCGTTTTTCAATTGGTCATACATACTGCGGACGAGAGACTTTTACAATGAGGGTATTTTTGTCATCTGTCATTTTTCATTTTCTAATCATTTGTGAAATCTTAAAATCAAAAAGTTGATGTGAATTTGTTTGATTTTGATTAATGCAGTATTTTATAAAAAAATATTAGTAGATACGAAATTGTTCCTTAATAGTACTAAAAGAAAAATGATGTTCAAATAATTAAAGTAATAACTCTTTTTGTACAACGGGAGAGTAATATTTTAAAGTATTAATTATAATTTAATCACCATCATTAAAGAAAAATTACTTTTGATTTGTCACTTTGATTAATGTCGCGTGTATATTTGGTCCTCCATTTCACAAAGAGTATCATCTGTGAATATTTTATTTTTATTATTAATTTTTTTAAATAGAAAAAGTCTGAATTCTTTTGAAGATGCGAACACATAATCTTAAAAATTACCACCATAATTGCATAACATGTCATCACTATAAAAGTAAAAGATAAATATGAAATAAAAATATAATTCTTCTATGAAACCAAGGGAGTGTATCTATAAAGCCCATATTATAGGAGAAGATATTAATACAATATTACTATTCTGGAAAAAAAAAATTACTTAAATATCTTGCCAAACTTCAAGTGATATTAAAATGCAGCTTCAAATTTTTGCAATTTAATTTGAAGTTTAAATTTAATTTATTTTCACAATATTGGTTTAACTTTAAAGCAAGTATTTGCTGGTTTAAATATTGATTAAGGTTGGTTTAAATTATAATTTGATGCTGTCCAACCAAAACAAGATATAATAATAATCTCACTGCAAAATTTGTAAAGGCACGAAGAAAATCAACTTAACTTTAGCAAATAAAACTAAAAACCCACACATAAGTAGACCATGAAAAGCACTTCAAAACTTTTTCTCAACAATTTGTCAGTGGTCATGGGGATGCGGACGCAAACTCGTATGAAAAGCCTAACCCGGGATGGGAGAATGAGGAGATTAATCGAACTATGGACCAGATACTCCATATTATCAAAATAAAAAATAAAAAAATGCACAACCCAAAGGCCATGTTTGTTTTATTCCATTAGAAATTTAGAATCCTACCAAGTCTATAAAAGGGACCAAAATTAAATGCCACAACTACACAGCTATATTCCTCTGGGCTCTGGTACTTTCATTTCTGAATTAGCAATTAAGACTGCAAGTAAACAAACACTTGACTCTTATGTTAATCTGCTGTAGTTAAATTTTACCTGACAAAGCCACAACTTCATAGCCTAAATTGTATAAAATAGTTAAAATCAGATTGAGATCCCCCTGGATTCAGCTTCCAGATACTTGCAGATCCTCTCCATAACCTCTCTACCTTTGACACTATTTTGCTGAAACCTGTCAACACATCTTTGTTCTATCTTCTCTGCCATTGATGCCAATGCTGAAAATGGCTTTATCCGAATGCTAGTTTCCTGCTTGCAAATTGTCCACTCCTTTGGGTTATCCGGGTGAGGGTCATACCGGATCTTCTCTTCCACTTCAATGAACTTCTGCAGACTGATGTTACGGGTAGCAAGTTGCATTGATCGAGACTGTGCATCAACAACTGTTGATTCGACACAATGGCAGATATCTTGACCGACGATTTTGCGTACAAACCATGGTCCTGGAGCATGGATAGTGATCGCGCGAGTGGTGAAGAGCTTTCCGGACTCAGGCTCAAGTTTGCGATTCAAGGTGTCAACTTCAAGGATGTGAGACAGTATACGCTTGTTCTCAGGGTCTGCAAACTTGCGCCAAGATGCAGAGGTTACTCGCTCCCATGGGTGCTTGAAAGTGTGCTCTTGTGAGTATGCTCTAACCATAATGTTCTTTTTGATGTACCTTACTAAGATAGAATGAATGATGCCAGAAAGTTAGATACAATGGTAACAGAAAGTATTGAGGTACACCATCGCTCCTCACAGAATACAAGTTGTTAACGCAATTTCTTGAAGCCGAACAGTACATACCAACAGCAGATAACAAATAATCAAACCAAGGTATGCGGCAATAACAAATACTCAAAGGCTCAAACCAAGGTATGCGGCAATAACAGATACTCAACCAACGAATGCTGCCAGCAATAACAAATATCCAAACCAATGTATGCGGCAATGACAAATAGTGAAACCAACGCTGCTTAAAAGAAAGTATAAACTACAATTCCTTAACTTGCAACCACCATCAATCAGTTTTCATCAAAACACTAGGGCAGCATATATAAATTCTCTGCAATTACAGTGCAGCATATAGGATTGTATTAAGCAATTAGTATAGTTGATCCAAAAAACCAGTTATGATTAGTTGTCAATGACAATTTGACTGTAGCAATTGCAATAATGGACTTTTCTCCCGTGTTGTACCAGAAAATACATAGATCTCTTTATACTCAATCCCACTCCCAACCCATATCTTTATCCTAAATTCACATTATTAACAAATTGTTCAGAACAAAAGAAGCAACTATATCACATAGATTACCCCATGTTCCAAACCAACAACTGATGTAACTAAATAGGCAAAACTCAATCTGGGTCATGGAATAAGAACACACTTCACATAGAATAATCACTCAAACACAACAGTGGAGCCCCATAATTATCTTGAAAACAACAATGAATGCTAATTGTCTTGCAGTTATTGATATCCGCTAAATGATATCCCCATAGTTGTCTTGCATTCAAAGTCAAAATTTAATTTTTGAAACGAAAAGAAAATAATAATAGTAGGTGGTAAATGTAGACAAGTGGATCAAGCCAGTGGATACATGTACGTGTTATTTCATTATGATTTCTCCAGATAGCATATATCTTGAAAAAAAATAAGACACGAGAAAGGCCCATCATATATATCAAAACACATAATTTAAAAAACGTGTGCACCAATTTAAACGAGATACCCAAACTATATTAAGAAAAATGCATATATATATAAATAAACATAGCACAATGGTACCATTGATTACATATGGAGGTCCAACAAATCCAAAATCCAAAATGGGTCTCACAGAAGTCTAAAATTAAGAAAAGGGTCTCACAGAAATCTCAAAATCAATCATCTAGTAACCCAAAAAAGATTAAGAAAACTGCACATATGTGAATACACGTATACACAGTGGTACCATTGAATACATATGGAGGTCAAATAAATCCAAAATGGGTCTCACAGAAATCTCAAAAATCCATCATCTAGAACCCCAGAAAATAATAATTCCAACAATGGATTCCTAGGTCAATCTAACCATAAATATACCCAAAATTAGTCGCCTAATTAAAAAAAATAACATTAATATTCTGAAACCCAAAATAACAGACTTATAAGAGAAGTAAATGAATTTGTAATTCAGAGGGTAAAGAGATCAAAATACCTGTTTCTTGCAGTAATAATTGAGAACGCTTTCACTCAGATCGCAGAGAATAGAAATGGAAAGGAGAGAGAAAGAGAAAGGAAGAGAGTGGTCTTTAAGACGAAGCGGTTGTGTTTGGGTGTTATTTGGTGTATGTGTTCTCTAGAGGTGTGTCGGTTAGAAGACTCCACGTGGCAGTTAGGCCATGACCTAAGGTTGTTTGTGGAATTTCCTTTTTTTTTAGGTATATTTATAATTTACAAAACGTGAGCAAAAAGAAAGAAATACAAATTTAAATTAATATTACAATCTTTATGTTTTCAACTACTAAATCCATTCTATTTTTTTTAAAGATTCAAAAGAGTTTTTATCCTTTCTGATAAAAATCACTAACACTCGCTATAATTGTTGTGCAGTTATATTTATTTTTAGATATACTCCTTTCATAGATATAATTTAAATATTAAAATAAAATTTGACATTATATTTTGGAAATATCTGTAGTGTCTAAAAATAATATTTAAAATTAAATGAATATATATTTAAAAAATATCAAATTTTAAATTATAAATTGATTGAAAATTACGAGTCCAACGTTTTGTTTATACTAGTCATGTGATACACATATTTGTGTGCAAATAAAAAAGTGGAAATAACAATTAATGAGTGAAAGAAATTAAGAATAATAGATAGTGAGAGTGGGAGAGAAAAATTAATTAATAAAATAAATTGGAGTAAAAAGGTTAAGAGATTAAAAATCAAAAGTCAAAATCCAAAAATAACTATCCCTATTGGTCTTCCTTAATAACATAAATGAATTTCATATTCAATGAACTTAAAAGATGAAAAGTTTTCACTTGAAGAGTGAAAAAGTGTTATGATTATGTTTAAATATTATTTCTATAATTTTAATTATTTTATAAAATTTGATATTATTATAGTACAAGCATGATACTCATGCAAGGTACGAGTAAACTTGCACTAAAAGACCAACAAATTTTTAGCATATCATTTTTTTTGTATATGTATAATCCGTAACACATGCATATCAAAAGTTAAAATACCTCGATTCAAACAACTTGATTTAAGACTCAACAACAGTCTACTATCGATAAATTTGTCATGTACCGAAATTGAACTTCCTCTAAAAAAATTCAAATAGAAAGATCTATTTGTTTCCATCTTGATCATTATCTAAGAAAATACAATAAAAAATTGTTATATTAGTATACATTCTTTATTTGCATTTCATCAAACATGTAATGTGCATTTGGGAAAGAAATGACATAACTTAATGTAGCCATATATATATATATATATATATATATATATATATATATATAAACTAACACTTAACTTATAAACGCCAAGTTGAATCCAACATCTACATATTTAGAACGGAGTGAATAATATCACTACAAAAAAGGATCATTGTCGACGGGCATGCGCGTTGCCAAGGCCGTCGCCTCAGTGGTCGTCGCCCCGTCCTCCCGTCGATCAACGTCGGTATTGAGGCTATTGGCGACGAGGGTTATTGGAGGCGACAGTTCGTCGCGAACGAGTATTGGCGACGACAGAGGCGACGAAGTGTCCGTCGCCAATGACTATTTAAATTTATTGATAAAAATGATAATTGGCGACGAGTTGTCCGTCGCCAATGCCTTATGGTTCGTCGGTAATGGGTGTTTAATTTTATTATTAAAAGGATCATTAGTGACGGATATGGTCGTAGCTATTACTCATTAGCGACGGACAGGTCGTCGTCAATGACCCCGTTGCTAATGATATTTTAAAAAAATCTATTTTTAGAAAATTGTAAAACCCCATATTCATTTACATATACATAATTGTACATGTTATAAACAAAAAAAATAAATAATTCTTTACGAACGCATATTAATAACCATAAAATATTTTTCTATTAACCATCTAATACGTAGACAACGTAATCACATAGATAAAGTATAGAATGTTAGTAGATACAAAATGAAATCATCAGAAAACTTACTGTAATTTAGTTAGATACATAAACGATCAACCTAACTGGATACAAAACTCTAGTCTGTACAACCCAAATACTAGGTAATTATTTATATGAAAGTAAAAATATAAACATAAACTAACTATATCCCCCGATCAACATCAACATCATCATTGCCATCGACAAACAAACTAACAGGGTCTATCATGCCACCGCCGACCCGATTAACATCAGCTCAGCGGTTCTAACCATCTCTTCTAGGGCCCTCGCCAGCTCCTCCACGGTCATTGCAGTCGCCGCTGGCTCCACCCCCAACGAAACTCACCAACAAGACCTTACAAAATTAAAATATTAATTACGAAATCCTAAAAGATAGCATATTTAAATAATTATTCTAAGTGTTTTTTAATATATGGAAGTTAGGCAAACAAACGAATAACTCGACATTCGGAGCTCGGAATTGAGTCCTGTAAGTTTTAACGCGTTCCAAATATCTAAGAGGTGTTACACCTATGGTTTCGTGTCGTTTAGACGCCCGGGGCGAGTTTTGGTCCATATTTTGCTTAGTGTTCTTTAATATATGCAAGTTTGGTAAACGAGTTGATAACTCGGCCTCCAGATCTCGGAATTGAGTCCCGTAAGTTGTAACATGTTCCAAATATCTAAGAGGTACTATTTCTATGGTTTCGTGTTGTTTCGAAGCCCGGGGAGGTTTTTTTGTCTATTTTTTATAATTTATACAAGTTCGGCAAACGAGCTGATAACTCGGCCTCCGGATCTCGGAATCGAGTCTAGTAAGTTGTAACGTATTCCAAATATCTAATAGATGTTATGTCTATGGTTTTGTATCGTTTTGACGCCCAGGGCGGATTTTGGTCTATTTTTCGTATATTTTTTTAAGTTTTTTTTAATTTATGCAAGTTCAGTAAACGAGCGGATAACTCGGCCTCCGGATCTCGGAATCGAGTCTCGTAAGTTGTGTCATGTTCCAAAAATCTAAGAGGTGTTGTGTCTATGGTTTCGTGTTGTTTCGACACCCGGGGAGGGTTTTAGTCTATTTTTCGTATATTTTTCTAATTTTTTTTAATTTATACAAGTTCGACAAACGAGCTGATAACTCGACCTCCTGATCTCGGAATCTAGTCCCGTAAGTTGTAATGTGTTCCAAATATCTAAGAGGCATCATGTCTATGGTTTTGTGTCGTTTCGACACTGGGATATGTTTTGGTCTATTTTTCGTATATTTTTCTAAGTTTTCTTTAGTTTATACAAGTTTGGCAAACGAGCGGATAACTCGGCCTCCAGATCTCGGAATCTAGTCCCGTAAGTTATAACGTGTTCCAAATAGTTAAGAAGTACTATGCCTATGATTTCGTGTCGTTTCGAGGCCCGGGGCTGGTTTTGGTCTATATGTTTCTAACTGTTCTTTAATTAATATATGCAAGTTTTGAAAAAGAGTTGATAACTCGGCTTTCGGATCTCAGAATCGAGTCTAGTAAGTTGTAACGTGTTTCAAATATCTAAGAGGCGCTATGTCTATGGTTTCGTATCATTTCGACGCCCAGAGCGAGTTTTGGTCTATTTTTTGTATGTTTTTCTTAAGTTTTCTTTAATTTATGTAAGCTTGACAAATGAGCGGATAACTCAGCCTCCGGATGTCGGAATCAAGTCCCGTAAATTGTTACTTGTTCCAAATATCTAAGAGGTGTTATGCCTATGGTTTCTTGTCGTTTCGACGCCTGTGGTGGGTTTTGGTTTATATGTTTCTAAAAGTTTTTTAATATATTCAAGTTCGGAAAATGAGCTGATAACTCAGCCTCTGGATCTCGGAATAGAGTCCCATAAATTGTAACATGTTTCAAATATCTAAAAGGTGTTATGTCTATGGTTTCATGTCGTTTTGACTCTCGAGATGGGTTTTGGTTTATTTTTTGTATATTTTTCTAAGTTTTTCCTAATTTATACAAGTTCGGCAAACAAGATGATAACTCGGCCTGAAATTAAGTGTTGCAAATTGTAACGTGTTCCAAATAGCTAAGATGTGCTATGTCTATGATTTCGTGTCGTTTCGACGCCCGTGCCAAGTTTTGGTCTATTTTTCGTTATTTTTTTATGTTTTTTTTTAATTTATACAAGTTTGGCAAACAAGCGAATAACTCGATCTCCAGATCTCAGAATCGAGTCCTGTAAGTTGTAACGTATTTCAAATATCTAAGTGGTTTTATGCCTATAGTTTAGTGTCGTTTAGAAGCCCGGGGGTGGGTTTTGGTTTATATGTTTAAGTATTTTTAATATATGCAAGTTCGGTAAACGAGCTGATAACTCGGCCTTTGAATTTCGAAATCGATCCTGTAAGTAGTAACGTGTTCCAAATATCTAAGAAGTATTATATCTACGGTTTCGTGTTGTTTCGACCCCCGAGGCGGGGCTTGGTATATTTTTCATATATTTTTTTAAGTTTTCTTTAATTTATACAAGTTTGACAAACGAGCAAATAACTCGGCCTCTAGATCTCTGAATCAAGTCCCGTAAGTTATAACGTGTTCCAAATATTTAAGAGGTGCTATGTATATGGTTTTGTGCTGTTTCGTCGCCCGGGGCGGGTTTTGGTCTATATGTTTTTAGTGTTCTTTAATGTATGCAAGTTTGGCAAACGAACTAATAACTCGGCATCCGAATTTTGGAATCGAGTCCTGTAAGTTGTAACGTGTTTCAAATATCTAAGAGGTGCTATGTATATGGTTTCGTGTCGTTTAGACACTCGGAGCGGGTTTTGGTATATTTTTCATATATTTTTCTAAGTTTACTTTAATTTATACAAGTTCGACAAACGAGCGGATAACTCGGCCTTTGGATCTCAAAATCGAGCCCTGTAAGTTGTAACGTGTTCTAAATATCTAAGAGGTGCTATGTCTATGATTTCGTGTTGTTTCGACGTCCGGGGGTAGGTTTTGGTCTATATGTTTCTAAATGTTCTTTAATATATGCAAATTCGATAACTAAGCTGATAACTCGGCCTACGGATATTGGAATCGAGTTCTGTAAGTTGTAACGTGTTCCAAATATCCATGTGGTTTCCCCATGATAGATGTGGACTCCGGATATGGATTCCTGCTCGGATTCATATTTATTCAACTAGGTTTCCCCATGATAGATCCATGTGGTATAACTTTGCTTGAACCTATACGTAAATAGGTCGCACATAACATCACTTTTCCACACTTCATTCACACACCTCTTATGTATTGACACAAAAATTCTATGTGATATTTTATTTATTATATAATGAAATTATGTGTATATTTTTTTTTTAAAGTATTGTTATATTATTATTTTATCTTTAATATTTAGTAGATTAGTTCATTTTAAGTATTGTAAATTAAGGAAAAATGAATATACATTATTATAATTGTATATTTAAATTAAGAATGAAAATGAAAGCTAACATGACTTAAATTGAAAATGTGTGAAATTAATAAGCCTATGTGCAGGTTAACGAGATAATTAAGCTATGACTTGCTGATTTTCATTAATTGATGTAAATAGTAACAGAAGCATGGGCATGGATATAGTTAATAAATTTAATTAACTATTACATGTAGCATAAATTTAATTAAAATTAATTAATAATGTGAATATTGGCTAATAAGGTTAAATGAATAATGTGTTTAATTGTATAGGGCATTAATTGATTAGTTATAAAGTAATGCTCCACGTATATCTTAATTAGGAGCCTAGCAGATTATGTTACAATGTTGTGGGAAGCCCAAAATTTTTATTAAAAGAACCCAACCAATCTATGTTATCTATAGCATGCCCAATTGGTGGTATAAGCCCAAACAAAAGTTACACTCCACTATTTTCTTTAACCCTGCTCGGCAATAACATAAAAGAGAAAGAGAGTGGGATTAGTTGGTTAAGAAGTCAGTTAGTTCAGTTAGTTAGCAAGTTAGTTGGGAGCTAAGGACTTAATAGGGTGGCTGTGACAAGATGGGTTCTCTTAGGGGTTGTGTAGCTGCTCTGAGAGGTGACTCATAGGGGCTATGTAGTGGCCAAGCTCCAGAGTCACTTGAGAGGGTAGGGGGCTGATTGAAGGAGGGAAACTCAGTCGTATAGCATTAGCTCTTCACCCCAGCACAACTAACTATTCCAATTTACTGAGTCCTAAAGGCCGCAGCAACATATAGAGAGTGGAATAGAGCTACGGCTGGAAAGAGAGGGAATTAGAGCAACAAAACATCCATCCATTTCATTACATTTGAATGATGTGACTGTTGATTGTGTTAAATTTGGGGACCATAAAAGGTCCGGGAGGCGTAAGGTTGGGTTATGATAGAAGATATGTGGTGTATGTATATATATATATATATATATATATATATGTATAAACTGTAACTCTATGGACTGCACTTAAGATGTTTGAGAAAATGCTTGTGTGATGACTGCCATGTGTTAACTGTGATGTATGTGTGCTGTCAAGTCCAAGAGATGTTCCTATGCTAGGATAAATAAGTTATTCCCTACATGCATGCTTGTATGTAAAAATGTAATGATTATGATTAGATTAGTTGATATACACAGTTATGCTTTAATGAAACAAACCTAAGTTATGGTAGAGGGTTGTTTAGCGTCAAGAGCATGTTAACTATGAATTCATGGGATGTAAACCATATACACTAGCTATCTAACAAGCGCATGATACAAGTATGATTAGAAGTTGAGTTTATCATGGCCTTGGGCTGTTATGACATGCTATGCTAATTTCATGCCTAGAATATCAAAGTATGGGCTGTTTTGTGCTAATGACTTACCTAGCTATGCAAGCATGATCAATCCTATAATAATATGTTATAATGGTGTTTATAAGCTTGCAAGAATGCTTAGATATTTAATAAAGCATAGCTTGGGACTGTTTTGTGCTAAACATGCTAAAATCATGCTTAAAGCTCTAACTTGGAACTGTTATGGCCATCTTTAGTATCTGACCATACTAGTCAGTAAAAAGCTTATGTAATGACAAGAAAACATGCTTAAAGCTACTCCTAACTTGACCTAGTACTGTTCCTCATATTATATAAATTGCATGCTTAAAGGCCTATGTAAAGGGGGCTGTTTAGTGTCAACAACATCCTAGCTAAGCAATTATGATACTTGAACCATGTGTGCAAATTTCTTAACAATTACCTACTACAAATGTGCTTCAATATTCATCTTAACCAAATTCGGGGCTGTTTTGAGTTAGCATACCAAATTCCTGCCTAAAACCATGAAAAGTGGGACTGTAACAGGGGAATTGAAACTAAGATCATGTTAAGTCATAATGAACAGATGATAGATTTAAAATGATGGCTAGAAATAATTCACAAGTATGGCCAAGACTTAGATTAACAAAAAGGGTAAGGTTTCATGTGTATTTGTTAAGCATAGAGTGACCTCTAAGAGGCCAAATCATGCTAGACCACTTGACAAAGCAAGGTTGTGACGCCCCCAAAATAGGTTCAATACTCAACCCATTTTGAGTCGCCAAATACACTCAACAAAATTCAAATACAATCTTTCATATCACATGGTCGTGCAAAATACGACCACACAACTGTGAGTGTCAATACAAACATGTAAAAAATATTAACATTCAAACTAAGTCCTCATTACATTTATTATCACACTATTTTAAATAAAAAAAATAGTGAAGACTTCTACAGCTCTTACTCGGACCATCACTCCATTCCCCGACTAGTACCCGCGATATTCTCATTTCCTGAAGAGAACAATGGAAGAAAAGGGTGAGCTCAACTAGCCCAGTAAATAATATTATGACTAAGATAATAAAAAATAAATTATCGTTAGCCTTCAATAAATTAGATAAAATATTATGGACAACAAGTTTTAGATCAATATTCGCAGCGGAAATAACAATTCATTTGAAGAGTTAAGTAGAGAATGATGTCTACTATCTTCTTTGATTTAAAAGTCCATCATCCATATTTTATCCCTGTAACATCAATCAATATACATCTCGAATCAAATATTCATCTTTGCACTACGGGCCAAAGATATTCATTTGTATCATCAGTTGGTCATGTTCATCTCAACACCTGTCCATCTTTGCACTACGGGCCAAAGATATTCATCAGGTAATCATTCATCTTTGCACTACAGGCTAAAGATATTTATCACGTAATTATTCATCTTTGCACTACAGGCCAAAGATATTCAGTTATATCACCATTTAGAACTGAGGATGATGAAAAATAATACGAACAACGGATCCAGTGAGATAAAGGACAAATATTAGAGAATTTATCCAGATATCAAGAATGAAGATCAAAACCTGGATCCAATCAAAGATGATTTGGAAGATTTTTTTTATTTACCGTGAATAGTACCCCGTGAATAGTAACTCGTGAATAGTAATTCGTGAATAGTAACTCGTGAATAGTAACTCGACATGAAAAGATAAAAATTTCACAAGAAAGTTCAGACCAATATTCCAGTGAAATAATATTAGATGAAGCGCAAAACTCAAGTAATATCTGATCATTTCAGAAATTATAGAAGCAATACTTACCGTAGTAAGTTTAGAGTTAGAAATCTGAAATGAAACAATATATGAAACTGCAATTGAATTTTCACCCGTCTGGCGGTAGTCCGCTCAAACAGATTATTTCCACAATTTAATAACAGCTGAATACGAAGGGTTATTCACCAAGCATGCGGTAGTCCGCGTAGACAGGTTATTCCCACATAATAATAAAGAATAGAATAACAACAGAATTTTACCATGCATGCGGTAGTCCGCGTAGACAGGTTATTCCAACAGAATAATAAAGAATGGAATAACAACCCTTTCGAGTATTGAAAGAAAATAACTCTCTTTATGAATACGAAAGAAATAATACCCCTTACCTTAAAATTTAGAGACTGCACTAGCGTAATAGCAGAATACTCTTTTTCTTTTTCTCTTATTCTCTATATACTTTTTCTCTCTATAGCTTTAGTGAATTGATGAGAAATAATGAAGAAATGAGCTTCTATTTATAGGCTCGGCAGAGTAAGGGTAAAATAGTCTTTTCGCTATAATTTATGACATCATCGCTTACATCATCAATCTATGACATCATTGCTTACCTTATCGCTCCGATGAAATCATTGCTTACCTCATCGCTCCGATGACATCATTGTTTGCATCATAAGAGTTCAAATTCAATTTGCACTCTTTCATTTCGTTTAACTTTTATACCATGAATTTACTATAATAATGTTATCATTCAAATTATATAAATCATACTATTATATAATCACATCATACTACTATAATATAATATTATAATAATATATTTAAATAAATTATTTTATCGGACAAGATAAAATACCAACTTTCAACAAATGTCACATGTTAAAAATTTCTCCGTTTAAATTCACATTAAATAAAAATTTCCTTATCATATATATCAAAAATTAATTATTCACAAATAATATTACAGAACTACAATATTGACAACGTTCCCATGAAAGAGGGGGCCTTCCGATAAGGATTTCTCCTTACTGGCGCGCAATTAATCAACCCCTTTCCTAGACAGAACTTCATTAGACATTGCCAATAATGCTATCTATTAATATTATTCAAATCATATGAATTATTGATTTGATAATTTGAAATAATGTGCAATGACAATTATTGAATCAATAATATAAAATATCCAAGTAGCACTTATTGATATAAAATATCAACGTAGCAAATATTGAACTAATAAAATATTATGCGATTATTGAATCAATAATATAAAATATTGAATAGTAATTACTGTAACAATAATTGAGTAAGTACCTTTCTACGTAAGAATCAATAATTCAAAATACTGTGTAATACCGTGTGCTACTGTGCAACACCACATATTACTGTATTTTAACCACCGGGTATTTTAATAGTACTAACGGTAACAGTTTTGTCGTTATTTTTATAAAAAGGTTATTTCTGTCGCTTTCTATATCCGACATTCATTTCGTTGTGGGGTCCACCAATGACTGCGCTGTCGTACGAATATTCTCCGACAAAAAGAATATTTCTCGACCAAACGAATATTCTCCGACACAACTAATATTTTATAACCACTTGCTTACTTTGTAAACTTTGCACATTTCACTCATAACTTATCACATTTATCAAATCAACACCGTACTATTTCAAAATAATATATAAAGAAAATTAAATCTTATTCATAAAATTTGGGGTCTTACAAGGTCATGATAAAAATGACCTTAGGTAACCATTTTACACTTGCCTAGACTGTCTAAATGGCAAAATCTTGCAAAACTAGATGAAGGCTAAAAACAGACTCAAATTGGATCTGTGTTGAACATGCCAATTTGAGCTTTAATAAAAAGGGGCTTAGCTTGTGTGAATGGGAAACCTAAACCAATAATAAATTACCTTGGTATATGGTCTAAATGTAGACCGGGTGTTAGTCCCCAAAGGTTACCCAATAAATTCATATAAATCAACAAATTAGCATAAAAAATCATGGTAACTGCAGTTCTGCAGTTTCACAGAGAGAGAAACTTAAGATTTTGACTTTTTTTTGGCTAAGGTTTAGTCTTAACATCTTAGAAAGGTGAGCTAGAGAGATCTAGGTCTGTTCTCAGTGTTGATAGGACAAGACATATAAGAAAGTGAAGTTTGAGTATGTAAATGCTTGGTAATAAGAGGTTTAGAGAGTCAAAACCATGAATATCTATGGCAATGTCAAAGACATGCTAAAAAGTGTCTTAAATAAGTATAATACAAGTGTCTACATGAGCCCAGGTGGCCAGAAGTAAGTATGGCATGACGGAACCAAAGCTGAGAAATCTGGGCCTGTGATAAACAACCTAGATTGAGCCTTAGTTTGAGGTTGTTTGGGTTGCTTGCTTGATAGTCCAATCCTATAGAAAAATACTTTGTTGTATGGTCTAAAGCATGTCCTGATTTTAAAGCTAAAAGCTAAAAGCCTAACACAAAAATTCCAATAATTCACCAAAGTAGGCAACAAAATCACCTTTGCTGCAATTCTGTAGCAGAGTTAACTGTGTTGAATAGTTATTTTATGTCTTGATTTAATGGGGATTGGCTTGGTTGATTGGAATATCTATCCTATGAAGAAAATACCTTGCTATATGATCTAAAGGATTGCACAAACTTGGAACTCAAAATGCTGCTACAGAAATTCATAAAACCCCCCAAAGTGGGCTAGAAAATTAGCTGAAGCTGCTGCAATTATGCAATAGCAGCAGTTGTGATCCCCCACTTTGGGTCTCAAATTTGAATGCTTTAAAAAGATGCTTTCAAGTAACTGAATAAGGGATAAAATACCATGTAGTATAGTCTAGATCCCTGTCCAAATCTGATAGCTAATGGAGCACTGTAGAAAATTATAAGAATTTCCAAAATACCCTAGAAAATCATATTTTTAGTTTTTGAACCATAATGATAAAAGGGGAATTTGATGCTTGCGAATGTCTTGACATGACTTAAAATGTTAATTAAAGTGTATAGTGATTAAGAGACTATCATTTCATGCTTAGACCAAAATGAGCATATTTTAGAATGTATATGAGCTAAATATGTGATGTATTCTATATGTACTCATATGATTATGTGTAAATGCCCGTTTAAGTTATTCCATGAGGTTAGTACGTGAAAAATACATGATAGGTACTTGTTAATGTCTTCAATAGTCATAGCTTAACCTATGTGGTCTTTGGTAAGCGTAGCAGTAGTTAGCCAACATACTAATATGTTAAGCTGACATGTAACTATATATAACAAGAGAATATAGTGAGCAAAAACTGTATACATGTATGCTAATCTGTGGCAAAATAATATCTTTAAGAGTTTTGTTAGAATTTAAAAATGAATAATATTATAATCACACAAATATTATATGGAAGGTGAAAAAATAAGGACACACGATATACCCAGGTTCACCAATTTGGCTAGTCTGGCTTGTCTGATGTATTCATTAGATGCCTCACACACTCTACAATGCTTCACACACCAAACAATATTTTTATAGTAACTAGAAAAAATCTTAGCTGCTATAACATGAGCCCAAAACACTTGAAACCCAATACCGGACTACTAATAAATCCCCAAGCCTAATTGCACTTTGCGCTTGGCTTCCAGGGGGCGCTGTCCCCTTGCAACCCTCTCCAGCTCATCTGTGAGCTGGGAAGCCGCTCGCTCACCGATGAGCGAGGCCCCCGACTGGGTAGTCGTAGTGGCCATTCGTCGAACCAGCAGAAGTATGAGTCAATCCCAACATTCTCCCACTTGATGAATACTTCTTGATACCCACCTCAGATGTACACCACTCAAACTTCGCCAAACTAACTGCTTTAGTTAAGAAGTCTGCATCGTTCACTACCGTGTCAACTTTCTCTAAGAGAATCAGTTTCTCATCAACCTTCTCTCTAATGAAGTGATATTGGATATCAATATGCTTCGACCGTGAGTGAAATGTAGGATTCTTTTCTAAGTGAATAGCACTCTGACTGTTACACTTCAACTTTATTGTCTTCTGTTTAAAACCAAGCTTAGCACACAACCTGCTAATCCATATTGCTTCCTTACTTGCATGAGTAAGTGCCATGTATTCTGCCTCCGTAGATGATAACACAACAACACTTTGCTTTTTGCTCATCCAACTCGCAGGACCATCAAACAATTTGAATACATAACCACTTGTTGATTTTCTGCTATCAACATCTCTACCCCAATCAGCATCCACAGATCCTATCACCTCAAAGTTCCTCCCATCTTCTTTACTTCAAAAATGCAATGCAAAATCAGAAGTACCACAAAGATACCTGAAAACTTTTTTGATGGCGGTCCAATGCTCCTTCCCGAGGTTTGACATATATTTGCTCAATACTCCCACTGCTTGGGCAATATTTGGTCTCGTACATACCATTGCATACATTAAGCTTCCGACCGCGCTTGCATATGGAATGTGAGCCATCTCCTCCTCTTTTTCTTTGGTCTTAGGACACTGATCTATAGATAATTTAGTTCCTGTAGCTATAGGGGTTCCAACCGATTTGTAGTCAATCATGTTGAATTTCTTCAACACCCCTTAAATTTACTTCTTTTGCCCTAACACCAATTTCTGATTCTTACGATCCTTGTGTATATGCATACCCAAGAAGAAATTTGCTGGCCCAAGATCCTTCGTATCAAATTGTTGTGCCAACAAACCTTTCACAGACTTGATCATTTTCCTGTTATTTCCAATCAATAACATATCATCAACATACATGGTTAGAATAACAAAATTGTCACCCAACCTTTTCACATAAACACAATGATCAGCCTGACATCGCATGAATCCAAGTTGTAAAACGTAAGAATCAAACTTTTGATACCACATTCTTGGAGATTGCTTAAGCCCATACATGGACTTCTTCAATTTACATAACATATTCTCCTTGCCTTTGATTTCAAAACCATCTGGTTGATTCATGTAAATCTCGTCCTCCAAGTCACCATGAAGGAACGCTGTTTTACATCTAGTTGCTCAACCTCTAGATCATAAACAGCCGCTGCAGATAGAACTGTTCGGATGGATGTCAACTTTACTACTGGAGAAAATATCTCATCATAGTCAATTCCCTCTATTTGAGAATACCCTTTTGCCACCAGTCGCGCTTTATACTTCTCTATACTTCCATCCGTATTTGTCTCCTTCTTAAACACCCATTTGCATCCAATCGCCTTCCGATCCTTAGGCAATTTAACAAGACTCCAGGTCTGATTCTTATCAAGTGATTACATCTCCTCATTCATAGCAAACTCCCACTGATTCGACTCCCCCGAGGCCCTCGCCTCTTTAATTGTGCATGGTTCATCACTAGTGACATGTAAGGCATGATACGCACTAAGTGAATACTTGTTTGGTTGCTTTCGAACCTGTGTGGACCTTTTCAATATAGGCTCGACTTCTTCATCAGCCTCCACTTCAACATCTTCCTCAATATCTGAATCATCCCCATCTTCCTCATTATACAAAACATGTTCGGACTCAACTAGTTCATCATTTGTAAAATCTGTAGCCAACTGTGAATTTGTAGTCTCCATCTACTTTCCCACGCGCACATCAATCTGCACACTATCAAGTGTTTCGAAAGACTTATCCACAATTGGCTCATTCGATGTTTCTCTAAACACCACATCCCTACTGTACAAAACAGTTCTAGTTTCTGGATTCCACAGCTTGTATCCCTTGACACCTTCCTTCTAGCCAATAAACTTGAACTTCTCAGACTTGAAGTCAAGTTTGTTCCTTTTTTTCTTTGGCACATGCATATACGCATCACAACCAAACACTCGAACATGAGACATACTAGGCTTCCTCCCGAAAAGTACCTCAAAAGGAGTTTGATCCTTCAATGCAGATGTAGGTGTCCGGTTCTTCAAGTAACATGCTGTAGCAACTACCTCTGCCCAGAATTCAGGCTCTGAGCCTGCCCAACTTCTCATACACCTCGCCTTCTCTATGAGTGTCCGATTTAATCTCTCAGCTACACCATTTTGTTGAGGTGTCATCCGAATTGTATTCTGCCTTGCAATGCCCTGCTCAGCACAAAAGTGATCAACTGGAAAATAGTCTCTACCATTATCAGTTCGAAGAACCTTTATCTTCCTGTTGAATTGATTTTCAACTAGTGCCTTAAACTCTCGGAATTTGTCAAGTGCTTTAGACTTTCTTCTAATAAAATAAACCCAAGCATATCTTGAAAAATCATCTACAAAAGACACATAGTACCTTGATTTTCCAAGAGATGCTTCTGGAGTTTCCCCAAATAAATCACTGTGTATCAAATCCAATACTCCATTCGCTCTAGTGACAGTAGACTTAAACTTGACTCTATTCTGTTTTCTGTATAAACAATGCTCATAGAATCCGAATCCCATAGAGCAATCTAGAACCCCTTCCACCAGTTTCTTTGATGTTATAGTGGACAGTCCCTTCTCACTTATATGCCCAGCCGTTGATGCCACAACATAGACGAAATGTTCTCTACACTGTCTTCTTTCTCAGAAATAAAAGAGCCACAAAACTTCCCCTTTATGGTACTTCCTAGCAGCTTGTATAAGGTACCATGGCTTCTACCACGCGCTATTACAATTGACCTACGAGTCATATTACATGAGTCTTTGTCACAACTAAAATTGACACCTCCATCTGTCATCGTGCTAACCGATATCAAGTTCCTGCTAAGGTTAGGAATATGCATAACTCCCGGAAGTGTTTTAACAGTACCATCATGTATCCTGAGCTTCACCTTTCCACGACCAACAATTTTCACGGATGCATCGTTACCCATCATAACATTACCTCCATTGAATGCTTCATATTGACAGAACCAATCCCTGTGAGGTGTCATATGATACGAAGCTCCTGTATCAATGAACCAGACATCATCATCTGTTTGGGCTACATAAGCAGCTGCTATGTACAAGTCTCCAGTGGCTTCATCCTTAATCCCCGAATCATTCTTCTCATTCGCAGATTTACCACCCTTGTTCTTGCAGTCCTTTTTCATATGCCCAAATTCATTACACTTCCAACATTTAATTTTTGACCTGTCAGTACTCTTAGATCTTCCTCGTGATTGTGACTTATGTCCAAACCTCTTTGAATTTCTATCCTGATTTCGCCCTCGAACTAACAAAGCCTCCTTGGTTGAATTCTCTATACTCTGTCATCGCATATCTTCTGACAATAAAGCTAAAACAACCCCCTCAAACGACAATTCTATAGTACCACTACCAATCGCAATAATCAGATTATCCCACGAATCAGGCAGTGAACAGAGCAGGGTAATAGCTTTATCATCATCATTGATATCACAACTTATTGATGATAACCGACTAATCAGGGTATTAAATTCATGTAGGTGTGAAGAAAATGAACTTCCATCATCCATCCGAAGTTTATACAATTTCTTCCTAAGAAACAGTTTATTAACTAAGGACTTACTTTGATATAGGGTTTCCAATTTCGTCTAGAGATCCTTCGCAGTCTTCTCCCCAGAAACATTAACCAGGACGTTATCAGCAAGGCATAGTCGAATCAGGCCACGAGCCTTCCGATCCAACTTCTCCTATTCAGCAAGTTTCTCCTTCAACTCCGTTTCAGTCGAAGACGACCCCTCCTTCTGAGTAACAATAGACTTTGGATCTTCAATTACTGTCCAGAAATCCCTATCCACGAGCAGATCCTCCATCTTCAGTTACCATAGTTCAAAACTCTTTCCGTTGAATTTATCAATTTCAATCCGTGATGACCTTATATTTGACATCTTAAATTTGACAATCCCAGAACCCTCAAACGCAGCTCTGATACCAAATGTTAGAATTTAAGAACGAATAATATTGCAATCACACAGATATTATATGAAAGGCGAAAAAGTAAGGACACACGATATACCCAGGTTCACCAGTTTGGCTAGTCTTGCTTGTCTGATGTATTCATTAGATGCCTCACACACTCTACAATGATTCACATACCAAACAATATTTTTATAGTAACTAAAAAAAATTCTAACTGCTATAACATGAGCCCAAAACACAAGAAACCTAATACATTAGTAAAACCCAAGACCGGGCTACTAATAAATCCCCAAGCCCAATTGCACTTTGCGCTTGGCTTCTAGGGGGCGCTGCCCCCTTGCAACCCCTGCCAGCTCGCCAACGAGCTGGGCAGTCGCTCGCTCACCGGTGAGTGAGACCCCCGATTGGGTAGTCGTAGTGGCCATTCGTCGAACCTGCAGAAGTATGAGTCAATCCCAACAAGTTTAAACGACGCGAAAGACATGTACTCGAACTGAAACCTTTTCTTTTGAAATATATTATAAGATTGTTAAATTATTGAACTGCAAGTGTTAACGCTCTTATATTCATGAACTGTTTAAAGTATGTCAATGCCATTATTTCGGCTAGACAAATGTTGAAATATATTAATATTCTGAATTCATTCAATGCTCTCCAAACCATATTATTGTGATGCAGATTTTCATGTTAATGCTGTTAATAAACAACCCTTTTATAGGGGCATATGATATCAGACGTTATGATTCTGGTGGGCACGTAAAGTGTCATATAGACTATTATGTTGTGCACAATATAAGGTACCTTAGGCTGATCCCCTAAAGTACAAGTCTGGGATATTTTTAGTTTTTATATTTGTTAATATCCATGGATTTCAATTTCATGTACTGTCAATTCTAATAAAGAGTTCATTGGTTAATTAACCATCCAGAATGCTAAAGTACGGTTGTTAAACCAATTGTCATATAAAATAGTTTTGTCCCAAATTCTTCTCAATTGTTTATCAATTGCTGAAAACTAATAAAATTATGCTATGTTAAACTTTTTTTCTTGTTGAGTAATCATTTGCTCGCCCTTGCATTGAATAATGTTTTCAGTTAAAATCGAGAAGGTCTGGAAAGGATAATGAAAAAGGCAAAGGTCGCATAGTGACATTATTATTAAGCGCTTGTGCTTAACTAAGTCTTAGATGTGATATAATGAATACTTTAGGGCTGATTGACACTTATGTCCCTCCAAGTTGCCACCTACTTTTAAAGTCGTCCTTAAAATACCATTTTCGTCAGTTACATCCTTAAAGTGGCATTTTATTGGCGTTTCTGTTCCTTCAACCCATTTTAACCTAAACCCGAACCATTTTGACCAAGTTTAACCCAACCCGACCTAATTTGACCCAACCCAAATTTTTAATATTTTAAAATATAATAGTATTTTCAAAATAAGTTTAAAATAATAATTATATTTAATATTTTTTAAAAAAATTATTTAATTATTTAAAATAAATTATTATTATTAAAATAATAATTATTTTAATATTTTAAAATAAAATAATTATTTTAAAAATAGTTATTTTTAATATTTAAAAATAAAATAGTAGTTTTTAAAAAAAATAAAAATAAAAATAATATTTAATATTCTAAAATAAATATTTTTTAAAATATTTTTTAAATAATTTTTATTTTAATATTTTAAAAGTAAAAAATAATTTTGTAAATATTATTTTTAAAAATAATATTTACTTTTAAAATACTAAAAATAATATTTATTTTAGAATATTAAAAATAATATTTATTTTAGAATATTAAAAATAATAATTTTTTAAATTTTTTAAATTTTTTTTGAATAATTATTTTATTTATATTTATATTTATTTTAATTTTTTAATATTTACTTTTAATATTATAAAATAATTATTATTTTTAATATTCTAAAATAAATGTTTTTAATAATTATTGTTTTTGAAGGAAAAATAATATTTAATATTTTGAAATACTTATTAAAAAAATTATTATTTAATAATAATAATTATTAAGATTATATTAATTTTTAAAATAATAATTATTAAGCTTATTTTAGTTTTTAAAATAAAAATTTTTAAGATTATTTTAATTTTTTTTAATAATTATTAAATAATAATAATTTTAATTTTTTTAATAATTATTACAGAATATTAAATATTATTTTTCCTTCAAAAACAATAATTATTAAAAATTATTTATTTTAGAATATTAAAAGTAAATATTAAAAAATTAAAATAAATATAAATATAGATATAATAATTATTCAATTTTTTTTAGAAAAAAACTAAAATAATAATTATTATTATTATTCTAAATTAAATATTATTTTTAATATTCTAAAATAAATATTATATTTAATATTCTAAAATAATTATTATATTTAATATTCTAAAATAAATATTATTTTTAATATTTTAAAAGTAAATATTATTTTTAAAAATAATATTTACAAAAATATTGTTTACTTTTAAAATATTAAAAATAAAAATTATTTAAAAAATATTTATTTCAGAATATTAAATATAATTATTTATTTTTTTATAAAAACACTAATATTTTATTTTTAAATATTAAAAATAACTATTTTTAAAATAATTATTTTATTTTAAAGTATTAAAATAATTATTATTTTAATAATAATAATTTATTTTAAATAATTAAATATTATTTTTTTAAAATGTTAAATATAATTATTATTTTAAACTTATTTTAAAAATACTATTATATTTTAAAATATTAAAATTTTGGGTTGGGTTAAACTGGGTCGAGTTGGGTTAAACTTGGTCAAAATTGGTCGGGTTTAGGTTAAAATGGGTTGAAGGAACAGAAACGCGAATAAAATGCCACTTTAAAGATCTAACTAACGAAAATGGTACTTTAAGAACGACTTTGAAAGTGGATGGCAACTTGGAGGGACATAAGTGCCAATCAGCCATTAAAAATGTATAAATGATGTTAAGGTTTAAGAATTTGGGATTATAAGTTGATGTTATTATGTAAACTAAAACAACTTTAAGTTAGTAAATGAATGAATGAATGGATAATCATAGTACAGTGAGCACCAAACCCGAGGTAAAAGTAATCTGGATTTGGGAGCGTCACATCTTACAAGGATATCTGATCTCATCGCCATTGACCTACTCAAATGCAAAATTGAGAAATTGTTCAACCCAATATACGGTACTCAGAACTAAGCCTACTCTTATTAGTGGCTACCCTATACGTTCCATCCAACTTCGATCAACAAACATCTTGAACAACATGTTGCTATATATATTTATATGGAAATCAAAACATAATCAAGTCGGAGGGTTAATGTATATTCATGGATATGCTTTTCCTAACTTCATCTCCCGTTATAACGGGTCAGACTTCTATCTCATTCCCGGATGTGTCGCCCCACTGATGCCAACAACTTGAACAAATCTTTACATTTTTAAGAAATTTCGGCAGCACCTCCCCATGGTCTTCAAGTACAAGAAATAGACTAACACATCCTAGTCTAAATATGCACCCGAAGAATATCAAGAGATATATACTGATCGAAAATTCTTAAAATATAAAGACGTGCATAAGTCGTTAACACCGACCTAAGTTAGATCGAAAAATACAAGAACAGTCCCAAAACGAGGACTATTTGAGATTCACTCATACTAAGTGAATCTCAAACGGGTTTCTAAGCTTTCTAAACTATATGAAAATATGCACATATGAAATTGGATTCTTTTCGTATAATAAAAGGAATACTACTCCCTTATATATTAGTTATAAAAATTTAGTTACCTTTTAAAACTAAAAATCATGATGGTAACTAATTATGCTACTAAAATTTTGTTTTTTTATATAAAAACTATATATTAATTTTTTTAAAAAAAACACATAACTATCACTCAGTTGTGAGTCTTTGATAATTGTTTGTTTGAGCATTACTTGTAGTCATTCTAATAGTAATAGTAAGTTAATTTAAAATTCAAAAATACATTTTATAATCATCATATATAGCATAAATATGAATTAAAAATAATTTCACTTAAAACATATATAAACTCGTGCTTCATTCTAGTGATCAAAGCTACCTTGCCTTCTAGTTTGCTTTGAAAACAAAGAGACGGTTGAAGCTCAGTCACAAAAAGAGTATGGCCTCAATGTGGATCTCAGATTACATTTCAAAATCACTACCATAGATTGGCAAAAACACAAATCACTACTAATTGCAACAAAGATTGATACAAGAGGCAGGCATCCAACTAAAGTTAATTTATTTTTTGGTCAAAATAGGTATACTTTTCAGTAAAAGTTATTCTATTTTACAAAAGAATGCCAAGTGATATTCTATGAAGTATAAACAATAAGTTGCAAAAGTATAATTAAAACTCGATTGACACTAAGCCATCATATCATGGAATGGATGATTTGAGAAATATAAAATCCATCTGTCCAAAAATGTGTCCATTATTGAATGTACCAAATCTCATTATACTATTAACAACCTTTAATCATTGCTGCTAATATTTCTATGTCGAACATTTCTAATATATACACTTGTTTTGTAAAGGGGATCGAGCTAGTATGTACTGAATTTATATGAACAATGATAATCCACATTTCAATTGGCTACACACAGGCATATATTGCAAAACTTTTAACTTCATATCTCATTATCATTATAAAATTCTACATAGTCAAATTATACAAAATGATACACACACACGCTCACGCACGCACGCAAACAGATATTGAGTGAGAGGTTTATATATGCAACAGACCTTTGTGTAGAGAACTGTCAGTTGAAGCTTTCGACAATCAAGGTCTTGAAATGAAAATGCTTCTGCGGTTAAATTAGTAATAGAAATTGAACTATTATATATAAAGCTTTGTACCGTAATTAACAAATTATGCAACAGACAAATACAAGCCCATATATAGCAAGGCTAATGAATTGATTCATGATTTTGGCCTCTTAAAAAATAAAAGACCTAAATTAAACCCTAGCATAACAAAATTGGAACTTACAAACTAAAGCCTAAGAATAAAAAAATTTAACTTACTAATTGAAGCCTGAGAAATGGAGAACCAGAGAGGAAAGGGCACGAAAAGAGCTGGAGGCAGCTTGCAGTAGAGTAGGCCGAGGAAAGGGGAGGAAGAAAGAGGAAGGCTAGACGGTGGGAAAGAAGGTCGGATGGTGAGAGAAGAGAGGGGGACGAACGCTGACAAAGAGATCGACGACGATGGAGATGGCGACGACGAGGAAGAGATGCACGACGACGACGAGAGGAAGAGAGGGAAAGAATAGATCAAGCGGGAGAGAAAAAAAAAGAGAGAAAAAAGAAATTAAATTTTGAGATTAAATAAAACCTTATTCTAAACGGTACTACCGTCAAGATTGAGCCTTCTCGACGGCAGAGCCCATCTCCAACGCCCTTAGCCTCGCCGACCTTAACCTTTGCCGAGCGTGGGAAATGAGAAACTTAGAGCAGATGAGTTTTAGGGAGTCAATGCCGACATGAGTCATTAGCGACGACATACCCGTCGCCAGTGCTGTCATTCTCGACGGCGTGTAACCCGTCACTATGACATGATTTTTGGTAGTTTATATTGGAATCAAAATATAATGGGGAACAAAGAATTCTGCACCTGCTTAGAGATACCAAGTCTCGTCCCTTCTTTCCAGCCTTACTTCTTCAGTAGCTGCATATACGAATAAATGCACCATTAAAACTCATACTTATTACAAAACAAAACAGAATGAGTAAAAGACAACCATATATACACACACACAATTATATCAAGAGAGAATAAGAGAATACATTACCTGAAACCAAAATCAATATTAATGGAGGCGATTAATGTTGCTGCAGAAGAACCCATATCTGCTCGGAACCCAAATTCGCTCGAATTTGGAAGTTGGGTGCGTGAATAAATAAGAAAATAGGGTTCTTATAAGAGAGAGGAAGTGAAGAGGTACGGAAAGGAAGAGGTAGTTTGGAAGTGTTGGGTCTCCACCTCTAGGAATTAATTTTGATGATAACAAATAAGTGACTAGGAAAAAGGAAAAATAAAAAAATATAGTATCATCTCCATATGATTTTCCCCTATATTTATATATGTTTTAAAATTACTTATTTTTCTACTTTGACCATAGTTTCCAAACTATTGAATTTTATTTTTCAATTGAACTTGATAATTTTAATATCAAGTGTTAGAAAAATAAATTCGTATAGTAACATTTCTTAAGACAACAAAAAGAGTTCAAAATGATTTTTCAAAAATAAACTCCAATTTTCCAATCTATATATAGGGGTTTTCAATTTTTTCCTATACCGAACTGATTCGAACTGGTCGGTTTGGGACAAGCAATAATCAGTTTGGGATCGGTATACAGAACCAGTATATACCGAATATTCAGGACCGGAAATGGGAAACTGTTTGGCTCATTCGGTATATACCGAACCGAGCCGTTTGTACCGGTTAAGCTAATAATATATTAATACTTCAAGTTTATTCTGCTTTCACTTGATCACTTTATTCCAAACAGAGCTGAACTCTTCTGCGCTCCATCTCGAATTCTCTCTACGACTCTGCCTCCATCTCAAAATCTCCGATCCATCCTCTCCCACCCAAACCTCCTATCAAGTAGCTACTACTGCATGATGCTACTGGTCCAAAAGCTCCACCGCCTCGAATCCCTCAACGGCTCCTCCAAAATTAACTCGATCGACGATGGAGAGGAGAGTCTGTGAAGGGAGGTACACCTTATGGGTTGCGGCTGAGATGGGCGGGGGTTCTGGTGTTGAGCTTGGTGGCGCTTATGGTGCCTAATTTTGCAGATTTCTCGTCACTTGTGGGGAACACTGTGTGTTGTGTTGGGGTTTGTGTTGCCTACTTTGTTTCACTAGATGGTGCATAAAGAAGACTTGGGTTGTCAAGGATGGGTGTTAGGCAATTGTGGTTATAGGTCTGGTTATTTCACTCTTTGAAACATGGTCTTCCTTACTAGAGATATTGCAGTCTTTGGAACTTGGTCTTCCTTAAAAATGGATTCATGAAGGTTTAATTACTGAATCGCATACCATCAGCAATTAAACCTTCATGAATCCATTTTTGTTCTTTTATTCTTTTATTCCAGGTAAAGTGTAACAATTGTAATCCGAGTTAAATTTTGTAGTAGGAATTATAAATATTTATCAAATAAAATAAATATTTTGATGGGAACTATTTTGGAATAATATATTTGGTGTATTATGTTGATCAAATATATGTGGGTTACTTATAGATTTTGGTGCGTATTTTAGTACGCTGATGTGTTAGGAATATACTAATTCAATTAAATGAACCCATTAAACAATTAAATTAGTGGGTTAGTAAATGGCTAAACGAAATTCTAATTTAATTGATTAAATGTCCAATTTAATTTCATGATAAATCCAATTTTAAATCCAATTTGTAATATTAAAAATTGGTCTAATGAATAGATAAATTAAATTGGATATAATTATCATTATTTGTGAGGTATTAACCGAATATAGTTGGAGAAGTAGAACTGGTTAAATAATTTGGCAGGCAATTTAAATATGTTGATTAACCAATAGAAATTAAGAAAGACATTTTTGGGCCAATTAGAGAGAGAAAGAGAATGAAACGTGCAGAAATCAGACGTTGAGCTTGCTCAACTTCTCAGACCTTATATCCCCCAATAACGCTCAGTAATTTATACCTCATTCTTCATCAGTTTATTTCTCATTCAACTCATTTGCAAGTGTAAAGAAAACACAGAGTGAGAGAGATTGAAATGGGTCAATGGTGAGAATTTGAAGGAAGTGTTCAGGAGATCAAGGAAGAAGAAGGAAGGGCTTGATCAAGAATTCTTGATTATCTAGCTAAGTAAGGAAGGATCCAAGAGGTAAAACAATCAACTCAGACTCTTTCCATCCTAGTTCAAGCTTTCTTCTATGTTTGCTTTGTTTGTTGATTTGATATTGTTGTTGTTATTGTTGTTGGTTATAATCGAATAATAATGTTGCCAGTACGTACCTTAAAACATCTGATAATGGCATACAAATGGAACTAAAACAAACAAATTTGAATCTATGGGACTTTGGACTGATTTTGGACATTTTGGTCTATTTTAAGGATTATTATAGTGGTGTGGGTATGTTTAAAAATTTTGTTTGAAGGTTGTAAGTTATACTCCTCTGTAATACGAAAAGTTTCCAATTAATTTGAATGAATCAAAACGGACTTAAAACGAATTTGTGGTGGAAAATTTAGTAAAACATGTCAAAATATGAAAATCTAGCATGAACACTGAATTTAGTCATTAAAATGGTTTGTTAAAATTTCTGGAATGTTATAATTATATTGTAGATGTGTAGTTCAGGGTTTAACGAATTCATAAAGCCGAAAACCAACTAATTTGGACTTTAAATGAAGAAGTTATGAATTTCGGAAGAAGCAGAGCATGAATTTGCAAACTGCAGACACTGAATCTGCAACCCAGTGTCGCTGCGCTAGAAATCAAGCCAAAATGGGCGCTGTCGCGCTGGGGCGCTGCCTGCCAATGTCAAGTGCAAATGGGGCGCGGCCACGCCGATAGCAGTTCAGGCCCAAAGATGAGTTTTTAAATGTGCAGTCCAGGGGATGTTTATCTAATCTATTATAATGAACATAGTATAACCTTAAACATGTAATGCGGTGTAACAACAAACCTCAACTACCTAATTAGGTGTGGTGGTTGCGTAATTACTTAATAAACATTATAAGCATACCATAACACGCGTCCTAATAAACCTTAAGCACTTATTTAAAGACTATCGGTTAAGAGATAGAGAATTATGGATCGTGGTATGGAGTTAATGAAAGCGTTTAGTAAGTGTTGATATATGACTAATTGTTATATCTACGTGATTTAAATGTGTAGGATATTTAAAGGAAGTGTACTGTAATTTTGTAGCGAGCACATAAGGCAAGTTTCTTAAATTTTGCTTATACTTTAATATTCAGCAAAGATTCCTAACCTATACCATTCTTGTGTACTTGCAAGAATATCTTATGTATAAGAGAGCTTTCTAATTTCTTTTTGAAAGCATTACTTTTGATAGGTCTCCAAATCTGGTAGTTTTATTTTAATGATAACAAATTAGGTAAATAGGTCAAAAGGGTAGAATCCTCTCCATAGGATTAAAATATTAAAAATGATTTTAATAAATTTATTTTGACCAAAAATATTTATTTTCAAAACTCCATTTGAATTTATTTTCTGACCTTGATAAATCTAATATCAAGTGTTAATGAAATGAATTCATATAGTAACATTTTCTAAGACAAGGAGATTCCTATTTCTTTTTCAAAATGATTTTATAAATTCTTTATGGGGCAAAAAGAAAATTTCATATATATATATAAAGTGTGTGCCGTGTGTGCGCTGGTGTGTGTGATGCGAGTCCATATGATATTTATGTGTGTAAATGAGCTGGCATGCAAAGAATTTGAAAAAGAAACATGCCATCCTGACTTTGGCATTTTTATTGGGCAACTTTTTCTTTAATGGGCATGCATATTAAAAACAGTTTTGCTGGGCATAAAAATTCGCCCAATCCGTGTGATACCAAATTGATCTGAACCATCTATTTTCTATCAAACAAATTCGGACCTTTAATTTCAAAAATAATTTAACAAATTACCTTTCTACCCTAACTTCAAAAATCCTATAAATAGGAGGTTTTTCATTCATTTTAACTTACCAATTCACAAATCAGAAAAGCTTACTCTCCTTGCCTATATTCTGTCAAATTAAGCTTTCACTCTCTCTTCTAACCAAAGTTCTAATTCTATTTGAAAGAGAAAAATTGGTCAAAGTATCTGAGATAAGTTATTAATTTATTGTTGTTCATATTATCTCATACTTGTTTATATATATAGATATTCAAATATAAATTGCTATGCACATCTATATATATTTATATTTCATCTATCAATATCAAGTAAAAAGTCAGTACTTAGATACCGATACAATTCGAAAGTAATTTCTCTGAAATTCTCCGAACGGTTTTTAAAATCCTAAGTGACCTTTTACTGAAATGGATACATTATATAAATATTACATAATATTTATATGATTATCAGATTGTGAAACGAACAATTTAGTCAGTACTTAGATACTGATATTCAGAGATATTTCTTAACAAATAATATTATCTGAACGGTCTTTGAAATCCTAAGTGGCCAAATTTTCACAACATAGATCAAATATAATATAATATACGTGGGTGAAACAAGTTTCTTCAAGTATTATTTAAATTGATTAAATTATTACACTTGATAAACTGTCATCAAGAGTATATTGCTCACAAACTCATTCATAGATCATTTGTTGCATTATACGTAATTTTACATGGTTATCTAAAACTCAAAGTTATATCTGTTTAAAACCATAGAAACACACTCTAAAGAGAAATTCTTTTCTAAATCTGTTTTGACCATAGAAAAACATTCTTTATTAAAGAAAAGGAAAATTTTTGTAAAAAGTGCATAAATCTATATATCTGTTTACACAGAAGCACACCACATAAACGTCTTGAACATTTATCAAATACTTAACTTGTATATCCGCTTATTTGAGAAGTATCTATACTAAACTTTATATGCTTACTTCAGAAGCAAAAACTAAAATAAACTTTTGTAAAAAGGAAAAGGTAGAGTTAGTTTATTTTATGTGTTTGTAAGAAAGACAAAAATTCTTTGACCAAGACCAGAGTCTTAGAGAGGTCAGCTGAGAGTTGAGTCTTTAGTGTACTTGTGAGGTAAGGAAGAGATTGTTGTTTCAAGACCAAATTATAGAATAGTTCTAAAGCTCAAAAGGAAGGTTCAACTAAGCTTGAGGAAAGAGCTGGGAGTTCCCTGTCTGAGATAGTTAGTTGTGGATAGTTGTAAGTTTGTCTATAAAATTTTGTAAAGGCTTCTCCGCCTGTTGAAAGAGTATTTATTATAGGGAGTAATAGGATCTCAAGTCCTGGAGAGGAGCTTGAGACTGGATGTAGCAACATACCCTAGCTGTATGTTGTGAACCAGATAAATATATGTGCATTGTGTGTTTGAATTTTTACTAGTCTGCTTATTAGTTTCTAACACTACAAGTTAATATACTAAAAATTCAAAAAGGCCAAAGATAATTTTTAAACGGTAATAATCTATTCAACCCCCCTTCTAGATTATTATCGGATTTTCAACTTTGATAAATAACATTTGTTCAATCATGAATCATTGTAGCTCTATTTCTAAGCAGGACTATTAAATTGTGACTTATTTTTGTACAATTGTTCGAGATAATATTGTTATCAAATCCTTGATTGATCATTGAAATTATTTGATTCGACTAGTTCATAGTTGATGAGCGTTCTAAAATTTGAGTTTTCTTTTTGATGTTGTTCCAAATTGAATTGTCTTTGGTGCGAACTCCTATGATAAAACTGAGATAAACAACTCTATATCAGGGTTATATGTTATCAAAAACTATAATTCCGAGCTACGCTATAGCGATAATATGTTTATGCACAATACATAGTACAAAAGGGCTGATCACCTAGAGTACGAGATGGATAGTCCATAGTCTTTAGATTGATAAAGGTTACGGTAGAAATACTTGTTAACCTAAGGCATAGTTCGTGGTCTTGTGACTCTCAGCATACACATTTGAACTTGATATCTAAGATTTGATTTGAAAGTCGATTATTCCATTGAATTCACAGTTCTTGATTTACTATTGATTAATTCCAATAAAGAATATATTATTTAGTTGAAAGTTATTCATTTGCTTATCCATATATTGTTATTGTATATTGTTCTACTTGTGAAAAATTTGTTTGCTCACTCTTGCACAAAATATTTCAGCTAAGGTCGAGAAACCTGAGGAGCCTTCTTCAAGCAATGGCAAGGGCAAAATGTAGAAATAGACGTTGTTTAGTCTGTCTTTATTGGTGATGAGTTATGTGCTGGATTTATTAATATTTTTCTATTATTGATATGCAATAATAAAGGTTAGGTGACCTGGGATACGTTTATGAATGTAACCTTTTATTAAGGATTATTATATATGATGTTTATTATCTTATTTAATGGGTAGTTTAGATGTTGTATGTGTTGGGTCGTGATCACCAAATTCGGGGGTTGAGGTACCTGGATTTTGGGGTGTCACATAAAGCCTCCTTGAAGTATCAACTGATGGAGGATGAACGATATTAGACAACCCACCCCTTTTCTTTTCTTTTTTCACAAATAGGAAGTTTCGAATCCAATTCGGATATTAGAAGGATTACCATATATAACACAAAATTTCTTTGTCAATTCTTTCTAGTTGAGCCTCTCGGTGATAATTTATTAATTATCTTTGCCAAAATGTATTGTGTGTGGTCTATATTTTATTTGTTTATATCAAAAAATTATAGTTAATATAAACTTTAGTTAATATCATATTTCTTTCAGCTATTGGTCTTGGTGTGGTAGTTTATGAGATTGCAGTGTATGATATTACCATTATAATCAAAAATGAGAGACAAATACAATCGGTACAAAATTAGATAAAAATTGGTACTGTACCAATTTCGGATCGGCTAGCCGGTTCGGTATACTGGTCCGTACCGGTATCGGTACTTAATTTTGGGTACATTCGGTAACCAGTCTGGTCCGGTACGGGTTGGTTAATTACCGATGAACATGCTTATCTATATATATTAAATATCATATTTTAAAAAATCATGCAAAGGTGGCCATGCAAATCTCTAATTTCGGTCAAGGGAATAAATGAGTAAAACTTTCAAACTCTTTCCCTCCCACACGACAACTTGAAATTATCTAGCCAAATTAAATTTGAAATTGAGGAAGTCTATGATTTAATTGGAGGGTATGCAAGCTATAATAGAGGAACCCTTTGATTTATGTAGGCATGCAAACTATATTAATTCAAAATCCATATTTTGCCTACTAAGTTTAGAGGTGGATACATGAGGAATTCTCATCTTGTCGCCTATGTTTCTATACTACAATAGACCACAAGCTTGACCAAGATGAAAAGTAATTGACCAATAGAGTTATGCATAACCTTTACATTTTAACTAATTATTAATGCTCTAAGATCAATTAGACAAATCCATCACCACTAACACTTCGACCAAACATCATTTGGTGATTTTTAAGTTCAATCTTGACTCTTCATTTCAAAAACAAAATGATCCAAGCCATTGATAATTTTTTGGACCATTTTACCCTCACTGGATTTTTACTATTAAATAGGGCATCATTTCTTAATTCTTACTTACTAATTTACTAACTAAAATTCAAAAGTTTAAAATCTTTCTTGCCTACATTTTTCTAAAGCTTACAAAAGCTCTCTCTCACTTCCAAATTCGAAATTGCTAGAATTGCTAGAGTTGCTAAATGAAGAGAAATTGGACACAATTTTGGTAGATAAGTTTTAATTGTTTATATTTATTATTATCTCTTAAATTGTCTAGTTTGAAATATTGTTATACTTGCTTATATATTCTCATATTTCATCTACCCTCTATTTATACTAATTAATACCGAATACAAGTTACTTGAACGTGAAGGTTATAGAGAGTTCTCTTATACTTAAGAGTAACATAACCTTTAGCTTCAAGTCGGTGACCAAGTTGAAAGTATTCTTATAAATATAAGACAATAACACTTTTTCACTTGAGTCATCCCAGACACGAGGGCGTGCTCAGATATATTTCCTTTCTAAGGAACTATTGTCTGTGGGACCTCAAAGTTAGTGATCAATTGTGAAAGAATTGCAATCTAGATCAAATATATTGAAATATATATTTGAGTTAAACAATATTCAGTTGTTTATATCAAATATATTATTAACTGCTTTATCTGTTATACTTGATATTTGACTGCAAGTATTTGAACCTTAAGTAATTTATCTGTTATACTTGTTTTCTCGCATACAAGTTTATTAAAATTTTATATCAGAACTTTAACTGACATATCTACTTATAAAGAAGCATATCCATCACATATAAAATTTAGGGTTAAAGACACTTTTGTTACATCAAGTACCACCATATTCATAATTCGGCCCCAAAGAATTTGGGTTTACAATTTGCTACATAAAGTGCCTAATTTGATACAATGTCGAACCTAATTTTAGAATCCGTCCAAAATTGGTCAGAATATCCGACCCATCCAAGCATCCGATTGGGTCTTAAGTATTTAATATGGCTAAATACACTTATGTTACACTAAGTACCATTAAATTCATAATTCGGCTCCCAAAGTATTCATATTGACTTTGAAAATACGATTTGACCGTATTCATATACGGGTTGACTTCATTAAAAAAATTAAAATACTTCTGAATATTTTTCACTTTCATAATTTCTTCCCTCTAGCACAACAACCTCGCGACATGAAGTTGGGGGAAAAAAATCGGCCAACTGAGTTGCTTCAAATCGGACGATTGGTACCCAATTATGGTGTATTGAGGGAAAAGCTCTGTAGAAGATTGACAACAGAGTTGCAGTGATAGTGAGCATATCCAGATCTTAATTGGTGGAGTAATCGATGATGAAGAAAGAATGCTGAAATTTGAAATTTGTTTATTTCAATTTTAGATATATGTTTAAATTTTACTTTTGATTTTCTATTTTAATAATTTATCTACTTAGTTGTGATTGTGAAGTTTGAGGTAAGATTGGAGTTTAGGGAAGAAAATGGTGCTCGATTGATGATGGTGATGGAGGAGTTGATGATGGTAATGGTGTTGGAAGTGTTGGTGTTGGTGATGGTGATGGTGATGGTGATAGAGGAGTTTAGGGAAGAAATAATGAGATTTTTTTATATTTTTTTTTACATTATTAAGTCTTTAAATTAGTTATTATAGAAATAATTTCTTAAATTATTTTTTTAAAAGTGAAATTGTATTTTAATACAGTCAAAATGTAGAATACTATTTGTCTTGCTGACAATTAAGGTATTCCAACTAATTTTGGCCAGAATCTGAATTTGGGGGTTATATTGTATGTAATTAGGCACTTTATGTAGTAAATTATAAGTTAAACTGTATTTTAATATGGTCAAATCGCATAATACTATTTGTCTTTTCAGCAATTGAACTATTCCAACTAATTTTGGTCGGAATCTGAATTTGGGGCTACATTATATGCAAGTAGGCACTTTATGTATTAAATTGTAAGCCCAAATTTTTTGAGAGCCGAATTATGAATATGGTAGTAGTTGATGCAAGGAAAGTGTATTTAGTCCTAAAATTTATTACAACTTTTATATGTATACTTGAATTTGTTTGATTCATATATGTTTTCATAAAAGCATATTCACACAAATATATATAAAAGTTACATAAAACTTAAATTAATAACTGCTTGCACGTAAGTATATTTAATCTAAGGAACTTATATTTCTACATAAAAATTGATATTTTCACATGATCCATCTTACATGAATAGTGAGTCTCACTCCATGTGAGAGATACTCATGTGAAACTATCATTTTAACATATGAAAATATCAGTTTCCTTAATCTAAGCTTAAAATTACATATCTACTTACAAGAGAATCATATCACACACATAAAAATCTTGGAACTTTTATATACATATCTGATCTTTAATTGCTATCTACTTATTTGAGAAACACCAAATATAAAAGTCATTTAAAATTTTTATACATTTGCACTGAATGTTATTGCTTACCTTAAAAACAAACACTACAAGAAAATAGTCCAACTGCAACCAAAAGTATTTGCGACCAGAATACCCGGTCGCTAATTGTATTACTAGCAACCGCTAGTTAATCCAGTCGCTAGTTATTATCAGCGACCGCATGTGGTCGCTGATTGATTGCTAATTTAATTTTACCGCCATGAATTTGGAGCAAATATTGTCGGGGAGGTTATTTACGATCGTATAAGTTATTGCGACCGGACTATAGTCACTAATGCATCTACGTCATTAAAATTCAGTGATCGCATGCAATCGTAGAAAGCGGTCGTATAAGTTATTGCGATCACATGTGATTCTTTTAAATATCAGAACCATACAGTCGACTGAGCATACCCGGAGACGAAAAGAAAAAGAAGAGGGAGAGGGAGAAGAGGGAAGAGAAGGAGCCGCCGCTGCCGTCGTCGGCCAAGCCCAGGTCGCCATAATGATCAAGTAATCCTACTTTTAGCTTTTTTACCCTATATATGGTGTAATGAAATTAATTTATTTGATATATATATATATATATGTAGTTGAGTATACATAGTTTGTGTGTGTGTGTGTGTGTGTGTGTCTCTCTATATATATATATGGTGTAATTTGAAGATTAGGATTTGTGATTTTTGTTCGTATTTTGTATATATACTGCCGAAATCTATTTATTTTTATTTTTATTTTTCAATTTTTTGTTGTTATTATTTGTTACTAAAATAATTGCAGATATTTATTGTTTGAATGTATGTATAAGTGCCTTAAATCTAAAGTTGCAGTATATTATTTGAATGTGTGTATATTGATATTGTTTATATGAATTGTACTATATATATATATATATATATATATGTTGTTTGAATGCATATATATTAACGTGCCTTAAATATGAAATTGCAATATCTAAAATTGAATTTATGTGTATTGATATTGTTTATATAAATGGGGTATGTGAAATTGATATTATGAACTATCATCTGAGGAATTCAGAGTACCGATATCGATATATATATATATATATATATATATATATATAATAGACAGCTTCTCATCACTTTGAATTCCTCAGATGGTAGTTTTCACAGAAGGGGTATTTTTCCTGAAAAAGAGAAGCGATGTCACCAACCATGGTCTTTGAATAAAATTTTCCCCTATTAGAAAGTTACATACCTAAAAAATAATTTGTTGAACTACCTTGCTGATAGCGGAGTCACTTTTAGAGTTAATTAAAGTACCAATTACAGATGAATTTATAATGAATTTAGCAACTGACATTTTCACATGCCTTATATGCTTCTCCAATTGCAACTCTATCAGTTCATTGTAAGATGATCGCAAATAATAGAGCAAAGGGGAAACATTCTGAATTTAGGTGTGAATACTGTCTAGAACCTCATTCGGAACAAAAAAAATCTTCTAATCCAGCACTAAATTCTTATGAATATAGATATTCCATCAGCATAGGCTGAAGGAAATTAAAACCTCATTGGGACCTTTCCCAAATAAGATAGAAGTGACAATATCATTAAGGACAGATGGTATAACGACCCTGTTAAAATCAAGTTGCAAGATATATATGACTTCCGTAGATGTTGTGTATGTCCCCACAAAAGTCAAAATTATGTGGTAGAGTAGTTTACAGTAATTGTAAATAGTCCATAAGGGGCCATAATTTTGTGTTCTCAACAGTGCAGCGCTAGGTAAGACACCACAAAAACATAATGCCAATTGTTGAGCAGCTACTCTATTAAAAAAGTAGTTCGTAAACATTAATAGATAATAACGAAGTTGTTCCCCATCAAAATCAGCACTAAGTGGCGCATAGATTAGGGGATTGAAATACCATCATGAACATATACCGATAATGCTTGGTTACATATACATATCTTTGAGTATATAAACATATATATCTTTCAGTATTTTATATAAACGACTTGGATGATATTATATTCTTTGAACAAATAGATTGCGACTTCTTATGCATTATATACTCAAGAGTAACACGATAAAGTCCCCCCAGTACTCCTTGAGAAGTGTAAAAGCTGGTTTGTCCCACCTCTCTATGAAATCGGGAAACATCCTTGGTTTTAAAGCCCTAGGCCTTTCAGCTGGTGCTTATATTTTTGCAAAATCAACTGCCATATAGTGAAGGGTTGCCAACTGAAGATATTTTTTACTTATAACTTAATTTGACTCAAGGTCTGCATGTACTAAATGTGTAGTAGAGATTGTACCCAAGGTATCATTGATTAGATTATTAATTAACAAAGAACTTTTTAACTTCCTGCAAAATCAGACTTACTAGGAAATATGAGAGACAAATGAAGAGTTACAGGAAATTCAACAGTTCCCAATAAGTGGTTCACCATACTATATATTTCCTCTTGAATTCTTGAACAAAGTGGTTCACCATTGAACCACTTTGTTCAGGAATTCAAGAGGATTTCCTGCAACTCTACCTTTGTCTCACATATTTCTCAATAAGTCTGATTTTGTAGGAAATTCAAAAGTTAATTGTTGATTAATTATCTAATCAATGATACCTTAGGTAAAATTTCTACTGCACATTTAGTACATATATACCTTGAGTCAGATAAAACTATGAGTAAAATATGTCTCAATTGGCAACCCTTCACTCTGTGGCAGTTGATTTTGTAAAAACTAGAGTAACAGCTGAAAAGTCTAGGGCTTTAAAATCGAGAATGTTTCCCGATTTTATGGAGAGGTGGGCCACGACTAGCTTACACTTCTCAAAGAGTATCAGGTACTAACTTTATCGATGACGATCGACTATTAAGATTGTAATCTTCTTCTTACACTTGGCGGGCATTTGCAATCTTTGAGTCTTGAGGAATTAGCTTATGCAGTGGCGAGAGCAGCACAACAAGATGATGACGACGAGGTAATCTTGTCATTGTTTAGCTTTATGTTTAGTTTTGCATGTTTAGTTTAGCTTTACATTAATTCAATAATATATGTTTAGCTTTCTGTTTATGTTTAGCTTTTTGTTATTGTAATACATCAGAAAATGGTCGTTAATATTCATTATTTGGACGACTGTACGTATATATGTTACTTAAAGATGACATTTGTATATATTTTTTCAATTCATATGAATATTGTGTTGGTTTATATATTTGTATATGGATGTATATTGTTTTGGTATATGTATTTATATGAATGCATATTGTGTTTATATAGCGGTAATGTTTATATAGCGATAATATTATGTTGGATGAGTATATTGAAATGCATAGTCATTACTCATAAGCTTCACAAATATTCTTCATTCCCCCCCAAAAAAACCTTTTATACAGGCTTTATGAACCTTTACTGATATTCGATCAAATTAATATGGCCCTTTCTATCACAAAATGACATGATTTTCTAAAGTACAACAACATAATTTCACTAACTTGCCATCACTAGTAAACTTCACAATGATTATACTCGAGAATAAACATGGAAGAAAATTATGTTCTTAAAGATTGCAAATTTTACAAATGGGACTCTTAGGGAGTATAATTTATATGTTTGCTATTACTTTCTCTATAATCTAAAGTTCCACTTTCATCTTATGCAGGATTAAATACGGGTCCTTGCCTTTATGTTGTTGAACTTTTTTGCAGCTTGGATGGAGCACGAGAAGCATCATTCCATCATTACACCAAAAGTTTCAAAGGCTTTTTTGCCATGCTTACCCAGATCAAGTTCAAAAACTTGAATGTTTGCATTGTTTTCTGCACACATGCACCATATATGCTCACTTGATATTTTAATTGCCGAACAATATCTCCTAATTGAGAGGATAAATAAATGTAAGAGAATTAAGCTTCCAAAATTCAGAACCTTAATAGGAATAACTCCTATGGGGAGTATATTAGGTTTATTATTTGTAGTTATGATTTAAAAGAAAAAAGTACTGTTCATAGATACCATAGATTGTGTCAGGGAGTTAGCGACCATGTCAGTCGCTAATTACGGTCGTTACTGTGACACCCCCGAATCCTGGTCCTCTAACCCTGACTCGGTCGTCACGATACAACACAATATCCACCTCTTATTTTCTTCTTCTTCCACCGTCTTCACAAATCCTTTGCTCACGGCCATGCAGGTCTCCTGCGTCTCGGCAGCCTTAATGATTGCCTTGGTTGCTTCTATCCTTGCTTCCTTGGTCAATCCTATCTGATCGATTTTTTTTTTGAACTTGGCTCCATTCATCAATGCCGTCACTTGCAGGCCTGGATCACATTCCTCTCTTTCTTCTGTCATCATCTCCACTTCCGGGATTGCACTGTGGGTAACAGTGTTACATGTTTCTTTTCCTTTATAGTTTGGAAGTGGCTTGTCATGCACGCTGCTTTCTTTTCCCAGTTCAATTTCTCCAGCTGCCAACTTCTCATGGTATATCCTCCGCAGACTGTAACAATCCATGGTGGAATATCCCGCGTACTGGTGGTACACGCAGAAGTCTGCTCTTCTTTTCATCTCTTCCGTCACCACAAATCTAGGCTTTGGAGGTTTCACCACTCCATGCTCGACCCATTGTTCGTACAGGCCCCTAAATGCCTTCTCACTGCATGTTATTGCCTCTGGAACTGGCATTCTGGTATACTTGTCCCCATGCTTTCCTTTATTTCGTTTAAAATTTCTCTCATTCTTCTCCCGCTTGCCCCCTTGTGGTTTTGACTGAGAGTCAGCTAAAGCCACAGTTGCTGTCCTCTTGCCCCTCCATGTAACCGTCGCATGGTTGGTGGGCAATGTCACGATTCCTCCCAAGTCTTTTGCAAAAGATGAGAGGGTCGCAAATGAATCACAGGCTTTCGTAATGAGATAGGGCTTGAAGGAGTCTAGAGCACCATTGTTGCATATGTTAACCAAGTTCTTTTCCTCGATTGGCTCTGCGCACTTCTGTGCCTGTGCCCTGAATCTGACCATATAATCTGACAGCTCCTCACTTGGCTTCTGTTTGAATCGCATCAGCTCTACAATGGTTACCTGTTTTTGCACATAAAAAAATTTCTTAAAAAATTATAATTTTAGATCATCCCAATCATGGACTGATCCCTTCTCCAAATTGTAGTACCAACCGAAGGCACTATCCGTCAAAGTCTTGTTGAATTCCCTCATCAACAAGTTGTGGTTGTTTACTTCATCATACCCTAGCCACGGAGACATCGACTCCACGAACCTGGCAATATACTCCCTGGCATTTCCTTTCTCCCCGTTGTATTTTGGAAAATGTGGGGGATGCTCAATATACCCTGTTGGGTAAAGCTGCCTCCTAATGTGTGTCGGGTAAGGTGGAGTAAAGTCTAATTCCGATGGTCGGGATGTCTGCCTACGAAGTTGATTAATCACGTCTACCATATCATCCTTTGTCATGTACTGGCTCATAGCATGGACTCTCTGGGGCGTTGTGATGTACTTCTGCATTGGCGGGGTGTACGTCAAAGAGATTGGCTGGTGTACACTTGCATCGTGCAACGCTTGTGCTGGTGGCAGTTGTTGGCTCATTCGCTGGATATGGCTTGGGATGGTCGGCACATGCACTTGTGAAAATGCGAGGAAAGCAGTCGGGATGTTGTTTATCTGAGGTTGGCCTGCTTCCAGTCCGAGTTGTGGCGCGTCACCACCATTCTAGAGTTCCAAGTTGATGATTGGAACCGACTGATTCTCCGTTAATGGAGGTACAATTTGGTTCTCCTTGTTGTTGCTGCCATTGTTGTTGTCTTCCCTTCCTGCTTGTTCTTCCTGCGAACCTCCTGGGAACATGGCCTTCAAAGTGGGGATCTACATCAACTGTTAGCGGAATTTCCCCATTTCCTCCTACTTCCTCTGCATCTCCAGCATCATAGCCATCATCATCCCTTGTCCTTCCCGTGCTTCCTTCAATGCCTTCAGCATCTCCAGTTGCACCGCATTCGTCTGCTCTCCGCTTGCGTCCTCGCCTTGCCTTCCTGCGCCAGCCTGCCTAGCATTCGTTTGTTGTTGATTGGCCATGTATGGTGATGTTGAACTTCCTTCTGAAGCATCTTCAATAATTGGTTGATCAAGATCCAAATTTGCACCTTGGAAAGCTTGATTTGTTTGCCTTGGAACTGGATTCGGTGAAGTAATGCTATTTGTCGGTGAAGCACTTCCTGTAATTCTCCCACTTCGAGTTGTGGGAATACCCTTCACGAATCCTGCACCTCCCCAGCAGAGTCTCCAATTTAATGTGGGCAAAGAAATCGTACCTTGCTAGGGTTAGGGTTTGTGTTGGCTGAGGAGGAAAGAAATCCACGAAGAGCACGGAATTAATTGATTGATTGAAGAGGGGAGAAGAACAGGTGGGCGATTACTCCAATGACGCGTGACAGAACCCCTAGAATCCGAATATCGTGTTAGGGTTATTGGGATTTCAAGAGCCTTCTTCTTGAGTCCTTCCACTCTTAGAATCCGGAAATCGTGTTAGGATTATTGGGATTCCAAGAGTCTTCTTGAGTGCTTCTGGTTGAGAGGATGTCCAAGTCCTTCGATCTTCCAAAAGTCCAGGTCTTGTGTCTGAAGAGAGGTCCAGCGGGAGGTCCAGAGTTCCAAGAGAGCTTCCCTTCCCAATGGAATGGAAGGGGTATTTATAGGATTTTCTGTAAAGGGGTCATGTGCCAGGCACATGTCCTCAGAAAAATTTTAGAAATACCATTTAATCACCAGAGTAATGCCCAGATCGCCCTGTCCTTCTAGCCACCAATTCAATCCCTCAATCAATTCCCAAAACGAGCCGCCTGCACGAGTCTTCTGCCTCGGGATACGTGGAGGCTTCTCTCGGGTCTAGCATATTTATTTCCAACTTTTCCGTCTTCATTTAATTAGGTGTGTGAACCCTAATTTTTTACATTTAAAGAGGTTGTGGAACCCTAATTGTGCATTTAATTCAATTAGGACATGTGAACCCTAATTTGCACTTGGGCACACAGGAATCCAGACTGGAAGCACTCTTAATCTTGCAAAAAAAAGAAATTGTTGGCACGATTACCATAACCCGTTGCCACCGTTATCACCCATGTATCAACCACATAATCACCCAAAAATAAGGTCTTATATATGTGTTTGATAGATGAAGAGATGGGGTAGGTAGATGATCAAGAGAACGATCGATCAGAGACAAATTCAATGAATAGGAAATTGAGAAAGAAGTCGATCGAATGGAGGAGGAAGATGTCAATCGATAAATCGATCCCCCAACTCGGACGAACGAAATCAAAAAAATAAAAATAAACCCAATCAACTCAATTGGAGTATCGTCTTACATCCTCTTATATATTACTATTGATTAGTAGTGGGATATGAGTTATCAGATTAGGTATAACTAGAGGTGAAATTACCAATTAATGGTTGAAATGAGTTTAAAATGTGTATCAATAGTTTATTAACGTGTAGGACATTTTAACTATAAATATGTATTATAAGTATTTTTTCCTACAAGAAAAAGTGTTAAGGTTGACGGAATTATCCTCGACAGATTTGAATACGTCGAAATAAGGTTAGTTACGACGGAATAATCCGTTGATTATAAGTCCCTCGAAATTAATCTAAATTCGACGGAATTCTGTCGGAAGTAGAATACCTTCTTTGGTGCCAAGTTTTCTGCCAGCGCGAAGCATAAAATCGACGGAACTTTAGTTATTTTCGAGGAAAATTTTGTCGGTATTAATATAATTCAGAGGGACTTATTTTCGACAGAAGTTCTGTCAGAATTAACTTATAAAACCTAATCAGACTTCGTCTTCTCCTCAGCCGCCTCATTTTTCATTTCTCTTTATCTCTCCTCACTCGCACTTTCTTAGTACTCTCTTACTCTCTAATCTCTCTCATCTCTCATCTCCCCCCATTCCACCTTCGTACGTTGCCGCCCTCAACTCCCCCAGTCTGACCCCCCGACCATTGCCACCATTACCGATCGACGAGGAATGGCGGCGCAACGACAACTCCTCCTCCTTTCTCTTCCTCGTTTGTCCTCTTTTAATTCAAGGTAAGCAATCCTAAATTTTGTTTTGAGGGTACTGAAATTTGTGGGTTTGTAATTTTTAGGATTAATATATATGAGTTTTAATATGAGAATATAAACTGAAATTTAAATATTTTATTGTTGATGAAATTAGGATGATTTGGATAATTTGAGATTACTGAATATAGTTTAATATTTTGAGTTGTTGATTTTGCTGAAATTGGGAGTCCATTTTTCGGCCGGTTCATGTGTTGTTGAAATTGAGAAGAATTTTGGACTTACATTTTGATTTGTAAGAATTTGAGAAGAATTTGTTGCTGAAATTGGGATTACATTTTAATTTGCTGAAATTGGGATTTTATGTTCTGCAAATTGGGACCATTTGACTTCAATTATGCAAATTGTTGCAAGTTGATATTAAAATGTTTTGTAAATTAGGATTATTTGACTTCAATTCTGCAAATTGTTGCATGTTGCTGAAATTGTGGTTTATTTTGTGCAATTAAAATTTTTGTTAGTGTATACGGTGTATTTGTGCAATTACAGTGTTGGGTCATAATGTAATATATTGAGGGTTATATATATGTTAGTGTATTGAATCTTCAATTGTTGTTTATGAATGTGAAATATATTACTGTCTGTCTGTATTGGGATAAAATAGCTTACAAGTACAGAAATGAGTTTAAACACCTAAAAATTGCAATTTAAAAAAAATTATTAAAAGAAAAAAAGAATTATTTTCGACGGAATACGCTATTTTAAAAAAACATATTTTTCGTCGAAAATAACTTATTTTCGAGAGAATTTTCCGTCGAAATTAACCTATTTCCGAGGAAACATATTCTGATACTAAATTAATTAATAAGTGTTTTTCTACTTTTTTATTCGAATTTAATTAAGCACACTAGTTAATAGTTTTGTACCATTTGTTAACTTGCTTAAAAAGCGAAGATATCATTTCCTTCTATTTCTATCTATTATATACTGTTATTTTCCAACTGAGATGTATATGTTGATATCTAAGAGGTAAGGGCCATATAGAGTTTGTATGATTGAGGATCCAAGTATTTTTTAAATTTTTTTTTTTATTGTTGATGACTTCTGTTGAGCTACTCGTAAAACCTTTTTTATAGACCCTTTTTTATTTTTAAGAGATTCGTGTCAACCTCATCATTTTGTGGTAAAATATTTGTAAAACAACAGTTACTAAAACATAAGGATTAACACGAAAGAATGGCCAAGATCATATACCGAAATGAATCTTATGAGGAAAGTGATAAGCTACTACCAATACCCTAAAGTATGCATCGCAGCTACATGCATGCATGTATATCTCTCATCACTTGTCAAGTTGAAAATAGTAAAGAGATCTAAATCTACAAATATTTTGTCTAGCTATCTATGTACTTAACATATATAAAAGCTATTAAAAATAAATAGACCAAATGCCCTAAAGATTTGTATAATCAGGAAAACAAATAAATAGCACACACTAGCTGAAGCCACGATCAAATTAATTGCTAGTCAACTGCTCTTAATTGATAATAATAAAACGAAACATATAGGTTGAGCAAAATTAGTTCTTTGTCATACCTTTTAATCCTATTTAATCAAATGGACGACATTGTCAAAAGTCAAAACCAAAATAAGCACCTAAACTTCAACATGCAAATAATGCAGCAAAACCCTTTTTCCCCATCCTTCAAAAATCTCAGTCATTCCACATTGAAAACAAACCCGGATTCGACCCTTGACCCGACGAATCCCCGGACCATCCACCATAACTCCCGGCTGGCAAATCATAATCCACTTTCACCATCCCAAGCTCCTCCGCCGACGAACCACCACCGTTCCCGGACATGGGATTACCTAAATACCCTCCACTATAACTCCCACCACATGAACTCCCATTATTATTATTACCATTATCCATAACCGAAGATGAAGATCCGCCCATGCCCATAAACCCATGCAAAAAACCCGGATTATTCTGAAGGTAACTATTATAGAACTGATGATTCCCGACAGATTGTTGTTGTTGATTCAGTTGTAGTTGAGTTTGCATATAACTTTGGTGGAATTGAGCGTCTTGGGAAAAGTGCGAAATGTCTGGGTTTTGTTGTAGGGTTAGTAAAGGTACTACTGTTGTTTGTGGTTGCTCATACTGTGGTTGCATTTGCATTAGAGGGTATGCTTGTAATGGGGTTGGACCCGGGTTCCCGTATTGAAAGGTCGACCCGAGAGCCATCATTTCGTCCCGTTTTCGCGACGATTCAATAGCTTGGGCCTCCTTTAGACGTTTGGCGGCTCCGCCTCCGATGGGTAAAGTGTTGCTTTCGAGAATGCTCTTGACGTCGTAACGGGTCATGTCGAAGTTTGTGACGGCGTTGAGGCCTCTGAACTTTATGGCCGCAATGTCGTAGGCCTCTGCTGCTTCTTCCTCTGTGCCTGAGAAGGAATTAATGAGATGTAGTTGTTTTAGGCAATTAGTTGTGCACATAAAAATGATAGAATAAATAAATGTAGGTGACTATTTACATGATTAACTCCAGAAACACAATGCTGGAAAACTAATTTAATCAAGGACACCTAGCAAATGTATTACTTTGTGTTTTTAATTAGACATAAATTTTTCGTTTTAGTCTATTCCAGAATTATAATCACATTTTAAAAGTAACCTATAAAATGACATAATATATGAAGTTCCTAATATAAAAATATAAATTGAGTATTATTATGCCACTAAGTTGGAGATATTATGGCCAGTATGTGTATAGAATATCTTTTAAAATGTCTTTTAAACTGCATATTATATATATATATATATATATATATATATATATAATACGTAATGCATATGTTGGCATAAAAAAGCTTTTTTAAAATGTTACTTACTGAAAGTTCCCAAGTAGAGATCCTTGTTGCCAGCAACTCTACCAATCCTTGCTTGCCATCTCCCATGTTGATGATGCCTGCTTAGATATATCTCATGAGAAAGAGAAAGATGGAGGAGAGGAGAGGGGAGAGAGAGAGAGGGAGAGAGGATTGATTTTTATTACCTTGTAACACCCCTATACATGGATGCACCCCTTGAAAAGCCACTACTCTTCCTATTATTTCCAACAAAAAAGAAAAAGAAAAAGAAAATTATTGCTTTCATTATAAAAACCTTTACATATATGTCTAATTAAATATCAATACTAGATTTTGCAGTACTGCAAATGCCAGTGAATACTAAAGGTTAAAACTTATTGTCATATGCTGCCAATGATTAGCTAGTCTGAACTCTGAGCTGATAAATATTTTTTTAGACAGGTAATGGTGTACAAATTATGTTTGGATTCCAGACAGTTTAATTGGTCAGTCCATTTGAACAGTTCTATAGAAACCAATAACATTTGTATATGTAACTGTATAATACTTGTATATCTATCAAAGGTCGTCCGAAATGCAACTTTATGCTAAATTAGTGCACAATTAAACTTGTTTTTATTGACTGTCACATATCCATTTCGAACTACTTGCAATCAGAATTCCTATTATAATATAACAGAGAGAGTAGACAAATTTCCCTTAATTACCTTCGAATGGAGGCCACAAATTCTTGTCTAGTCATGTGTTTCATATCCTCAACTTCCTTTTCATAGTTCGTGATCTACATTCACAAAAGCATACATTATTTTTTTCTATGAGAGCTGGGAACCAATCATTATCATTGACAATATATGTACTAAATTATATATGCAATGTTTGTTTTTGCGGTTTCATAAATATTTTCATGCACTTTATTTCACTCTATAATAAAGCAACCAAAACAGACTGGGAAATTGGTAGTGGTAGATGTTCCCCAGTATTTCAGTGCAGCCATATCATAAGCCCTAGCTGCTTTCTCTTCTTTGTCATACCCACCTGCCCATATTAATTTTTTTTTAAATTATAGCTCAAAGATTTATAAACTAATCAAACTCAAATAAAATCGTAACAAATGAACATATTAATAGTAATTGGAAGAAGATGAAGATTACTAACCCAAGTAGACTGCAAGTAATGAACAAACGAATCGATAAAACCCAAAAATAATGGCAAAAAAACAAAAATAAGTTAGTGATATTTCGATAGCTAGCATATATAAATGTAGATATACATATGTAAATAAAAACAAATGAACTTTTTAATTACCTTGGCGACCTTTCCTTGATTGTCCTTCCCTTCTACAACTATTATCCCATAGATGAGCTTCATACCTCCCTGTCCATCTATGCCTATATTTACAATATACGCAAAATTAAATTTCAAGAAACTAAAATGATTTTAACAAAAAAAAATTCAAATTTATGATTTACTAGGGAAATAAAAAGGATGAACACCTAGTTACACCGCGATAAATTGATGTTCTTTGCCCAAATGTATCCAAAGTTCTTCTAGGAGTAGCCGCCTCGACGATGGCAGTGGTGGTACTATTATTATTGTCACCGCTAGTTTCACATGTTGAACGCTTGCCACTTCCCATAGACAATGTTAAAGATTGTAAATTGCTAGCATTTTCAGGAAGATCATAGTTTTCGGATGGAGCCTCGACTAAGGTGTTTTGCACTGGCAATAAGCTGTGGTTTGTGAATAGGTAGTCGGATTCATTTGCATGGATTTCATTATAAACAAGATCTGAAGTCTGGTTTTCTGATTTTCCCACACCAAGAAAGTCAGCTACTTTTGGAACTTCATTGCTTCCTTGAACATTAATCAAATTCCACTCTACAAAATATGCAAAAGGAATTATGGAAAAATGATTGAAGGCGTAATATACAGAGATTATTGTGTATAAAGAATCACAAAAAAATTATGTATGTGAAAAGACGCCACTTAGTGAACATCAAGTTGTATAATTTTTTGAATGAGAGAACTAAAATGAATGGAACCGAAGAGAGAAGGGATGATAATTAGACGAGTTATGGAAAAATGATAAAAGGTATGGTGTAAAGAAAGAGATTATTCTGCAACACTTGTAAATAATCACAAATAATAAGACTGCATAGTTTTTTTGAATAAGAGAAAATTTAAATGAATTGTACCTTGATTTTGAAATGGACTGTCGATATTGCCACTCACTAACCCTAGAGAAAAATGATGGGATTGAGATGTCTCATGAAGATGAGTAGGCAAAAAAGGATGAGTAGGAGAAAGAGGAAAGGACAGCCAGTTGTTTGAATTCATGGCTTCTTGAGGATTACTACACTGCTGCAAATGATCAGTCAATTGAAATCCTCCTGCAAAATATTAAGACAACAAATAATCACAATAATATGAGCATTATTAGCACATTTAGAGTCATATATTACATAAGAAAATGAACTGTCACATATGGGTTTAACCTAACTACCAAATAGAGAGTATTTTTCTGAAATTTTATGCTTGGTGAAGGAGTAGATAATCAAGTAGGGATAGGAGAGATATATGGAGAAAAAGGTAGTACCAAGAATTGAACCCCCTACTCTCTCCTTTAGGTCCCCTACCAACCCTTATGCAATAGTCATTTTAAGCGGTCTTGACTCATAAAAAAATACTAAAAAATAAATAAAATGGTAGCATTAAACAAGAAGAATAATTAATTAAGAAAAGGCACGAGCGTCTTATTATAATAAGCATATATAGTGGTCCTTCAGTCTTTGTACTAAGACAAGCTCTTAATTCCAACTGTAAAAATCCAATTCACCTTCTCTCTCTACCCCACTTGGTTTATTGGAACTCTCTAATTTCTCGTTTAGTGCTAAAAATGACTCCCACGAGCCCAGCATTCCCACACTATGCAAATCATCTCATTGGACTAAACTACACAATCCCAATCCTCTTGTGCAACTGTTTGGTATATATTGACATAAATATATTCATAAATACATGGGAAGATATTTCATCCATCCCAAAATGTGAGTCTTACTTGCACTACATTTCAATGTAGTAAATCATTAAAAGACCAAAAAAGTTTTGAGTTAAAGGAGAGTATGCGCGAGAAAGAAAATATACACATACAAGATATTATCTGACCCGCTCAATTACATTTTGAGTTAAATGGGAGTACTCACAATAAAGGAGAAGAAAATATACACATACAAGATACTCTCTGACCTGCTCCGATGTTTTAAAAGAGAATACAAATAACAAGAAATGAAATTAATACTGTATTTTGTTAGATTGATCAAAATGAGTATATAAAATCTCAATATGAACATTCTAAAATTCATTGAAAAAGACGAAAAAACAAATTAGTATTTAATATAAGAATTATGACATTGATATTTTTTTAAAATCTACGAACGGCAAATGAAAATTTTTCGAACAAATTTGTACCTAAAAAGATAGATAAAAAGGAATGAAGAGAGTAAATCATAATATAGCCAAAAAAAATTGAGTTAAATGGGACTCTTACTTTTGGACAAAGTATATTATACATACAAGATATTATAAGATCAACATTTTTAATACTTTTATTTATTATTAGAAGATAATAACCACCTTAATTAATTTCTTCAAATGTTGATAGCTGTGGATCCCCGAGCAGTCCTGCTGCATGTGATAAAGATATATTTATGGACATGTAATATTTTATGAAAATATCCGACATATTAAATAGTATAAGGACTGGAAATGAGAAGAACTACCTAGTAGGGCTGAGTAAGGAATTAAATTGGAACTGAAACCGCACCAAAAATCGCACAAACTGCACCAATTAAAACCGCACCAACGGTTCCGGCATATGTGGCGGTTTCGGTTTGGTTACTGGCCAAAACCGCACGCATAAAACCAAAACCAAATCGCACCATGAAAATTAATTAATTATACAATCCTATTACATGAGATGTTTTATTTAACTTTGTGTAATGAACCTCCCATGAAAATTAAGCTACCAATTCTAAATTTGGTTGGTATCGATCTACATGATCACCATCACCATACAAATTTCATACAATTATCCCTTAATTGTAGAAAATTATTAGATTACACACTACTTGAGCATATATATGTATATAGACTTCATAAAAAAAAATATATATATATATATATATAATTATTTTGATTCAATATCTTTTATGGTTAAAAGAATTGAGGTTATTGGAATTAAGCAAATTATGAAGCAACCCTCTTGAGTTATCAGGGTGCTTTTAAAACTCGGTGTTGGATGAAGTAGTACTGAATATTTTTTCTTGCTCCTTGTTTTTCCTTATTGGATGTGTAGAACGATGGATAAAAACTCCGGTGTCTTTGCTTTGATCTCTTTTACAACTTTAATATTGTGTGATGCTAAATTGTTAATTTAAATTGAATAAAATTTTGTTGTTTTAATTGGTTTAGGAACCAAAATCGCACCAAATGAAACCGCATCATACCACACGATTCAAAACCGCACCGCACCAATCACAAGCGATTTCATGTGCGGTTTTAAATTTGTCAAACCACACTTAAACGGTTTCGTGTGCGGTTTAGGTTTCAAACCGCACCAAACCGCACCATGCTCACCCCTACTATGTAGATTTCAATTATCTAATAACCCTATAGTTTACTCAATAAAAAAATAGATTTCAATTATCTAATAACCCTATAGTTTACTCAATAAAAAAATAGATTAATTAGAGGAGAGAGAGAGAGAGAGAGAGAGAGAGAGAGAGAGAGATTTTGTTTGTGTTTCCAAGTAGAAATCTGTTGACCATGTAGTTGGAAACCGCACTATTCAAAAGGTTAAAAACATATTTACAGTACGTAGTTATTAGTTTAATAATAATGTGATGCAGTGTATGTCTTCTGCAAAATATTGTAGAAGCTTGTATAGCTCTTTGTTTATGTGATTTCTGTCTTCCACTCAAGGGGGGAGTCAAACACATCTCTAATATAATTCCATGATTTTGATCATATATTAAATCTAGGGTTTCAATGCTCAGTCTGGTAACTAGCTTTAAATATGTTTTAAGATTTTAGGGCAAGGGAAATTAAATTAAACAATAGTCTGTTTCATGAAAAATTGTTCACTATGTTTAATATGTTCAGGTTACCTAATATTTACATGTAAGAGAGCGTCACGCATGAAGCTATCACACCAAATAATTTCTCTTCATTCATGTGAACGATAAAATTACAGCAGAAGAAAAATAAATAAAAAGGTCCAAATAACACAACTTTTTCTAATACATTTCACGCGTATAAAAGAAATTTCTATATAAGATATAAATAATGTACTTACAAAAAATGATTCTTATCCCACGGTTGCAATTTTATCTAGTACAAAATGTATAATTATCTTTATTGTTTATTGAATAATAGAAACTTAAAAACGCACACAGAAAAATAGAGGTCGAAAAATTCAAACCCACAAGGCCAGAAAAGAAAAATTAAGAAGCTAGGATCATTGGAAAATTCAGTGAGTGACATGGGATCAGAGAACTCATATTTACTTTTGTACATGCTCATTAATCTAGGCCATTTACTGGTTGTTTCTGTACAATTTTATTCTTCTCCTAGTAATAGGTCCTCCTAGCTCATGTGACTCAATGTCCTGGCCACATTGCAATTAATATACTTATATATATATATATATATATATATATATATATATATGTACATATTAGTATAAATTTGTCATGCTTTTATTTTATATAAAAAATATATATAATTATATGATCAGTTCATTTGAAAATAATATGGCTAATAAACACAAAGTTACCCTTGTTGTTAAAAACTTAAAATAAAGAATATATAAACCTTAACCTCTAAACATAGAAAATAAAAACAAAATGAAAACATGAAATAAAAAATCACCTGTCATTGTTGATGATACGATTCCCTCCAAATTCCTGAAGCTATTGAATATGATGATTATATATATATATATATACACACACAGTATATATGTGTATATATAAGGCTAAGTTGACTGGAGAGTTCCTGCAGAGGAGGCAGGACCCACGTCTCCCGCTTTCTTCATCCCATAAATAAACCTACAAAAAAGGATTATAAAAATAAAAAAATTGAAATAAGAACACCCTAACTCAAAAACCCTTTTTCCAATAATAATATATTTCCCATTAAGAATAGTTAATTAGTTGCAGAAACAAGAAGAATAAAACCTGAATTTATCGAAATGAAAAATTGTAGAAGGTTGAAACGAGCTTAATTATATATATATATATATATATATGTAACTGACACTGACACTTCTGATTAGGAAGATGATTCTCTCTCTAAAACTCTTCTATTTTTCTCTCTCTAAAATTGTATAGTGTTGGAAAATGGGGAGAGAGACGGAAAGTTGGTGAATACAGGTGGTGGGGATTCGCCACCGGCCATTTAAGGTAAAAACTACATTCAGTTTGATTGCACCGCCAAGTCTTTTCAGTTTTTGCGGCCACATACAAAGGAATATGACTGCCACGTGGCAGTTGAAAATTTGCCCTTTCGTTAGGTTTTTTAATTAAACCCTTTTGGTATTCTGCATGCTTTGACTCGTACATACAAAATTTTCAAACCCTTGTTTTTGTTAGAATGACTATGATACCCTTCTTTTTAATTTGTTTGAATATGAGTTGTATTGATTCCGATACTGGACTGTTCAAGTTTGACTCCAGTTGTTTTTATTTTTTTTTGTTAAACTTAAGTAAAAGTCAAAAAAAGGAATACGACAAAACAAACGTAATATTTGATAATAAAATAATGAAATGTTTGTAATACCATAATAAAAATAATGAAAAATTAAGATAAAGATATTATATTACTACTATTAAATTTCAAATTTTCAGTTCACACATGAATTTTACAATTTTTGAAATTAAAGTGTGAAGAAACCATTGATACATTGATACTATAACTTTGTTACAAGAGAGGAGATTACATGGGATAAAGAATCTAGGATATATATATAACAAAAGAAGATTCATCCTAAAACTGTTTTGGAACGAATGCTTTGGCTCTAAGAGTAAGGCCAGTGTCAACAATATGATGGTGTTTAGGCTCAGCTGAACCATTTTGTTCATGTGTACGTACGAGTACGAGGACGTGAAACTCTATGAAAAATGCCTTGTTTTTTAAGATGACGTAAGAAAACGATACTCACCACTCGAATCTGTTTGAATTGATTTGATTATTGTGTCAAATAATTTTTCAACACATGCTTGAAATTGCAAAAATAAGGGATACACATCTGATTTCAATAAGTAAATTTGGAATAATCATTAATAAAATGATTTTTGCCTAGTTGAGATACATCGGAACTAGAATGAAAAGGCAATTTATGACTTTTGCCTAGTTGACATGTAGAAGAACAAAAACTAGATTTATTTGTACCGGAAAAAGGAAGATTCATGTTAGAATAATTGGATCACACACACACGATTATAAAGAAAATAACACAACACAACAGATTTACGTAGATCCTCAATTTGGGTACGTCCACGGGAGAGGCGTTCCTTTTCTTGTTCAGAATGAGTCCGTTACATAGAGTTATACAATAGGTATTATTTATACCCCAATAATCCTATTCCAACTCTATTCTATATTATGGTATATTGTCCCCATAATATCCCTCCTAAACTAAGTAGGATATCCGACTAAAGTCCAAGCCGAAACAGGAAACTCGATCCAGCCGCACCAGCCGCGCCCCCCCGCCCCAGCGGGGGTTCCCTGCCTTGCTGCCCCGCCCCGGCGGGGCAAGTCTCTGTCCAGCCAGTGATGACTCCCGTCCCGGCGAGTTTTCTTCCTCGCCGAGTCCCGCCCCAGCGGGGTATAAGTCATACAAGTCTAACAAACTCCACCTTGACGAATAACCTCGCCCATTCAGAAGTTCAACCACTTGTTTCACTCAATCTCGGGGCGGTGTTTCCTCCTACTAACATTCGGAGATATTAACCAAGTCCAAGCAATGCTTGAATTTGTCCGCGGTCACAGTCTTTGTCAACATATCAGCTGTATTTTCAGAACTGTGCACCTTTTCCAATATCACATCACCCATAGAAATTAATTCTTTCACCTTGTGATACCTTACATTAATATGCTTGGTCCTCGCGTGATATACCTGATGCTTTGCCAAGTAAATGGCGCTCTGACTATCACAATACAACTGTACTCCACCTTGATCTAACCCTTTAGCCACAACGCATCTTTCCCAGCCTCAGCCAAAGCCATATACTCAGATTCAGTAGTCGATAGAGCTACTAGAGATTGTACGATGGATCTCCAATAAATCGGTCCACCTGCTAAAGTGAACATATACGCTGTTGTAGATCTTAAGTCATCCAACCTTCCAGCGTAATCCCCATCTACATACCCCACCACTGATATCCGATCTTGCCTTGAAAACATAATTCCATGATCCGCAGTACCCTTCAGATATCTGAATATCCACTTTACCGCTTTCCAGTGTTCTCTTCCTAGATTTCCCATGAACTTACTCACTGTGCTGACTGCATGTGCCAAATCCGGTCTTGTACATACCATCGCATACATCAAACAACCAACTGCACTCGCATAAGGCACCTTTGACATATCCTGAATCTCTTCAGCCTTTTCCGGACACTGTGCTGTAGACAACCTGAAATGACTCACCAATGACGTGCTGACCTGTTTAGCATTAGTCATACTAAACCTCTCCAACACTTTCCTCACATATGTCTTTTGGGACAACCATAGTTTTCCCGCTGACCTATTCCTGCGAATCTCCATTCCAAGTATTTTCTTTGCTGCACCCAAATCCTTCATATCAAACTCCTTTCCCAACAAGGCCTTCAACCTGTTGACTTCACCCATACTTTTCACAGCAATTAGCATGTCATCCACATATAGTAATAGAAAAATATGGGAATCATCCTCAAGACTCTTAACATAAAAGCAGCAATCATACTCACACCTTGTGAATCCAATCCGGATCATAAAAGAATCAAATTTCTTATACCATTGTCGTGGAGACTGTTTCAACCCATATAATGACTTTTTCAACCTGCAAAACATGTGCTCAATCTCCGGCTGCTTGAACCCCTCAGGCTGCTCCATGTATATAACCTCCTCCAAATCACCATGAAGAAAGGCTGTCTTCACATCGAGCTGCTCTAACTCTAGATCATAGCTTGCCACCAATGCCAATATAATCCTGATTGACGTATGCCTCACTACCGAAGAAAACACTTCGTCGTAGTCAATCCCCTTCCTCTGTGAATATCCCTTTGCTACTAACCGAGCCTTAACCTTTCCTTTTCCTTTTCTGCTACCGCTTCCTTTTTCTTGTATACCCACTTGCACCCCACTGGTTTCATCCCCTCAGGCAATTCTTTCAACTCCCAAGTCTTGTTCTTATGAAAAGATTCCATCTCTTCCACCATGGCTTCCATTCATCTGTCCCTTTCAGGACTAGTAATTGCCTCCTGAAAAGTAGACGGATCCCCACTAGTGATAGAGAGTGCATATACAATCATATCATCAAACCTGTACCTCTCCGGTGGTTTGATAGTGCGTCTGGGTCTCCTTGCGGCTATGCTCTCCTGCTGTTGCTGATCAACCTTTTCTTCTAGCGGTGGATTGCTAGTGTCAGAACTTTTCAGCTCAACCTGTATGTCCTGCTACTGTCTGCTGGTGTCTCCTCCAGCTTCATTTTTCTGAACTTCTTGATGTGCCTTAACCATCGAAGCTTCGTCAAAAACTACGTCCCTACTGATCACCACCTTCTTTGCTTTCGGATCCCAAAGCTTATACCCTTTCACACCTTTCTTATACCCAAGAAAGATACAATGTTTGGACTTCGGATCAAGCTTAGACCTCTTATCATCGGGAACATGAACATAGGCTGGACAACCAAAAATCTTTATACCAGTATAGTCTACCTCTTTGTCTGTCCACACCTCTTGTGCTACCATATTATCCAGAGCAGTACTTGGTGACCTGTTTATGATGTAAACTGCCATACTCACTGCCTCTGCCCAGAAATCCTTTGAGAGCCCTACATTCAACCTGATGCACCGTGCCCTCTCTACTATAGTTCTGTTCATCCTTTCTGCCATCCCATTCTGCTGTGGTGTCTTTCTTACAGTCCAGTGCCTCTGTATCCCATGCTCTTCACAAAACTTCACAAACGGCTCATACTTGTACTCCGTTCCATTGTTTGATCTGAGACATTTTAATTTCTTCCCTGTTTGGTTTTCCACTTCAGCTTTCCACACCTTGAATTTCTCAAAAACTTCAGACTTGTGTCGCATGAAGTACACCCAAACCTTTCTCGAATAATCATCAACAAAAGTCAAGAAATACAATGATCCTGCTTTTGAAGCTACCCTCACTGGTCCCCAAACATCGGTATGAACATAATCAAGTATTCCTTTAGTTTTGTTCGCCGCACGCTTAAACGACATCTTACACTGTTTTCCCATAATACAAAACTTGCAGAAATCAAGCTTGCAAGATTTCACCCCTTTCAACAAATTTCTTCTGTGTAATTCCAGCATCCCACGTTCCCCCATATGCCCCAACCGCATATGCCATAACGAATTATCATCAGTATCATCAGCTGTAGTGGCTGCAGCTCCACCTACAACTGTGCTCCCTATCAAAAGATAGATATTTCCATTAACCGTCGAACCCTTCATGATCACTAGTGCACCCTTTGTCACTCTCATGGCTCCACCACCTGTTTTACACTCACAGTCATTAGAGTCTAGGGTTCCCAATGAAACTAGATTCTTCCTCAATCCTGGTATGTGCCTCACCTCAGACAGAGTTCTCACGACACCATCAAACATCTTGATCTTCACTGTGCCAATTCCAATGATATTGCACGAAGCATCGTTACCCATCAAAATGGTACCACAGTCCACAGATTTGTATGTATCAAACCACTCCCTGTTAGGTGACATGTGAAACGAACATGCTGAATCCAGAATCCAAGAATCTGCCACGTCTGTGTTTGTTGAAACTGACAACATATCCCCATCTTCCGATGACTCTTCCACAACGTTTGTCGATTTTGTCGATTCTGCCTTCTTTCCAGTCTTCGTTCCATCATCCTTATTCATCGGACAGTCTTTCTTGAAGTGACCTGTCTCGCGACATTTATAACATCTATACTCCCTATGCCTAGGAGTCTTTCTTTCCTCTAGATTTAGATTTCTCATGCGTTCCTGATTTTCCCCTTTCCGATTTTCTGCCACGTTGCTCTCCCCCTTTTACCATCAGCCCTTCACCCGAAACACCCTCGGTCTGAAGTCTTCACTGATTAAACATCAGAAGAGCGGATGTGACTTCCTCCAATTTCAGAGTCTCTTTCCCCTATAGCAGAGTTGTAACAAGATTCTCCATGGAACCCGACAAGGAACACAGTAACATCAACGTTTGGTCTTCCTCTTCAAACATCACCTCAATCCTAATTAAATCACTGATAATTTGATTGAACGTGTGAATATGTTGAATGACTTCTGAACCTTCACTCATCTTCAACCCAAACAACTTCTGTTTCAAAAAGAGCTTGCTTGTCAGAGACGATGGCGATTCATCACCGATCACGTGATATATAACCTCGTCTGCAAGACACAGACGAATTGTACTCACCGCCTTCGCTTCGAGTTCCTCCCTGTTTTCCGATGTCATAGCCTATGGCTTCTTTTTCAACGCCTTTACTAATCCCTGCTGTACCAACAGATCTTTGACCCTCTGTTGCCATAACCCAAAATTCCCTGTCCCATCAAATTTCATCACGTTGAACTTTGAAACGGACGAACTTGATGCCATCGTTCTTCGTGTTCAATCCAATCAGATCTAACAGATCTAACCTAGCTCTCTGATACCAATTTGTTAGAATTATTGGATCACACACACGCACACGATTATAAAGAAAATAACACAACACAACAAATTTACGTGGTTCCCCAATTTGGGTACGTCCATGGGAGAGGCGTTCCTTTTCTTATTCAGAATGAGTCAGTTACATAGAGTTATACAATAGGTATTATTTATACCCCAATAATCCTATTACAACTCTATTCTATATTATGGTATATTGTCACCATAATATCCCTCCTAAACTAAGTAGGATATCCGACTAAAGTCCAAGCCGAAATAGGAAACTCGATCCAGCCGCACCAGCCGCGCCCCCCCGCCCCAGCGGGGGTTCCCTGTCTTGCCGCCCCGCCCCGGCGGGGCAAGTCTCTGTCCAGCCAGTGATAACTCCCGCCCCGGCGGGTTTTCTTCCTCTCCGAGTCCCGCCCCAGCGGGTTATGAGTCATACAAGTCTAACAATTCCAAAATGAAACGACTTTATTGACAACCTTTTTTTGCAAGATGTCCAAGCCTGGCATACCATGTGTCCATGTTTGTGCGTTTATCAACAAGTGCTTGCGGAGAGGAGGAGACTGAAGAAGATGACTTGGTGGAGAGTTGAAGTTGGTAGAGTCCATTATTGATGTTCCCATGGAGCAGGACCTTTCCTGAGAATCGATCCTTGATGAGGCAAGTTGTGGGATGAAATTCAACAAAAACATTGTTTTATGATCCCGATTTTTATGAAATAAAATTTAATTTTTCTTTATAATTATTATTATAAATAGTAAAGTATTAAATTGATAAAAGGTTAATGTTAAGGGTGATATGCGCAAATTATAAGATAAAATTATGTCGGAGAATATTCGTTATGTCGGCGAATATTCGTTAAAGTATGACGGCGCCGAAATAATCAATCATTGGAGGGCCCCACTACATAATAATTGTCGAATACAGAAAACGATATAAATAACTTTTTAAATAAAAAATTGTGAACGGTCATCACTAACTGTTAAAATAATCGGTGATAAAGGAACAGTAACACGCGATACTATACAATAGCACATAACATTTCACAGTACCACATGGAATTGCACAGTCTTTCATATTATTGAACCAATTATTGTCACAGTAGCAACTGCATAGACCAATTATTGTCACAGTAGCAATTACACAATATTTCATATTATTGAATCAATTATTGTTATTAAACTAATAATTGTCATCGTAGCAAGGGTAGTAGTGAAAAGTTACATAATTAAAAGTCACTGATATTAAGTAGTTTGATAGACTCATTGTTTGACAAACACTAATATATGTGATATTAATACATTAAAGTCACTAATGCAGAAGATAGATAATATAAAAATAATTGTTAATAATTGAGGAATAAAATATTAAAAATGTCTTGCTTAAAGATAAAGTGTGAAAATTGATGTGTGGTAAATGTTGATTAAATTTTGCTATAAATAAAGGGGTTTAGCATAAGGAGTTTTGTTGCAAGTTTGACTTATTACCTTCCATGGACCCACAACTTTATTTATTTCTTCCATGGGGCCCACAACTCTATTTATTTCTTTCATGGGACCCACAATTACAATTATGCAGTAATTTTTTTCAAACTTGGCGTGCCTATTGTTCCACATGCTCTATTATAAATAGGTTGCTCAGTTGAGCAACGAGAGGCACACAAAATTCTTCTATTACAATATTGTGAGTATAATATTATGAATAAAATTTTTACCAAACAAGTTGTGCCTCTGGCCGAATCAGAGGCACACCTATAAAGAGTCTTTAAGACGCAAACAAACACCACCTAAGTTAATGTTGTGAATGTCTTTAGCCTATGTGCAAAATTAATATGATTGTTGAGTGTCTTTAGCCCGTGTGACAAAGATACGTGGAGAAAGTTCTCTTTGGTCTTAGTGCAAATATGAACTGTTGATTATACGTGGTGAAAGTTCTCTTTAACCTGTGTGAAAGAAGAACTGTTAATTGACATGATTATGACCAGGAACTGTTGATTGACATGATCATGACCATTAATGTTACAATCGATGAAATCTTTATGGCGAATTTTTTTATTGGAGAATACAGTAGACATTATGATCTATTTGACTTTTCTAATAGATTTCTCATTCCGCTGCAGTTATTTGTTGAAAATTTATATTATCTATCATATGTTTTAAATATTTGATTTATCATTGTTAAAGGCTAATGATAACTTATTATTCGTTATCTTAATTAGTCATGATATTCTTTAATAGAATATTTGTGCTCACCCTTTTATTTAATAATTTCTTTCAGTAAATAAAAGTATGGCAGGGTCTAGCGGGAAAAGCAGGGGAATGGAGTGATGGTCCGAGTTAGTAGTTGTTGTAAGACCCCAACTTTTATGAATAAAATTGAATTTCTTCTATATATTATTTTGAAATAGTAAGGGGTTGATTTGATGAATGTGGTAACTTATGGGGTAAAATGTGCAAGTTTTACAAAGCAAGTGGTCATAAAATATTCATTGTGTCGGAGAATATTCGTTTGGTCGGGGAATATTCTTTTTGTCGGGGAATATTTGTACTACGGCGCAATCATTTGTGGGCCCCATAACGAAAAATTGTCGGATGAAGAAAACGACAAAAATAAGTTTTTCTAAAAATAACGGCGTGGTTGTTACCGTTAAAACTGTTGAAATACCCGGTGGTTAAAATACAGTAATACGCGGTGTTGCACAGTAGCACACGGTATTGCACAGTAATTCTAATTATTGATTCTTACGTAAGAAGTCACTACTCAATAATTATTACACTAATTACTGTTCAATATTTTATATTATTGATTCAATAATTGCTACATTGATAATTGCATAATATTTTATTGATTCAATAATTGTCATTGCACAGTATTTCACATTATCAATAATTCATATTATTTGAATAATATTATTAGATAACATTATTGGCAATGTCTAAGAAAGTTCTATCTATAAAGGGTTATTTAATTGCGCGCCAGTAAGGAGAAATTCTTATCGGAAGGCCCCCTCTTTTCTGTGAATGACCTGGTTGTCAATTTTGTAGTTCTGTAATATTATTTGTGAATAAATAATTATTGATTTATATGATAAAAAAATATTTATTCTGTGGATATAAAAGAAGAAATTAGTGCTGAGGTATTTTTATCAGTATTTATTATAAATTTGACTTATTATTTGGACCCCGACTTACCCATTTTTCAAAACTATCAGTAGAAGTTATCTCAGTTTTGTTATATATATATATATATATATATATATACGTATTATATATATATATATATATATATATATATATATATATATATATATATATATAGAGTCCGGATCAGGTACGGGAGTCCAGACCTTCTTAAAATGCGAACTTTTTTTTTTTTTGGTTTTTATTTTAAACAACTAATAAAAAATGTATAGTAATTTATGGAACTGAAAATATTTCATAATACAGTGTTTTGGGTGTGATTTGGATACATATAACAAAACAGGTTGTATAGACTGTACAGACCTGTTTTATTATATGTATCCAAATCACACCCAAAACACTATATTATGAAACATTTTCAGTTCCATAAATTACTATACATTTTTTATTAATTGTTTAAAAAAAAACCAAAAATAAAATAAAATTATGGTCCGTATTTGATCAGGTCCGGGAGTCCGGACCTGATCCTTATACTATATATATATATATATAGGGGTTCAATCCATGGCAACCGGTTGCCATGGTTACTATCCAGCAACCAATCTCTCCACCGTTGATCAAGTTAATGAATGGTTTGAGATTTAAAAAAAAAATTGGGAAGAGCCGCTACTCTTAGTAGCGGTTGGCTAAAAGACAAAAAAAAAGAAGAAAAAAGCTGGCCGCTACTCATAGTAGCAGCTACTCCTCCATCCTTTTTTGTTCCATTTTGTTTGTCCAATAATATTACTAAATAATATATTATTATTAATAATATTAACTAAATAATATAATTATTAAAAATAATATTAAATAGCTAATATTTTTTTGTCCCACTTTTAAAATAAATATTATTACAAAATTATTATTTAGTTAATATTATTATTAATATTAAATAATATTAATATTATTTTATTACTTGATTAAAATTTACAAAATTAATAAATAAATATTTTATTAATTGATTAAAATTTTACAAAATTAATAAATAATTAGTTTATTAATTGATTAAAAATTTACAAAATTAATAAAATAAATATTATTACAAAATTACAAAATTAATAAATAATATTAAAAAATTAGTAAACAACTTTTCTCATTATTACAAAAATTTATTTTTGTAAAATTACAAAATTATTATATTAAAATTTTACAAAAACAAAATTTTCACTAGAAAGATTACAATCATGCGATCAATTACAAAATTATTATATTAAAATTTTATAAAATTAATAAATATTTATTTTATTAATTGATTAAAATTTTACAAAATTAATAAAATAAATATTACAAAATTTTACAAACTAATTTTGTAATATTATTTTATTAATTTTGTAATAATATTTATTTTATTAATTTTGTAAAATTGTAATCAATTAATAAAATAAATATTTATTAATTTTGTAAATTTTAATCAAGTAATAAAATAATATTAATATTATTTAATATTATTAATAATATTAACTAAATAATAATTTTGTAATAATATTTATTTTAAAAGTGGGACAAAAAAATATTAGCTATTTAATATTATTTTTAATAATAATATTAGTTAGTTAATATTATTAATAATAATATATTATTTAGTAATATTATTGGACAAACAAAATGGGACAAAAAAGGAGGGAGGAGTAGCCGCTACTTTGAGTAGGGCCAGTTTTTTTTTTTTTTTTTTGTCTTTTAGCCAGCCGCTACTAAGAGTAGCGGCTCTTCCCAATTTTTTTTTAAATCTCAGCCATTCATTAACTTGATCAAACGGTGGAGAGATTGGTTGCTGAATAGTAACCATGGCAACCGGTTGTCATAGATTGAACTCCATATATATATATATATATATATATATTATAAGTTTTATTTTATTAGAATATTTTATTGGACAGTAGTGAATAGTAAAAATCAAAAAATTAGTTTTTCCTCCGCCGAATTCATCCGCGAGTTTTCTAAACTGTGCACCCGTGATTATTTTCTAAATAGTATCCTTCCATTCTCCTATAAATAGGATGCTCAGTTTAGAAATAAAAATCACACCAGAATCAGAGAATTCTTCTTCTATAATATTGAGCGTATTTCTTTTGAGTTTAAGGAAGCTTTGAGTGTAGAAAATAGTAAAAGTTTTCTTCAAGAATATCCCCGCCATACCAGTCAGAAATACTCTCATTTTAAGGTAAGGGATATTATTTTTCTCGTAAATGATGTTACTTTATTTCAATATTCATAAAGAATATTATTTTCTTTCATATTCCATATTATGAAAGCGATAATATTTCATTTCATAATTAGAACTTACTACGGTAAGTATTGCTTCTATAATTCTTGAAATGATCAGAAATTCTTCGAATTTTGCGTTTCATCTAGTATCATTTCATTGGAATGTTGTTATGAAATTTTTACCTTTTCATATCGAAGTTACTATTCACGTGTATGGCACTATTCATGTATATGACACTAGTCACGTATACAACACTATTCACAGAAGAATTAAATTTTTTTCTATTTGTCCAAGTTGTCTGTTATGGTTACAATCTTTGATTGTATTCATGTTTTGAACTTCATTCTTGAATTTTGCTCCACAATTGATTATTATGGAGTATTCTTAAACTTGGATAAACTAAATTACGAATTCCTAATCTTTGCCCTTTATCTCACTGGATTCGTTATTTATATTATTTTTCATCATCCTCAGTCCTAAATGGTGATATAACTGAATATCTTTGGCCTGCAGAGCAAAGATGAATGATTACCTGATGAATATCTTTGGCCTATAGTGCAAAGATAGACAGATGTTGGGATGAACATGATCAACTAGTGATACAAATGAATATTTTTGGCCCGTAGTGCAAAGATGAATATTTGATTCAAGATGTATATTTGATTGATGTTACAGGGATAAAATATTGATGATGGACTTTTAAATCATAGAAGATAGTAGACATCATTCTCTACTTAACTCTTCTAATGAATTGTTATTTTCGCTGCAGTTGTTGATCTAAAACTTGTTGTCCATAATATTTTATCTGATTTGTTGAAGACTAACGATAATTTATTCTTCATTATCCTAGTCATAATATTCTTTACTGGGCTAGTTGAGCTCACCCTTTTCATCTATTGTCCTCTTCAGGGAATGAGAATGTTGCGGGAACTAGTTGGGGATCAGTGTGATGGTCAGAGTAGAGCAGTAGTAGTCCTCACTATTTTTGTAAAATAGTGTGATAATAATTGTAATAAAAGAGGTCTGAATTTAAGTGTTTATATTTCGTATTATATACGATTTGTATTGAAACTCACAGTTTGTGTGGTCGTATTTTGCACAACCGTATGTTATAAAAGATTGTATTTGAATTCTGTATCATGTATTTGACGACTCAGAATGGGTTGAGTATTGAACCTATTTTGGGGGCGTCACAGTTGTAGTAGTCCTCAATACATTTTAAAATATTGTGACAATAATTATACTAAAAACTTAAAGTATGTATGTTGCCGTATTTTCATGGCGTTGTAACAATTGATTTTAGCGACTCAAATTGTTTGGTGTAGGCATGAATTTAGGGACATCACAATTGTTATCAATACAAAGTTTAGATATGCTAATAAGATTTTTTGAAATTGTAAGTGTAACACCTCAGTCACACATCGAAAGATATGAGAAAAATTTGTCTGTGTATAAGGAATTAAGTTGCTACTAATAGTACCTTTAGCCATGACTTTTGGGTGAGCCTGTGGTGGGCTAAAATGACCCAAGAAGATACTATTGGGCCAGTGGTTTAAGACCTTATTTTGGATGGATTTGATTCGATTCAAACTTGGAATTTGACCTAAGATTTGTTCTGAACTCGGGATTTGACCCGGGTTGTTACATATGGTAACAGAGCCGACTCTCGAAAGCTCGGGTCGGGTCATCCGATTCGGTTGCTGGAGGTGGGGACACGAAGGCTGTCAGTATTATCCCACAATGGCTAACGAGACAAAGATCTGTGGACCGTGTGTGTGATCGTTTCTGATGAGGACGTCAGAAATTTAAGTGGGGGAGTTTGTAACACCTTGGTCACACATCGAAAGATGAAAAAATTTGTCTGTGTATAAGGAATTAAATTGTTACCAATAATACTTTCAGTCATGACTTTTGGGTCAGCCTGTGATGGGCTAAGATGACCCAAGAAGATACTATTAGGCCAATGATTTAAGACCTTATTTTGGATAGATTTTATTCTATTCAGAATTGGGATTTGACCGGAGATTTATTTCGGACTCGGGATTTGACCCAGATTGTTACAATAAGAACATTAAAGATTAGAAAAAATTTGATACTTGTATGACCACGCTTTAAGGAAAATTTGACATTATAGGCGAGAGGAAAACTTGGAATATTTTGAAGTACCATTTTGTGATGAAGAGCCACGACCACGACCATAGTCATTTCCATTTCCTCTAGCTCGGCCTTGCCCAATATTTCCATGACCTCGTCCACGAGTATTAGAGCTACCGAGAAAACCACCACGATTGCTATTGTAGGTGAGACTGACATTTGGTAAAGAAGAGTCAAGAAGAAGAACTTGCAATAGACGAGATTCATTAGCAAGTAACAGACCGTGAACATCGTCAAGAGTTAATGGTTTGGGTCTAGCAGTAATAGATCAAACAAGTGGATCATATTCAGATCCAAGACCAACCAGGATATATAGGATAAAGTTGTGATCATGAACGCCATGTGCAGCAGCAACGAGGTTGTCGGCAATTGATTTCATTTTTTAAAGAAAATCGGTTTTGGAGATTGAGCCTTTCTTCGTTATTTGAAGTTGAAAACGAAGTTGCATGATACACGCCTTACTTTGTGATGCGTACATACATTACAAGGTGACCCATACTTCTCGAGAAGTGGTGCAACCCACTACATTAGTGAGTACAGATTGTGTAAGGGATGAGAGAATCCAACTAAGAAGTAATTGATCATATCGCTGCCAAGAGAAATAATCAGAGGATTTAAAATTGTAGGAGTTGTGATAGAGGGAGGATCTTCATTGGATTTTTTGAATTCAATTGGAGCTGGTTTCCATTCCAGAGGACACACTGAGGTGTTATTGACATAACCTTCTATTTAGAATGAGAGAATAATAATAACTAAAGTGAGTGTAAATGTTTTCTCAATGTCTTTAACAACCGGATGTACCCCAACTGTGTATATATATATATGTGTGTGTTTGTTATACAAGATAAGAAGATAAATAAAAGAGACGAGTGTAAATATATCGCAACTATTGTAGCTATCTAATCTTATATATATCTGAAACCCATTTAAGCAGATAACATTTGTTGTCGAAAATATCAGATGGTTAATACCCGTCAAGCGGATGGTGGTGGAATGAATGTCAGCTTACTGCACAGAAACTCAAATCTATTGATACCCAAAGGCTTTGTAAAAATATCGGCAACTTGGTCATTCGTGGAAATAAAATGAACGCTAAGATCTCGTCGTGCAACTTTCTTACGAACAAAATGAAAAGGGCTAATTACACGTCTGTACATGAATTACTATCAAATTCATAATTCGGTCCCAAAAGAATTTGGATTTACAATTTACTACATCAAGTGTCTAATTTGATAAAATTTAGCCCCCAATTTCAGAATCCGGCCAAAATTGGTCGTAATACCCGACTCGCCCAAGAATCCGATCGGGTCTTGTGTATTTAATATCAATTGACCGTATATGCAGTTTGACTTAATTTAGAAAATGGCTATTTACAGTTCCGTTACATCAAGTACCACCATATTCATGATTCAGCTCCCAAAGAAAAATAATTAAAATTATAAAAAAAAATTATACCTATAATAATTTTTAGCCCTTTTAAAAAAGTATCTAATATCGTAGAAATACGATATAAAATTATAAATACAATTTAAAATTATAAATACAATTATAAATACAATTTTTAAAATTTAAGTTGTGATATAATTTGTAAAATTTAAGACGTAAAATTTATAATTTGCAAGATTTAAGTTGTAAAATTTATACATACAATTTTTTAAATTATAGATACAATTTAAAATTATTTTTTTTATAAATACAATATATGTATTAACTACTGTTTGTTTGAAGAATAAAATGAAAAATGGACGGAAAGAAAGTGTTGCTGGATAAACTAATTAACTACTATTTGTTTAAAGAATTTTTCAACTAAATAAAAACAACTCACTTTCCAAATCCATGACACTGAAATTTTCAAATTTGAAGGAACAAAACAATTTGATGGATTAGGGAAGAGGGAGAGAGAGCAAATAAGTCATTTTAAAAAAAAAATTCCCTCCTCCTTTTGTATGCTCTTCCAATATAAAAAGGGGTATTATTTAATTAATTAAATTTTGGGCACTTTTTTCAATTGTTTAAAAGTTTAATGTTATTCGTGTTAAAAATATAATTTGTATGTTTAAAAGTTTATTAATTTTTTTGGTAATTAAGTCTTTTTTAAAACTTTAAAATAAAAAATTATATTTGGTAATCTTTGTATTAATATTTAATTTTAATAATTTAACATATAATAATTATTTATAATGATTTATACAGATTTAATATGTCAAAATAATTGTTTATACAAATTTTATACAAATTAGGTACTTGATGTAGTAAATTCTGAATTTGGTGGTACTTGATGTAAGATAAGTGTTATTAGCCCTTATTCTATACGGTCAAACCGTATACAATTCTTATCTGGCCGAAAAATTAGGTATTTCGGCCAATTTTGGCCAGATTTGGAAATTGGGGGCTAAATTGTATTAAATTAGACACTTGATATAGTAAAGTGTAAGTCCAAATTCTTTGGGGGCATAATCATGAATATGATGATACTTCATGTAGTAAAATGTATTTAGCCCAAATGAAAATTAATTTCCACATGTTTCGTGCTAGCATGGAAAACAAGATTAGCCGCCAAGTAAGTCGCACCGATATTATCACACCACAACATAGGCGGTTCAGACATGAAGATTCCTAACTCATAAAACAAATATTGAAGCCATGTTAACTCAGTTATTGTATCGGCTAAACATTTATACTCAGCCTCCGTGGATGAACGAGCAATCGTATGTTGTTTACCTGACTTCCACGAAATAAAATTTGGTCCCATGAATATAGAAAAACATGTTGTTAATCGTCGGTCCTATTGACAACCAGCCCATTCAGAGTCACAAATGCTTGTAATGTGAATGACTTCTTGGATTTTAAGACTGGTAGACCATAATGAGTTGTATATTGTAGGTCACGAAAAATTATTTTTACTGCAACCCAGTCTGAATCAGTAGGTGAATGCATTGATTGACACGCTTTATTCACGACAAATGGAATGTCCAGACGAGATAATGTAATATACTGCAATGCACCAACTATTTGGCGAAAAAATAGAACATTAATGTGGGAAGTGATTAGAGAACCAAAGATGAGTGATGGGTGGACGTCAGTGTTTGAACTGGTTTGCAAGCAATCATGTAATCATGTTGGCCCATTCGATAACATCATTAATATACTTATTTTTAGATAATAATAAACAGCGTGGAGTCCGAATTGCCTCAACACCTAAGAAGAAACTAAGAGGGCCTCAATCCTTCAACACAAATTCACCACCAAGAGACTTCATCAATCTATCAATTGCTACCGAAGAGTTTCTCGTGATGATAATATCATCCACGTAACTAAAAATATCAATTTGTACATGCCAGTTGACTTATAGAACATTGATGTATCCGAACTGGAAATAAAAAAATCCAACTCTAGGAGGAATTCAGTTAGCCGTTGATACCAAGCCCAAGGGGCTTATTTGAGACCATACAAAGACTTACAAAGTCTACAAACATGATTAGGAACATTTGTGCCCTCTTAACCTCTAGGTTAGGTCATATAAACAACTTCCTCTACCTAACCATCCATTTAAGAAAGCATTGTTGACATCAAGTTGGTGAATATGTCATGATTGGGAGACATCTAGTGAGAGGACTACCTGTATGGTTTTGGGCTTAACGACAGGTGTAAAAGTCTCTGCAAAATCAATGTCATCTTTTTGATTAAAACCCTTGGCAACGGGGCACGCCTTATATATCTATCAATCTCTCCATTGGGTTTTCGGTTAATTCGATAACCCATTTACAACCAACAATATTCATATGAGGAGGTTGTGGAACAAGAACCCACGTACCTTACGAAATTAAAACATTAATCTTTAAATCCATAACATCACGCCATTTACTAAATTTAACAGCTTGTGAGTAACATGATGATTCAATATTAAAAATCTTGTCAATAGCTATAGTGAGGGCCTCTGCTGTGGATTGATTCATTTTGCATAATATTGCTCGAGTCACCATGCCAGTTTGTTGAGGATTGCGTTGCAAAGAGTTCATTGTTGTCGGGGAAAAACTGAGATTAGAAGTAAGTTATATGCTATGAGAAAATATAGGAGATGATGGGAGGATTGGGGAATCACTGAATATTGAACAAACTAGAGGCGTGGTCGATTGAGAGGAATAAATAGGTGGTAGCACTATTGTTGCCTGTTAGAGCAAAGAAAGGGATTTTTCTTTTGGAGGAGGAGACGAATGAGATTGAGTGAAGGTTTATATTGGATTAAATTCGTGAGGAATTAAGACTGTGAGTGGAGATAGATTGCATGGCAGGAGTCCACGTGGGATTAAAGACCGAAAAAGAGAAGTAATTGGTAAGAGGTCGCATATGAAGACTACTGAGCTAGAAAAGAGGTGCCACGACCCAAACATGTGACTGATTTATGGAAGGAGCAACCAAGTGTGCAGGCTATAAAGGAAAAAAAAATCTTCATTAAACCACACATGACGTGATATATAGAATCTATTTTTTTTAAGGTCAAGACATCTATAACCTATATGATGTGGACTATATCCCAAAAAAATACATGGCTGAGACCGAAAATTGATTTTATGGGTATTATAAGGACGACGATAAGGACATCAAAGACACCCAATTTTTTTTAGAAATGAATAATATCTGGTGGATAGCCTAAAACACATTCAATGGGTGACTTGCCATTAAAAGCAAATGAAGGAAGGCGATTAATTAAGAAACGATTGTATCAAAGGCATATCGCCAATACTCGATGTCATGTGTGAAGATGCTAAAAGAGTAAGATTAGTCTCAACAATATGTCGTTGTCTACGTTCAAACATGCCATTTTGTTCGTGTGTGTGGGGGGAAATCAAACGATGATTAATACCAATTGAAGCAAAAAATTTATTAAAAGTAAGAAATTCCCCACCCCAATCTGTTTGAACATATTTTATTCTGTACTATATTAACGCTCAACAAGTATTTGGAATGACTTAAAAATTGTAAAGACATTAGGATTTACTTGCATAGAATAAAACCATATGGATTTAGTGAAGGCATCCACAAAAATTACAAAATAACGATGGCCTTCACTAGAAAGAGTGGGAGAAAGACCCCACACATCACTGTAATTAATTCAAGAATAGAGGAAACATTATGCTTGGTGACAAACAAATAAAGTTTTAAGGCTTTGCCTAGCTAGTTGACAAGCATTACAAAATTTAATTTTCGAATTTGAAACTAGCAGCTTATGGCTAGAAATGACTTTATTCAAAATTTGTAAGTGCAAATGACCTAAACGACTATGCCAATATGTAGAGGAAACTTTGGTGGCAACAAGGGTTGTAGGTTATTTATTTGCTGAAGAATTAGAAGGTGGTAGAGAGTAAAGTCCTCTTTCACTTAGCTTAGACAACAATGTTCTCTTCATCTTGCGATCCTTAACAAAAAAAAATTAGGGTGAAACTAAAGAATACATCATTATCATTTGTAAATTTGCTAATAAAAAGCAACGACTTTGTGGGATGAGGAACACATAAAAATGTCACGCAAGGCAAATGAACTATTCTCGAGCTATAAATTAGATGAACCCATATTAGCTATATGAATCCCTTTACCATTACCCACACGGCAAGTGTCAGATCCATTGTATGCAACTGAGTGATCTAATTGTTGAGGATCAAGAGTGAAATAGTGAGTAGCCCATATGTCTGGGAACCATGCATCAATGTAGTTGTCAGGGTACAAAGAAATCGTGTTGGCACTCGATTGATGCGCATGGTTATAGTGATGGCGGTAATTTGTTGTAGTGATAAATTTGACATTGAGAAGCATGATTAGGCTGTCCAAAATTTGGGCGACCATTGTTGTAACGCCTATTATCCTAATAATTACGTGATCGATTATTAAAGTTCCGGTTGTTCTCATTACAATAATTACGATTAGAATAGCCATTACCATTCCTTGGATTTGATGTTCGCTAAACCAAATTAGCAGATGGTGGGATTGAAGTGACCGTAGTAGGAATTTCTGAGGGACGGGCCAAGCTTGGAGTGTAACGATTGTAACCAAGTTGAATTTTGTAATAAGAATTATAAATATTTATCGAATAAAATAAATATTTTGGTGGGAATTTAATTATTTTGATGGGAATTATTTTTGAAATAATTTATTTGGTGTAATTATGTTACTCAAATATAGACCTGGCAAAAATGGCCTGGGCCAGCGGGCCAGCCTGGCCTGCCTGCAAAAAATAGGCTATGGGCTTTATTATTACAGCCCACGTAAAGCTGGGCCATTTTGACCAGGCCCGCAGGTGGCCCTACCCGCCGGTGAATTTTTTTTTTAAAAAATAAAAATAATGTTGCTTGTGAGGATTGAACACAAGACCTCCAAGTTATTAAATAAGAGTTCAATCCAACTCAGCTACAATATCTACTTGTTTTAAATGCAATCTTCAAAAATCAATACATAATTATATAAAAAATCCCACTATCACATCTATATGCCACCTCTAATCGTTACTGTCTGTCTACAAATAGTGGATGGAGGAATAATATGTCACAATTATAATGTTACTGTTGCAGATGGAAAAAATAGGAAAAAAAAATTGTCACTCATGGTTCAATTATGGTTGACTAGAGGGTTAAAAAGGCAACTAAACCTAACATTGTTTTGCGGCTCTCTCAATAAAGTAGTTAGTATAAATGTTAAACCTGGTTTCTGTCACTTTCGCATGTGTTGCCTAGTTGTGGGTATCTAAGTGAATGGGCTACATGCCTTGGTCTAATGTCGGATTACTCGAATTTTGTGCAAGTGTCAAACATAGAAGCTGCGTCCCTGTATGTTTAATTCCAATGTCGTAAAAGCTTAAAGCTATAGCTAGAACTCAATCACTTCTGAATCTGCCTGCTTTTGACTCGTCTATATTTTTGCATTAGATGTAGTCGAAAATGGCCTTATAAAAAAGTGAGGTACTCCTGTTAAATCGAGCCAGAAGCCTAATGTTGTGACTGAACATGATAATTAGGATGACAATATTATACTATATGGTCTTTATTCTTTTAATTTGAGTTAAATTGACAAATTGTGTAGCATGATTTTGCAAAAAAAGAAGAAGGAAGAAGCCTGTGAACTGGCCCAGCCCGGCCCAACCCGGGCCATGAGCCTTATAATTTTAGCCCAAGAAAAGTTGGGCCATTTTAGCCCGACCCAAATTTGGCCCGGCCCGCTTCTAGCCCGGCCCGACCCGACCCGTTTGCAATGTCTACTAAAATATATGTGGGTTGCCTATATATTTTGGTGCGCAATTTTAGTACGCTAATGGGTTAGAAAAAATAATTGATCCAATTGAATGAGCCCATTAAATAATTAAATTAGTGGGCTAGTAAATGGCTAAATAAAATTTTAATTATTTTGATTAAGTCCGAGTGTAAGAAATAAAATATTCTGAATATGTGGGAATTAAATGTCCAATTTAATTTTAGAATAAACTCAATTTAAATCCAATTTGTAATATAAAAATGGGTTTAAAAGGTAGATAAATGGGATATAATTATCTGTATTAGGGAGGAATTAACTGGATATAATTGGAGAAGTGGAGCTGGCCAAATAAATTACCAGGCAATTATTTAGGTGCCAACCAATTAGAAATTAGCTTGCAATATTTGGACCACTAAGGAAGGAGAGAGAATGTAAGTGCATGCAACTAAACTTTTGAGCAACCAATAACACTCCGATCCTTTCTTCTCCCGGTAACGTTCAATAAAGCCAAATGTAAAATTGCTTATTCTCTCATTCTTTAGTTTATCTCAAATCCCATATCATTAATTATCATAAACCTTCAGTAAAACTCAAATATTCCAGAGAGAGTAAAATGGTTTATAGTGAGAATTGAAGAAAACTTCAGGAGAACTCCAGAAAGGAGAAGGGAGGGCTCTAGCAAGGTTATCTAGAAATTAAGAGGATCTAAGAGGTAAGAAATCAACTTTAAAGCTTTAAACTGTCATTTACTAAATTTAAGACATTTTGTTCTGTTTTAGATGGTATGATGATTGTGTTGTTAAGTTTAAAAATTTAGTTTGAAGGATGTATGTTATACTCCTATGAGATACGAAAATTTCCCAATTTGAATGAACCAAAACGGACTTAAAACTAATCTGTGGTGAAGGATTTTGTAAAGTTGTCAAGAACACAAAAATAGAGCATGAACACTGAATTTGAGTCATTAAAATGGTTTGTTAGAGTTTTTGAAATGTTATAATTATTCTGTAGATGTGTACTTAAGAGTTTAACGGGTTTACAGACTCGAAATCCAGCTAATTTGCACCTTACATGAAGAAATTATGAATTTCGGAAGAAACAGAGCATGAATTCGCGAAACTGAAAAACTAATTTTGCAGTCAGGCGTCGTCGCACTGCGATATAGGCATAATTGGGTGCGGCCACAGTGGTATCAAGGCATTTTGGGCGCGGCCGCGTTGAAAACAGTCCAGGAGTAGAAATGAGATTTTTAATGTGCCAGGGGATGTTTACCTAATCTATTTTAATGAACATAATTTAACATTAAGCATGGTGTAACAACAAACCTTAGCTACCTAATTAGATGTGGTGGTCAAGTAGTTACTTAATAAACATTATGAGCATAACACAACGTCCTAAATAAACGTTAAACACTTATTTAAATATTAAGTGTCGATTAAAAGATAAAGAATCATAAAGCGTGGAATGGAGTGAATGAAAACATTTAGTAAGTGTCGATATGTGGCTAATTGTTATATTTTCGTGATTTAAATGTGTAGAATATTTAAAGGAAGTGTACCGTAAGTCTGTAGCGAACGCGTAAGGCAAGTTCTCTAACCTTTGCTTGTACTTTAATGTTAAGCAAAGTTTCTTAAACCGTACAATTCTTTCATACTTGTACGAATTTCTATGTATAAGCGAGCTTTCTAATTCCTTTTCGAAAGCATTACTTTGATAAAAAGCACTTGTTCAATTATGAATCATTGTAGCTCTATTTATAAGCAAGCCTATTAAATTGTGACTTATTTATGTACAATTTTTCGAGATGATATTATTATCAAATCCTTGATTAATCATTGAAATCATTTGATTTGACTAGTCCATAGTTGATGAGCGTTCTAAAAGTTTAGAATTATTTCTGAAGTTATTCCAAACCAGATTGTCTTTGGTACGGATTCCTATGATAAAACTGAGATGAACAACACTATATCAGGGGTATATGTTATCGGAACTATAATTTCGAGCTACGCTATAGCGATAATATGTTTGTACACAATACATAGTACAAAAGGGCTAATCACCTGGAGTACGAGATGGATAGTCCACAGTCTTTGGATTGATAAAGGTTATAGTAGAAATACCTGTTATCCTAGGAAAAATATAGTTCGTGGTCTTGTGACCCTCAGTATATATGTAATGACCGTGAATTTTAAATTCCATTATTAGTTAAATATATGATTTAATTTTAATGAGTTAGTTTTGTATACTTATTTAAACCTTATGTGGTTATGACCTATGCGAATAATTGCTAGGATTAATTAAAGGGAGTCACTAATGGTTTATTTAAATTAGTGGACTAGCCCTAAGGTTTTTTTATATCAAAAAAATTGATAAGATGGCTAGTAATTAAATATTCAATTTACTTGAATATAGTGACAAGATTTAATGGTATAGATTGATTAATAAATGTGGGCAATATTAATATTTATATTGTAATAGTCTATTTAGTAATTTAAATACTAATAGACTAGATCATTTAATTATTTAACCAATTCAATCTTTTATTTAATCACGAATTGGGGAGTTAATATTTTCTATAATAATAGAGTTGGAATAATGTAATATGATAATATCCAATTGAATTATATTCGGTATTAATGAAATATACATGGATTATATTTGGATGTGTATAACCTAACTTGTTATTATGTATAATGTTATCCATGTGTACCCTCTAATTAATTTATAACCTAAGTGTATATATAATGTATATATAACCTAAGTATTTATATTACTACACTTGCTAGTAGCTATGTTGCTGAGAGTCATTTTCTTTGTCCTATAATGAGAGTCCCTTCTCTTCCTCACGTGAAATACTCATGAAGACTAAGCATATTCCTATATCATCAAATTCAGCAAAAATAGATGGTAATCATCCATGGGGGAGTGGGTATCATGATGGGATTCAACAACTCTTCATTACCCATCAAACTCTCATTCTTTCCATTGGTTTGAATTGGGGGTTAAGAGCTTTGTCTGGATATCCAATTGTCTATAAATATAGCCTCTCTTCTTCTCATTCTATTTCCTGAGATTTTCTATTGAGTTGAGGGAAAGAAATATAGCAGTATATTAGAAGCCATTTAGAAAGCCTTGCAAACTGAGTTAGCAGAGGTATAAATTCCATTTCTATGAATTTCTTACATTATTAATCATGAATGAATTGAATGTTAATTGGATTGAGGGATGCTTGTTAGTTGTTATATTAACTTATATGCAAGTTAGAACTGCATTGTAGTAGTTTAGAATCAAATTGGTAAATAAATTTTGAATTGGGTTTATTAACTGCCGAGCAAAAGCTGCTTCAGGTCTGGCCGAGCCCCGGCGCAGCTGCGCCAGGCCCTGGTTCTGGTTTCCTGCTTCTGATGAGATCTGCTATGTGCTAACTTGTTAGTATTGTTTAACGCAAGCATGAAAACTAGGTTAACTCCTATATACATGTTCCTTGATATTGCATGCATGTTTGTGGCCATGATAATACACACTATTGAGAGAAAGTATGAGTTTTATAAAAGAAAAACTTAAGAACTTGAAATGAACTTGACGAGGCTTATGCCTTTTAAGTTCTGACCATTTGAGTATATATATGTGGTTTAGAAATGCATGTTATGTGAGTTATAATTTCAAGACACTTGCATGTACTAAGTTGCCTTTGTTGACTTAGTGTAATTTTCGAAGGAAACTAGAGTTTGGAGACTAATATAATCAAATATTATGTGAGTTACATTCTGATCATGCAAGCATGAATAATAGGATTTATTATGCCTCTAGACATGTTGACATGAGCATCATTTGGTTAAACATGGATTTTACCTATATACACATGTTCATGAAAAAGGGAATTTCAAGTGTGAACTATGTGGTTAAGATATACATATGTGGTATATGCACGAGCGTGCATACTTAGTATTGTTTAGTCTCGTTATGTGGTATTATGGCTATAGTAGCTGACCCTTAGTAATATGGACTTGATTAGCTTAAGGTATAAGAGTTACCGGCATGAAAACCATACAACTTTGAATTATGGACAGAACCCTGCAATATGTGTATGTTTTAAACTGTATTGCATGATTAATTGAAGTGCTATGTGTTCAAGCCTATGTTGATGCATAGGGACTAGATATGCTAAAGTTATTAATCTTGGATGGAGTTAAATGTTTATAGACTCAGTCATAGTAAATTGACTTACGCGAATTATGTGGTAGACTTATCTGATAATCAAATTCTTGTAAGTATAAACTCATACCAGTCTACACAATACTAATTGAAAGACCGACTTGTTAATGTTAGGTCGTTTCAAGGCAATTTAATTAAAGCTAGATTATTTGTAGCTGAGCAAACAGGCAAGTTCTCTAACTTACACAAACTCGTATAAAGTACAAGTTTCCTAACTTCATTTGATTGTTATATTGAATGCAAGTTTCCCTGACTTACACTCTTTATTGTGCAAGTTTTCTATCCTTCTCAAATTGTATTGAGCAGGTTATTATTGTGTTACAAATTATTTATTGACGCTTGGACCTTATTTCCAAGTATGCTTTAGGTGGTTTAATTACTTTACAATTATTCCACATCAATTTTATTGATACTCTCACTTGGTGCACTTGAGTTCGTACAGTCTTGGACTTGTACATTGTTTAAAGTTCTATAATTCATGAACTGCTTTAGATAGAGTCTGAACCCTTGTTCAGTTAGACAATTGCATGAAAACTTTTATAGAAGCTATCCAGGCCAATTGATGGTGGAAATTCTTAGACTGAAAAGAACACCCCTTATATTATAGGGGAGTACCCCATGTATCTAAAATAAGATACAAATAGCAGAGTTGAATGTTATGCATATACATGGCGTACGTGAGGCTAATCCCCTCAAGTACATATTCTGTAGCCAGTAACCAAAGGGTCAATCAGCTATTGATTCCATTGGAAGTTTATAGTTCGAAGTCTATTTGTCTATCAGTTATTCTAAAAGCAATTATTTTCCTTGCTTCCGATATTCATATTGTTGAATTCCTCTTGTATATATTCCTTTAATCATGATATATCCTTTATTGCAGTATTTAAACTTGTTGAGCAAACTAGTTACTCACCCTTGCTATATCATGACTTTTATTGCAGTTAAACCTGAGAATTCAGGGAAGTACAAGGGTAAAGAAAAGATGAAGTAATAGACTTCAAGTAGCTGACTTTGTTTTATGATTAGTTTAATTACTGTTTATGTAATTTGAACCCTAATGGTTATTCTAGGGTATGATTGTAAGGTTGTATTAAGGTTATCGAATCTTGGGATTAGTAACACCTTTTGAATGAACGACATACGTTTATTTTATTCCGCATTTAGTTATTGTATGTTGTTTAGAGGTGGATATTTGTATTGGATCGTGATGACCGAAACCGGGTGTTTGAGACACGAATTCGGGGGCGTCACAATATACATCTGAACTCAATATCTATGATTTGATTTAAAATTCGATTATTCCCACTACAAGAAAAGAGGCTATCAGCGACCAAAAATATCAGCGACCGCAAAATACGGTCGCTAGTGGTGGAATCAGCGACCGCCTTTGGCTACCATCATAAAATCTGGTCGCTAAATTATATCTGCGACCGCACGCGGTCGCTATCCGGTCGCAGGTGTGTTTTTGCCGCCTAAAAATTAGCGTGAATTGCTCGCGGGCTTTTCTTCAGCGACCAAGGAGTTACAGCGACCGCATGCGGTCGCTGATATATCCACGTCATTAAACACTAGCGACCGCATGCGGTCGCTGAAAGCGGTCGCTGATGCTTTTAAATGTTCTCAGCAACAGGCCTGGACAACAGACGCGAAACGGAAAGAAAAAGAGGGAGACAGAGAAGGAGAGAAGAGGGAGAAGGGGGAGAAGAATAGGGAGTAGAGGTGCCGCCCATTGCTACCGCCTCACCGCCACCGCCCGCTGCTATCGTCGCCGACATTTAGGTATATATTAGTTATACTATGAATGATTTTGGTATACAATGAATGATTAATTTGGGTAATGTATACATATATGCATTGATATGTTGCTATGAATATATATATATATATATATATATATATACATATATACATGTTATTATATTGATTTGTTGCTATGAATATGTATATATATATACATAAATTTGATTAATTTGGTGTATGTATACCGCATTGTTAAGAACCCTTAATTAGGTTTAATTTGGATAATTAGATTTAATTTGGGCAATTAGGTTTAATTTGGGTAATTAGGTTTAATTTGGGTATTGTATACTATATATATATTCTTTGTAACATTACTAAGTTACCATTTACTTAGTTGTCAACTAATAAATAAATAAAAATTTGTGATCACATATGTATTTAGTGATCATTTTGGATGATAAACAATTTCCATGGAATGAAAATAAAAATTCATTCAATTCTCTTAATTTTTATTCCGTTTGAAAAATTGTGGAATGAAATTCATACTAATAGCTAGTATAATGGATGTATATGATCACACACCATCAACAACAACGACTAATATATGTAAACATAAGATATTCTTAAATATCATTCCGTTCTATTTTTCAATCCATCCTCAGCATAAATGAATTTATAATAAATTTAGCCGATAGAAATATATATACTACTATCCGACTACTCCCTCCCGTTTGCAAAAAAGCTATTATAATTTTATAATTGTAATAGCCAACCCAACCCAATATAGAGTACTGATTTTCCAATATGCAAACTTAGATGCTATATTATGAATTAGGTATTAGGAATCCCAAATAATTTTAAACAAGTCTACCATAAATAAAAAAGCACAGCCTTTACTTGGCTTACCCACCCAATATCAATGAATCTTCTCTTTTTCTTAGTATCTTATTTTTCTTAGTTAAAAAAATAAATTATAAGTCAACAAACTCTACCACCAACGGCAACAAGAAATATTACTTCTTGACACATTCAAATGGAAAAGGTATGGTTTCAATAAAATAGTGTACTAATAAGTTAAAAAGCTAATACTATAAGTAAGCAAATTCACTAAATTTCTCCTCAATTTAAAAATATAAAAAAATATTATGAACTTTAAAGTCAGTTTTTAAAATATATATTAATTCATTTAAACTTTGAAAAAAAGTTCTTTGATTGACTTGACAAGTCAAAATATATCTCTACTGTTGGATGGATGAGAATTTATTTACGACCAACGAATAGGAGGCATACAACCCACATATATAATCACATACAGTTTACTTAGTTTGCATAACAGAACAGCTAGAAAATTGTGCCTAATATTTTTAGGTACAAAACACAATCTTAATATAACCTACTACAAACTTGCTTCAAAAAAGAATAAGAAAATGACTGACATCCAAAAGAATAGAGCATCGGATGAACTGCCTTGCCGAGTCTTCTCTATGTAAGCTCCTCTTCTTCACATATAAAGCATAGACTATTAGTATCAAATATAAAGGGTTATCTAGGAAGCAAAATTAATTAAACACTAAACAAAAAGAACAAGAATGAAATTGATCTAGTTGAACTGTTATAATGGGAAGATGTTATAGGTTCAAGGGGCTTAGGTTATGTTAACAAGAATAATCTATGATCCTATAGAAGAACTATGACTAATCAAGTTAGGATTCTACAGCTATATCATAAATCCAGGCAGGACGAAAGTATTCAGACAAGAGAATTAAATGCGTCACCAATCAACTAGTTTCCTTTGAAGCTTGAAGATGGGAGAAGTATGGTTTGAACATGTATGGTTGGAGCTGTGTTGTTGTTTGAACACCCTCAAACAATAACAGCTTACATGTATGTTGAAATGTTAATCATATACGTGTATATGCCCAAGTCATATGTTTACAATTATGCTTAAATGTTAATCATATGCTTACAAGTATGCTCAAGTCATATGCTTACAAGTATGCTCAAGTAATATGCTTACATAAAGATACATCTATATGTATTTATATGCATCATAAATGACATTGGGCTGAATTGTAAATATCTAACAAGGGGATACAATAATTCTTGTTTGCAATAGGTACCGTGGTATCATGGACCTTTATTCAGACCGAAGTTGGATGAGAAAACGAAAGTCAAGTTCCCAAATAGGTGCTACAACTGAATTTAGAACTGGTTGTCAGGTGTTTCTAGATTATGCATATAGTCATCCGGAATGTGTGAATGGTCAGAACAAGATAAGATGCCCTTGTTTGAAGTGTAAAAATCAAAATTATATAGACAGAGACATAGTAAACTATCATTTACTTGTTTCTGGGTTCATGAGAAATTATGAAGAATGCTGGTGGGCACATGGGCAGAGAAGAGATAGTGGCTATGCACAAGTACACACTCCGGGCAGCAGTACCCATCGTATGAATGCCATGGTTCATGATATTGCAGGGCCGGATTTTGATTGGGAACAAGGCAGAGAGCAACCTATGAATTCTGATGCCAAAGCGTTCTTTAAGTTGTTAGACGAGGGTAGCGAGCCGTTGTGGCATGGTTGCACCAAGCACACTACATTGTCTGCAGTGGCGACATTACTTAACATCAAGGCTGATCACAACATGAGCCATGAGTGTTTTGAGTCGCTATTGAAGGCCATTAAGAGTATGTTGCCAGACGATGAAAAATTACCCGATAACTACTACTACTGTAAAAAAATGGTGAAGAAGTTGGGTCTTGGATACCAAAAGATCGATGCATGTTCGAACGATTGCATGTTGTTTTATAAGGAAAATGAACAAAAGACAAGGTGCACGTTTTGCAGTCATGATCGGTTCAGGCCTAATAAAGAGGGTGTGACTACAAAAAAGACAAGTATACCTTTTAAAATTTTAAGGTATTTTCCAATTACGCATCGGTTAAAAAGGTTGTACATGTCTTCAAGAACAGCTGAACATATGACTTGGCATGCGAAATCTCCAGCTAAAGATGGAGAACTTAACCATCCCGCAGATGGGCAGGCTTGGAAGGATTTTAACTTAGCACATCCTGGATTTGCATTGGAACGTAGAAATGTGAGGCTTGGTTTGTCCACTGATGGATTCAACCCGTTCGGCCACTCAACTATTCCGTACTCATGTTGGCCTGTGATTGTTACTCCGTACAACTTGCCTCCATGGATGTGTATGAAACAATCATACTTGTTTCTTTCACTCGTGGTTCCTGGTCCTAAGAGTCCTGGAAAGAACTTAGATGTTTACTTGAGACCTCTTATAGATGAGTTGAAGGTATTGTGGGAGGATGGAGTACAGACTTGGGATGTTGCAACGAAAACAAATTTTAACCTTAGGGCAGCGGTTATGTGGACTATAAGTGATTTCCCTGCCTATGGTATGTTAGCTGGATGGAGTACACACGGGAAGTTGGCTTGTCCGTATTGTATGGAGCATACAAAGTCTTTCAATCTATCAAAAGGTCGAAAGCCTTGCTGGTTTGACTGTCATCGTCGTTTCTTGCCGGTAGACCACCCGTTTCGAAGAAATAGAGAACACTTCAGGAAAGGGAAAGTAGAGAATGATATTCCTGCACCGCGATTGTCGGGGACGGAGATGCGTGACCGTGTGATGAGATTGCCGGTCATCCCATTTGGTAAGATTGATGCCACAAACATAATCAATGGGTTTGGCGAGTCTTATAACTGGGTTCGGAGAAGCATCTTTTGGGAATTGCCTTATTGGTCTACAAATTTGATTCGTCATAATCTAGATGTGATGCATATTGAGAAGAATGTGTTCGACAATGTGTTTAACACCGTGATGAATGTTACGGGGAAGACAAAAGATAATGATAAGGCACGTTTGGACATGAAAGATATTTGTAAGCGTCCTGAATTAGAACTTTATGAATCTCCTAATGGTAAGATTGTCAAACCGCATGCAAGGTACACATTGTCCAAAAAGCAAGTTGAAGATGTGTGCACATGGGTTAAGTCTCTGAAACTACCAGATGGATATGCGTCAAACATTGCAAGGTGTGTTACGGGTGGAAAATTGCAAGGGATGAAGAGTCATGACTGTCATGTGTTCATGGAGAGACTCATGCCTATAGCATTTCGGGATCTGCTTGATAAACCAATATGGGATGCTTTGACGGATCTTAGTCGTTTCTTCAAAGACTTATGTTCAAAAACATTAAATGAGAAGGACATGTCTCTACTTGAGAAGAACATCATAGAGATCACGTGTAAACTGGAAAAAATATTCCCGCCTGGTTTTTTTGACTCCATGGAGCATTTGCAAATCCATCTTCCCTATGAAGCTCGTATTGGGGGTCCAGTTCAATATAGATGGATGTACCCTTTCGAAAGGGTGATGGGAAACCTTAAGAGGAAGGTTAAGAATAGAGCTTATGTCGAGGGGTCGATATGTGAGGCATACAGTTTCGATGAGATATCTACGTTTGTCTCAGACTATTTTCCGGACGAAGTCTTGACAAAGGCCAATCGAGTCTCGAGACATGATGATGGGGGAAATGTTGAACTAAATGGTCGGCTTTCTGTATTTGGTCTATCGGGCCGCGCTTATGGAAAAGGGAAGCGCATATTCCTCTCTGAGCTGGAATTACATGCTGCACATACTTACATTCTTCTCAATTGCGAGGAGATTGACCAATTTGTGAGGTACACACGTAAACTTGAAAATTTATCCCTTAACTTTCAATGACATGTAATATACATTCCAATATATTAATGTTTATAACATTGTATAGATTGTACGATGACGAGTTAAAAGTGAAGCATCCCGGCATAACTGATAAAGATATTCAAATCAATCGTGATAAAAAATTTGCACTTTGGCTAAAGGACAAAGTAAGTTCAATTTCTTAAGCACGACATATATATATATATATATATATATATATATATATATATACTCCATATTAACGATGACTTCATTTAATAAGATGGAGTTTTTGTAGGCTTTGACTGAGGGATCAACGATTCCGGCTAATGTACAAGTCCTAGCTATGGGACCAGATAGGGACCAAGTAAGCCACAATGGTTACAAAATAAATGGTTGTGAATTTCATACAAAGCCATATGGGCGCGGTAAAAGAACAACAAACTCTGGAGTGTGTGTCCAAGGAGATTGTTACAATGAGCTTGGTCGTGCCTTTTATGGGGAGTTGGAGGAAATCGTAGAGTTGTCGTACAAGGGCACGTACGGGGGTCATATTAACTTGTTCAAGTGTCGTTGGTTTGATTCAGAAAAAGGGATACGTGTTGACAGACATGGAATCGTCGATATTGACCTCCCTAGGTCTGCGTACTCCAACGAACCATTTGTTTTACCAACTCAAACAGTACAAGTATACTACACTCCTAGTCCTATTAGGAAAAGGGATAGACCGCCTACAGATTGGCAAGTTGTAATTCATACTCCCGCACGCAGTCGTGTAGAAGTAGTTGATGGGGAGATTTACCAAGAGCATATGCTTCATGCTCAAACTATAATAAATGTGGAGGACGACAATGAAGTAATCCAGTTAGATGGTGGAGATGAACCACATGAATTAGATCCTGAGTCAATACTTGTGTTAGATGACATTGATACTGAGGAGGAAGAGTTACTAACTGAATCTGACACTGAATCTGAAGCAGATGATGGTTATGAATCTGCAATACGTATACAAGATGATTCTGAATCAGACATTGACACTTGAACAAATGAAATGTATGTTTAGCATTACATGTTTAGCATTTTCTGTCATTATTGTCATTTTATATTCATATATATACATGTAATCAAATATAACTCATACTAACATCTTTATATCACTGACATGCTTATGTACTTAACTATTTAAATGCAATTTCCTGTCATTATTGTCAATTTATATTCATATATACATGTAATCAAATATAACTCATACTAACATTTTGAAATTTGTAATATATAGATGGCTTCTGAAGCAGCGCAGAAAAAGCGTGGCTTGGGTAGGGGGCCTAATCATGTGCCCAAGGCCCCTACTAATCCGGATGATCGGATTCTTATTCAGATTCGTCCTCCTCCGAATAGCACGTACGTCCCGCATCATTTATATATAAGCATTTTAGATTCCATTTATACAAGATATATAACTAATGTAAATTATTGTATATTATAGTGATTTTTCAGATAATAAGATCGTCAAGTGCATATCACAATTGTGCTTACAGAATTGGCCCACACCTGTGATTACGTGGGCGACCACACCTATCGCCCACAAGGATGCAGTTTGGGCTGAATTTCAGGTATTTTTTTTAATTATGATAGATAATATAATATTCTAAGGATAATTGTTTAATAGTGTTGGATTATATGTTCAAAGTATCATTTTAATATTATTATTGTTATTTTATTTGCAGAAAAGGTATAGATGGGAAGACGCGCAGGCTTCAGTGATACAGACACTATTTTGGCAGAAGTGCGCCGCCCGCACCAAAGACAATTTGAACAAAGAACGACAAAAAGCCCTTCACAATGCATCGATCGACCATCCAGGCCAGGGTGAGGATTACATGCATGAGCATAGCCCCTGGTGGTGCACCCAGTCCATATGGGCTGAGATGTGTGCCCAATGGAGAGATGAGACCTGGGTTAAAAGACGCAAGACTGCCGCCACTAACAGATCCTCGGGTGTACCTGATGGCGAAAAGGCTAAAGGAACCTACAGAGGCGGCAGTATTTCACAGTTGCAGCATATCACTGCCAGGGTACGTATGAATAGTTTTAATATGTTTGCAATTATAAATTGTAGAATATCACATGTGTACTTAGTAATATTGGAATATATTTTGTATAGGAGTCTCAGTCTCAAGGTCAGCCTATCCATTGGCTGGATGTGTACGTGGCCACCCGTGATGGTCTGCCTGATGCTGTCCACATAGCGGTAATAAGTTTTAACAACTTAATCTTGCTTATCAAGTTTTACGTCATTCTTTAGAATTTTACCAATTTATTTTTAACTATTTAATTGTTAACATGATGACAGGATACTTATAAGTTTTTATTGAATGAGCGCTATCCTGAAGGCACCCCACGTCCGCCAATTGATCAAGAATTGTGGGAGAGGGCGTCTGTTGTGAAGAAGAACTACGTCAAAGGTCAAGGACAACGACGACGCCCATCCTTCAGTGGCTCAGGCAGCTCTGCTACCCAGTCTTCACAGTCATCGAGTCATCCAGCCATTCATACTCCTGCTGACTGTGTGAGAGCTATATGTCAAGATCGCGATCTTCTAAAGATACTGGGCGGGCATTTGGCGGCTCTGAGTGCTGATGAGTTAGCTGATGCAGTGGCGGCAGCAGCAGCATCACAGCATGGGCATGGCGACGAGGTAATCAATCTTATTTATTACAATCAAAGTAGTGACTTATATATATATATATATATATATATATATATAGGGTCCGTCTCTCTAGCGAACCATAGGGAGCGAACTAATGACGAACCGGCTATAGCGACGGTTTTTTTTGTCGCTATAACATAAAAAATCATCTTTCTATGTTATAGCGACGGAAAAAACCGTCGCTATAGCCAGTTCGTTTTTAGTTCGCTCTTTATAGTTCGCTGGAGAGACTGACCCTATATATATATATATTGTTGTGTTTAAAAACAACTGTATATTGTCGATCGTAACACCAGTATCAACATATATACTATATTATATGTAATTTGTTTTATTTTTTTGTTAATTACAGGGTGATCAAGATCAAGGAGAAACTAATTTGGACAATGATGCTTGACGACTGATTTAGTGTTGTTTTGTAGTTATTTGAGAATCTTATACTTTTATATTCATTCTTTGGATGTCTGTATGTTGCTTAAAGATTATATTTGTTTATATTTATTCAATTTATATCGGTTTTTAAAGGTTTATATAGTTTATATATAGTTTATATACTAGTTTGGTGTATGTGTCGGTAAATGGACGATGGATGTTATATTGTTGTGCATGTTTATGTGTTGGAATAAAGCAAGTACAAAACAGGTATATAAACTGTACCTATACAAAACAGGTACAGTTTTTTGGGAATTCGACAAAACAGCAAAATTCTGGGTCCAATGTTTTTTTACATCAGCGACCGCATGCGGTCGCTGATAAGTATAAGCAGTCGCTAATCATATGGGGATTTCAGCGACCGCATGCGGTCGCTGATTGCAGTCGCTAACACGTGGCACACGTCAGCCTGTGGCCCTGAATCATGCTGACTCATTTTAGTGACCGAAAGGACAATAACGGTCGCTAATTTCGGTTGCAGATAATGCGGTCGCTAATAGTGGTCGCTGATGTGCATTCTAGCGACCAGATTTTATGCGACGCTTATCAGCGACCGCATGCGGTCGCAGATGTTTATCTGCGGCCGCATGCGGTCGCTGATATGCGGTCGCAGATAGGCTTTTTTCTTGTAGTGTCCACTGAATTCACAAGTTCTTGATTAGCAGTTGATTATTTCCAATAAAAGATATATTATTCAGCTGAAAGTTGTTCATTTGCTCATTCATACACTGTTTATTGTATATTATTTTACTTGTGGGAAATTTGATTGCTCACTTTTGCACAAAATATTTCAGCTAAGGTCGAGAAACCTGAGGAGCCTTCTTCAAGCAAAGGCAAGGGCGAGATGCAGAAACAGACGTTGTTTAGTCTATCTTTATTTATGTACTGGATTTATTAATATTTTTCGCTATTGTTATGTGATATTAAAGGTTAGTTGACCTGAGATAAGTTTATGCATGTAAACTTTTATAAGGATTATTAAGTATGATGTTTATTATCCTATTTAATGGATAGTTTAGATGTTGTATGTGTTGGATCGTGATCACCGGATTCAGGGGTTGAGGTAACCGAATTTGGGGGTGTCACATGTTGATATAAAAGCAGTAGGTTATAAACCTTAGGTGGGGAAACCTTAGGCGATATCCTTATAGGAAATCAAAAATATAGCAGTCGGTAAAACTCCTATCGAGTTCTAATGAATGAATTAAGGAAATTCATTGAAGATAAATAATAAAATAACTTGTGTGCTTACTTTTTGTTAATAGACTTATGTTTTCGCGAGTAGTAATTAAAACTTAAAATTTTGGTGTTAGGATGACTAAGATAGGAGAACCCAGCTAGGCTAGGGAAGAGGAGCTGCGAGACATTCACACAGTTTAGGAGCAGTCTCCATTGATTACCGTGGTAGGCCCAGGGTATGTGCCTGAATCAAATCCTGAAGAAGAATCTGAGAAAATTGAAGTAGAAGATGAGGTGGAGGGAGATTCAGATGAGGGACCACCTACCTCAGTTGGAGCTGAGATGTTAACATTGATGTAGTGTATGACAGTAACATTGAGTTGCAGGATAGAGTAGAAGAGTTAGAAGGGCAAGTCGCAGAGTATCAAACCGCCCTAGAGCAGAAAGAGTCAGTGGTTCAGGATCTCACTGCACAAATTGCAGAGCTTGATCAGAAGCTATATCATTCAGAATATCGAAGGGGAGAGTTAGTTGCTAAGAACGAGAACATGCAGGATGATTTGAGGGAGGAATCAACAAAACGAGTGAGAGCATAAGACGCATGGATGAAGGCTGCTCGACGCGAAGATCGTGTTAAAGGCGAAGTTCGGTCAAAGAAAGCAAAGATGGATGACATGGATTATATATGCTTTTCGCACTGCAATTGGAAGAGCTCAGGATCGAGTCTACCATTATCCTGTACAGATTGAAGAATACCATTAGTACATCATAGATCGTAGGACGATGATTCGTATTATGGATCAAGAACGCGATGATGAGGTGCGACGTGGAATGCTTCTGTAGGTTGCAAGAAAAGGATTAAGATGACATATAATTATGAGATTTATTGAGTTGACAAGGTTCGCACCATATCAAGTCAACACTGATGAGAGAAAAGTGAGAAGGTTCGAACAGAAATTGAAGCCCTAACTTTACAGTCGAGTTTCGATGTTTCAACTAAACTCATTCGCAGCAGTGCTGGAGAAAGCAATTATCGCAGAAGGTGGTAGTGATGCACTAAGAAAGTAAAACCAAGAGCAAAAGAAGAAGAAAGGTGAAGGAGAGCATAAAGCAGGAAGTAGTCATGGTGGCAATGTATCGAAGAGAAAGTGGGATAATAGTATCACCGCTGGGCAAGGGAATCCGAAGAAGAAAGTGGAGGCGTGTAGCAACTGGAAAGAATCACGTGGGCATTTGCTTGAAAGAAAAGAGGGCATGTTATAATTGTGGCTTAGAGGGTCATGTCGCACTAAATTGCCCCAATTCAAAAAAAGGTGCATATTTCACATGTGGATCAAAGGAACACTTAGCTCGAGATTGTCCAAAGAAAGTGTCAGGAGGAGTGAGCGAAAACATAGGAAACAACAGCAGTGACAAACTGACCATCACAGGACCAACACAACCGGATGCACCCCAGCTATATACATGTGTTTATTATGCAAGATAAGAAGATAAATAAAAGAGATAAGTGTAAATATATGACAATTACTAGCTATCTAATCTATATATCTGAAACCCATTTGAGCGGATAACATTTGCTGCTGAAAATACTGGATGGTTAACACTTCAAGACCATGTCCACGAAAAAGAGGAACAATCTGTGAACGCCATAATAAAAAATTATTACTGTTAAGTTTGAGAGGAAGGGTTGTTGGGATAGTTCATATGAATCCCATATCGGATAAATTCAAGAGTGTAGATGGGTTAATAAGTATGGTGGAGTCTCAACCTAATAGGTTAACCTTTTAGGTGAGAAGGTAGTCCAACATGCTTATTGGGCCAGTCTGATGAGAATTGATGTAGGTTGTGGATGGAACAATAACACTACAAATGGTATCAGAGCTCATGGTTCCATGGGCCCAAAATATCACAAGGTGGAGATAGAGTTGGATCAGTTACAGCACAAAGGTTTGAGTCGGGTGGAGCGGGCTCGGAAGATGGCTCTGGAAAAATACTTGAATCAGGTGGAGCACAATGGTTTGAGTCGGGTGGAGCGGGCTCGTGGCTGGCTCTGGAAAAATTGCTCGGGTCCCACGTGTGCTCTGGCGTGGTGGAGTAGTATTAGAGTCGAACGGGGAGAGCTCTTGAAGGATTCAAAGAATGTGTGCTTAAGCGGTGGAGTAGTATTAGAGTCGAACGGGGAGCTCTTGAAAAGATTCAAAGAAGGTGTATTTAATGGTGAATACTAGTATGATACTTGTGATGAGTATTCAAGTGAAAGGTGAATATTGTTGGGATAGTTCACATGAATCCCATATCGAATAAATTCAAGAGTGTAGATGGGGTAGAGTAATGATTATTGTTTTGTGAAGAGGAAGATGGTGATACGTTTATGATCGGTGAAGCACTCATAGTGACTAATTCTTTAGTACTCTGATACCATAAAAACAACTGAACAAATTATGAAAAATCGATGAGGCTTTTAGCCTTTGTATTTAATATTTATACTATGACTTTGTTACAAGAGATAAAAGTACATGGAATAAGGAATTTAGGATATACATAACAAAAGAAGACTGTTACATAGGAGATAAAAACATATCAGCAGCTCAACTTGAATTTGAATTTCCATCATTATCTTTGTCTCTATCAGCTTTACAAATATATATATTTCATATCTGAGATAAAAATAAGTTTGAATTAGGATACTCACGAAAACATTTGTTTCTTCATTGAACAATCCTAACAACTCTATTACCTTTGCAGCTTCCTTTATTTGATACATATGGAACACCTCCCTAAATTGCATAGGAGACTCGAGCATTGTATATGTGGAGTTTCAGCGAGTTGACACACCCAAATTGTAAACATTGAAATAGTAAATTACAATATTTAAACCATCCTTACAAATGAAATGCCCGGCCTATTTTAGATTGAAATCCAATTTCCCAACAACTTTCTGATTGAAAATGAGGCAATTTTTTCTTGGAAATATTTACGAGAAAGGCCCATGCATGATAGCTATGTACGTTGTTAATGATATATATATATATACACACAAAAACACACACGCACAATCACTTACCAGCAAATAAAATAAATACACATTTTGTCAGTCTTCATCATTATTCGAACGAAATGACGTTGAAGTTGCCATTCCAATAGAAATGAGGCAATGAACAAATTTTTTACCATCACTAAAAGCTGAACGTTTGCGCATGGAATGGTAATTCAGTGTTGAAAATATCATTTTCCTTATTTTTTCGGTTGAGTTCATTAATTGGATTAATTTAAACCCTTTCCTTTTGGATTGAAAATTACGGATAGATTTGCAAAATTGTCATAATCCTTAAATTTTATAAGTTATTTAAATATACTTTAATGATATTATTAATGTAAAGTTTTTTTTTTAAAATGAGTTTCTAATCATGAGATTGGCATTAAAAGCTAGATTTTTATTTGAGTATCAAATTGAATTGACCACAAATTTATAAATTATAGAATGAAAACAAATTCCTGATCCTAATTTATTACATTATAATTGAAAAAAATCTACCTTAAAAAGGTAAAATTTTAGAATTTTATATACGACCAATCATCAATGATTGTTAGTAATATTCACATTCTTCAAACAATTCTTATTTTGTAGTCTCATATCTATGAATTTTGCAATCCCTCGGTAAGACTGCATCATCTTTAATCACAAGGCTTGATTCATGTAATCTTTGAAGAAAAAGAGAGTATATAGTTTAGGAATAATTCAAGTGGTCCATGACTTAATATATACTACTACTACAAAATTAAATCCCTGAGATCATTGAATAATTTTCCTAGATTCAAGAACACGATTATCCAGCCAGGGCATCCTCATTATGTTCTCTAACTAAACATGCATCTTTTTTGACAAGTTTCATCAAAATTCAGATATATTATAAGTACTAACAGACGCTCATTTATTGTTTGAATAAAATGTAAAAGAGTGCCCTCAATTTATTCATTTAAGAAATTTTGGCCCATCAATTTAGGTATTTATATTCAAAATCCTCTCTCAAGGTACATGCAGGGGCGGATCCAGCCCCGGAGTTCAGTGGAGTCAAATTCGGAAAAAAAATCCTTTAAAAATAAAAATTTAATAAAATAAATCACAAAACTAAATTATAAAAAAAAGTCCCATTTTGATTTTTTAGAGTTTGTTATTGTGAAATTATTAATTTTATGTAAGATTTTGACAATAGTCTACTTTTCTATTTTTTCTCAAAAATGTAATTTAATTTCTTTTTTATAGGAATATAAAATAAGATTATGTGATTATTATTCAAGTAAATTCTCATCAATAACTTAAGAGTAAATATAAAGTTAAAAAATATTTATTTCTACTGTTTTTGTGGTTAGTTGTACTGGTACTCTTTTCAAAAATTCTTTTATTTATTTTTCTATCTTTTGGAGTAGGAGTATAGGAGTATATTTTAATAAATTTATTAACAACATTATTTTTTTTATTATATCATTTTTAAACCTTAAATGCTGCTACTAATAAGTTAAATAAATGATGTTTATTAAAGAAAATTAATCGAAGCCCACATATCATAAATGAATTTGGACTCTCACTATCTCAAACAAGTAGCTGCACTAACTTATTAAATACAAACAGATGGGCAGCTGCTCCCTCTGCCCCTAACCTAGGTCCGTCCCTGGGTACATGTGATAGCACAAAATTGTTCCTTTTGGGTCAATTTTTCACAACTAATTATATTTTAAAAAGTATGATTTTGCACTGACAGGTTAGGCCCGGATCCTACCAACCCCCGAAAGGCAAAAACAATCACCTGATCATATATACCCGCCCAGCCCCATTTTTCCCGAATTTGTCCTTTTTTTTCAAGTTAAATTTCTTCAATATATTTATTAGTTACTTTTGTAAAATTATTTTAATTTAAAATCAGACAACATGTAATATTTATACTACTAATAACACCTATTATTACAAATGTTCTAAATTTTTAATTAAAATAACCTAATCAATTATATAGTTACATATAAAGGCTGATTTTGTAATAAATTACTTCATCCGTCCCGCAAAGACTGATTTAGTTTGAATTTTGAAGTTAAATTGACAATATTAGAATCAAAATTTATCTAATTCTCTTTAAAATATAGGTTAAGAAATTATAATCATAAGAAACTACATTTAATTTACTACAGCATTCAATTTTTGGAAGGTCAAAAACATAAATAAATTAAATTTACTTAATTAAATTCTAATATTAGTCAATTTTACAAAAAAAAAAAATCAAATTAGTTCAGCCTTTACGGGACAGAGGGAATATATAATTATATATAATTGGGTCGGGACAGGGGCACTTATAATTATACCCGACCTTAACCCTATAAAATTTGTTAAGTCGCATTTGGGTTGGGATCGGACCTGTCCCTTCAAGATCGGGGAAATTGTCACATTTACAAAATTGTACCTTGAGTGCTATAAATAAATTCAGAAACGAAAATATCACAAGGGCACAAATACAATGATAGCTAGGTTGTGTTTCACTCTATCACTATTAGTAATAAGATTTGATTTTGCATAACCAACTTTTGGTTAATAGACAACGTATTTTAGAAAAAAAAAACATTGTGGATTGTGTCAAATAGACAACGTTTTTTAGAAGAAAAAAATGTTGTCTAATGTGTCAAAAGACAACGTTTTATATAAAAACGTTGTCTATTTGTGTTTAACAGATGACACTGTTAAACACGACGTTTTTGAGGGACCTATTACAATGTTTTTTAAACGTTATCTATTTATTTATTTTTACTAGTGACAGAACCAACTTTTGGTTAATGCATGCCAACAAAATATTCATCCCATTTATGTATGTATATGGATTGGTGCGAGAAAGAGAGAGAGGCATGTTGGTAGTTTAAAGCGGAAAAAGAAGGGTGATATGGGAAAAGAGCAAAATATATATGTATATAGGCACATGAGAATCCAGAGGAAAGCTTTCGAGAGTTTCAAAAAGAGGCTAGGGAGAGGTTATATATGGGAGACAACGCCGGGGAATTGCTCGTGTCGCCTCGAAACGGAGCATGCATGTAAAATGGCTTTTCTATTTCCATCTGGAACCCACTATGTCTTTTTTTCTTTTATATATATATATATATATATATATATAGGTTTAGGGTTAGGTCTAAGGTTAGGGATGTACAATAAAATCAGGATCATTTTTATGATTTTATATGAAACAATAAATATATATACTATGTATCTAAAGAACGAATTTATTACCTAATACTTAATTGGATTATAACGTTTTTAATACCTGTACAATCTCTTGTATCCTCAAGATCTTCCTTTATATGACCTTATGCTGAACCTGAAGTGTGATCTCCAAAGTACCCTTATGAAAAAACCGTAACTTCATTTTTCTTAGGCTAAAAGAGAGAATACATAATTTTGTGTTTTCTTTCCATAGAAAAAGTCATCACACCATAGGTTTATGATCAATGATATATATAATAACATTTATTCTTACCCTCTCTTAAGAATTTGGTCCATATTAGACTAGGAAATAGATCCTAACGGGTTCCTCTTCTAACTCTAATATTTATCTAGATATTATTATGTAATAATAATATTTAAAATAAATATTAATTATAATTAATTTCACTAAATAATTATAATTGCACTTCAGTCCATGAATTAATTAAATAAATCTCTTACTAATAAACAGTAAATATTTCATTTATAAATATACATAAATATTTCAGAATCAATTAATATAATTCCGAAACATTTAAACTAATTTCATAAGTTCATAATTTATCTCTATATTTGGTCATAAAGTGATTTAACAATTAAATCAATCATTTTAATAATAAAAAAAAAAATTCGGCCAAGATTCTATGATCAATGATAAATTATCTTTAAAAAAATCTTATAGATGTTTTGACAATAATAATGTTCGTAATATTAATTAAATATATTAATTGACATTCCGAGATATTAATTAACACGATGTAATCTCACTCATTGGAACATCAAGTTAATATATATATATATATATATATATATAACAATATTAAGTCCACTATTATTTCAAAATTAAGAAATTATACAAATTAGTGTTTATGTGAAAATATTTTATAAATAAAATATTATCACATGATCCATTTAATGCACACTGTTAATGCACTAGTACTTTAATTAGAAGTCCAACTTCCATGATTAAGATAAATCATCTCTGTTAAAATACTATAACCTACATGATAATATCTATAATTATCCTAGGTTTATAAACCGTTATTTCTTTAATTTATTTATATATTACATATGATTTACATCTTCAATGTATAACATTTATTTATACAAATAAACCATAATATATATAATATGGAGATATATATATAAACAAACTAAATGATCATTTAATGAATGATGTACTATTATTAATAAATTAATGTCCAACATAAATAAATAAATATTAAATAATAGATAAATAAAATTTTTATAGCAAACTTTAAAACTAAGGTTAGGGATGTAAGGTTAAATAAATAGATAAATAATCTAAGGTTAGGGATGTAGGAAGAACAAACTGCTGTAACAGTTTCGACTAAAAGCATTCATGTTGGCGACTTTAAAACTAACCCAACATTAAACATGGAATTTGATGGCTTATTACGCTTTTCTTTTTAATTATTATCGTTTTAGAAAGAAATAATAATAATAATACTCTCCCCATTCTAGAATAATAGATTTTTTATAAAGAAAAAATTATTAAAATTTACTTATATTTTGTTACTTTTTTTAAAAATAAATTATTTACTTTTCTATATTACCTTAGATTAATTCTCTCATTTTTTTTTCTCAATAAATTCTTATTCTTGCATAAGTAATCCCAACTCCCCATAAAAAAGTAGCGAGTAATTTTACATAAATTATAGTTTCAATACTCAATTATACTACTCTCTCCGTCCCTTAATATAAGACGTTTTAGAGAATTATTTTTGTCCTTTAATATAAGACGTTTTAGAATTTCAAGTAAGAATTAATTACTTAGTTTTCAATATTACCCCCGTGTAATAAATATAACTTTGGTTCTCTCACCATTTTTGTTCCAATAAATAAAACTATTTTTTCAATACAAGGGCAATATAGACAATTAATATTATATTTAATGCTATACAATTATTTTCTTAATGCTTGTGCACAACTCTAAAGGGACTTATATTAAGGGACGGAGGGAGTACCTCCATTCTATAATAATAGTAGTGTTAGCTCCATGCAAATGAATTAAGAAAGTCATTTAATAATTAAAATTTGTATAAAATTTTATCACTACCCCTTTATAGGAAGTTGAAAACTATTAATACAAGAGAGAAAATTTCTTGGAAGAATGAGAGAAGTTAGGGGTGATATAACAAAATAAATAATTTACTCTCTTAGAAAGTTATAAACGACAAATAAATTAATATAGTGAAAAAAATTCAATGAAGATTCGGATTTTAATATATTTAGGTAGTATTTACAGATATTTAATATATTTTGTGTAATTTTACTTATTATTTAAGAAAATCCAATAGTTTAATTTAATTTTGCTCCGTTTGTATTTTGGGCATAATTTTACTAATTTCATTTTAATTATTTTTTATTCTGAATATTCTTAATTAGGAAAGTTGCTAAGAGACTGAATTTTTTCTTCAAGTACCAACAATAAAAGAATTTCTACTGCTGTTTTCTACTATCATATGAATACTTACAGCTCCGTGCACATTTGGATTGTTTGTAGATTTTGGGTATTGCTTGAGCTCTGCTACTCAGGTATCCCGTTGTAAACATGGTTATATTTTCGGTTCAATCAAAACTTATCCATTCTCGAAAAGAATATACTGGCTTAGGGTTTTTGGATTTTCTAATTATTGACAATTATATGAATTTTTCTTTGAGAATTTTTATCTTATTTATAAATTCTAAGTTTTTTTCTGGTTGACCTTAGTACAATAGTTAACCAGTCACGTTTGTGTTTAGAGCATTAAAGTTTAACTACTATGTCGTTGCATCAATTGGCATACACCAGATCTGGATAATTGTATCCTTAATTCATAAGATGAAGATAACTTAATATGAAAATAACTTTACTAAAACAACCAAGCATAAACATGATGAACTCAACATGATTATCCCCTGGCTTTAGTGATCACTAATGAGCCAACGCACAAGGCTCACTGACAGGGAATGCTCTTAACAAAGCTTTGAAATTCAATGGCTACGCTAGCTTGAACATAAAAAATGGTGGAAAATCAGTTGTGGATAATGAGATTATAGTAATTAATGCTTCGTACTTCTTGAGAGGTCTATCAAGATTCACAAAGAATATTAATAAGAATATTTCAAACATATTTTAATATGCAAATGCATATGCATTCGACAATCTCCCTGAAAAAAGGGGAGCTTTTTACCATTATCAAAAAAAAATTTCTATTACTTAATTACTAGGTAAAGTACTATTCTTTTTGAAGTATTAATTAGAATATTTTCAAGTCATGTGCATGGCATTGTCTTGTTTAATGCAATACAAGAAAATTATTTAGATGATGATGAATATCTTCAAGTAATAGATTAATGCTTAATATAAAACAATAATCATTACTTGATATAATTCATATGGTTATTCTACACTTTATATATATATATATATATTGAGTAAGATAGAGAGAGAGATCTCGTCAAATTGACTTGCACATTGATAGATTCAATAGGATTTTTGTAAATGTTAACCCCAATGCTTAGATTTTACTAGAAAAATGATTTGTTAATGGAATCCAGTTGTTGTATACAAGTGACCATCATTTAGATCCACCATGCATGAAACTTCTAACTCTGCACATATATTTTGTTCCTATTATTACATGATTAATAAATCTGACACAAAGTAAGAAATATTACAATAAATAAATAAATACTCTCCCTCCCCAGCCACCAAAACTCTTCACATCAAATAATTAGTTTATTTGTCTCTTAAATGAAGGAAACAATTCAAATATTGAATGCAGGAAAGACAACAGAACTTTTGCATAAAGCTTACAACAAGAAGGAAGAAGATCATGAGGACAATTAATAAGGGAATGCAATCCTTTTTAAGCAGTCAATGTTGTGCAGCTCTCTATTTTCAGTAGTGCATATATAGAGACAATAGTCCTAGAGCTTGGTCATATCTGATTAATAAGCTAAAGTTTTTTTGTATAATATTGTGATTACTTATTTACTGTTAAATGAAAAAATATTACCTGACACTAATAAATGAGATGAGGCACAAAATGTTACCTGTTGAACACGATCACAAGGTCATCAATAATTATATTAATAATTAAAAAAAACTTATTGTGATTTCAAGAATATAATTGTAGTTATTAAATAATTAAATATTTATTCAAATAACTAATAATTGAATTAATATATTGTAGATTTATTTCAATCAATTATTAAACTAAATATTTAAATAGATTATTGTAGATTTATTTAGGTATAATTATAAGAAAATAATTATTTTAAATTTATTTAAGTTTGTAATAGAATTCTATATTAGCATTTATATTGACAAAATTTATTTGAAATTCTAATTCGAATAAAATTATAAAACTCAAATCTTAATAAATTTTAATTTAATTATAACAATTAGTTATGAATGAATCCACTAGCAGAACTGATTCATTAGATGATTACTGGCATTTATATGTATTGCTTTCAATTAGTCTATAGCTTTTGTGCCTTTCATTCCAAACCTGTAGCTAAACTAATTTTGTTACAGATGTTAATGAATGTATACCTAAAATGGTAGAGACGAAGTTTACCAACTTCCTTCAAAACTGATGCCGGTTGAAGAGCAAGCGTACCAGTTTATGAAAAGATTTGATTCAATGGCAATTCGGTAATTTCTGCCAAGTTTGGAGTGTCGGATTTTAGAGTTTTCAGAGCCTAATTTCATTGAAACGGGTCAACGATCAAAATTCACCAGCTTAGCTCGTGACCTGCAGGGCTTTTTGGTCAAATTCCATCGTTTAGGCCTTCAAAAATACATTTTACTGTTTTTGGGTTATTTTTGTAATTTTTCTTAGGAATTTCTTAACATGTGCCCTAAGGGCACATGCTAAGCACACAGTTCAAGGGAATATTATCTTGATTGTGTGTATATTCCCTTGAACTTGGTGTATATGCAAAAAGCAAGAGAATATACACACAATTCAAGAGAATATTCTCTTGAACTGTGTGCTTAGCATGCTGCCCTTAGGGCACATGTTAAGAGGACCATTTTTCTTATTAGTTTTCCTTTTTCGTTTTGGATTCCGCTTTTAGGGTTTTGTTATTTAAACACTTGTTATGCAGGGGAGAGGCAATTTTTGATGAATAATAATTTTCTTATTTTCCAAAATTCTCTGAATTAGAATTTTGTTGCCTATATCCGGGTATTCGTAGAATCAACAGATTGTAGAAGGTTATCATTTGGCAATCGTGCGCGGTTCAACAATTGATAACGGCTTTCTGTTTATTTCCGCTACGTCAAAAACATTTACCAACTATGAATCAATTGAGGTTTCTTGATAGCTATATTAATTTTGCCTTTATCCTTCATTAAATCTCTCTCTCTTTCTTAATTTAAGTTCACCAGTTTCATCTTTTCTTATTCCACATCTCATCCCATTGAATTTTGGTGTTTCTTTTGCAGCGTGAAGCCCAACTTTGATTTCCTTGAAGAAAATAATGATGAATTGAACCTAACATGACACACTTTATTCTTTCTGCAGCGTGAAGTTTACATGCCCAACTTTGATTTTCTTGAAGAAAATGATAATGAAGTGAACTTAACATGACACACTTTATTCTTTCTAGTTTGTTGTTATTCTTTCAGTTTTCTTATGTTAGTTAATAAATATTGTAGGTACTATAGTCTTTGGGAGACCAAGATATAATAAAAAATTATGTAGTTATCGTGACTTTAGCATTTTCTAATTATATGTGGAGTATTGGTTTTATTAGCTCTTTATGCATTAGTTTATCAATTAGTTTGAAACAAGTATGGCAATATTTATATTTACTTGAAATATTAAATTTAATATTTCTTATAGAGATTAATTATAATATTAAATATGAAATCAATGATTTAAAAATTAATTATAATTTGCAATAAATTTTAATTATTTAATAATTAATTTATTCTTTACAAATTTATAATTTGTGAAGGATTTTACTAGAGAAATGAATATTAATGAATGCTTATCTCCCTCACTAAAATCTTTTTTGGTTAATTAGTTAGTCATCAATGAGAGAATTTTTCTTTCACTAAATTGAAGAAAGATTCTCAATTTATAACTAGTGAAGGAAAATCTTCTCTCGTTAAATAAATTTGTTCTTCACAATATATTATTTGTGAGGAAATAAAGTTATTCACTAATTTCAAATAGTCATTCTTAAAAATATTATTCCTGAAGGAAACCAACATTTCACTAAATAATAATATTCCATTACCAAATATAATTTATGAATAAAAAGTTATTCACAATATATCCTTCACAAAACACATTTAGTTACTACTTAGCGAATGATACCCTATTGCGACGAGGTCTTATGCGAGCAATCGTGTGAAGGAAATATGTGTTCGCAATAAATCTATTCTACGTGATATATTATGTCTTGTGAATGATTTGTCCTTCACTTGATGCCCTTTTGGTGTAGTGATGGGAGTCCTTGGTAGTCTTTAATGATATGCATATTTATCCTGGCCTCATAGCTGAGTTTTATTCTCATATGACCTTCAATAGAGACAACTCGGGTGTTTTAATTAGTATTACCACATGCATTCAATGCTACTGGACTTTCAATTGCTATTAAAGCGGTGTTCTTTAACTTGTTTGTTGAGTAAATACAGACATACCTAAGAGTAGATTCATATATGGCCTACAATGCTATTGGTTGAGGAGAAGGACTATCAATAACCAGACCTCCACTATTTGATGGCACAAATTGTCACCTGGAAGAGCAGAATCAAAATATATGCCAAATCACAAGGAATCAAAGTTTGGCTTGCAATAGAACGAGGCGTAAAAATTCCTACAAAAATTGTAGGAGAAAAAATTGTTGAGAAAGATGTTGATGAGTTCATTACTGATGATGAAAAGGCTATGAACATTGCATCCATAGCTGAACAAGTGCTGACTATAGTGCTCTCATTGAAAAAGAATACAAAAGAGTTAGCAATTGTAAGAATGCAAAAGAAATCTGGGAAAAATTGATTCTAACCTATGAACAGGGGCGGATGCAGTGTAGGGGCAGGGGGGCACATGCCCCAACTGGATTTTTAGAAGTCAGAGGTCATTCTTATTACAATTACTTGTTTTGATACCATGCATGTGGAGAAGAAAAAAAGAGTGTTGTTTGGAAGCTCAAATATCCATGCACAAACATAAGTAATATGTACCGATCTCTCTCTCTCTCTCTCTCTCTATATATATATATATATATATATATATATATATATATATATAATGAGAGTTTTATTCCACTTTGTGACTCTCTATTAACCAATAGTTTGACTTAACATAATTTTTTTAATAAATTTCTTCGACTAAAATTTGTTATTAATATGTACTTGGCAAATATACATATATATATATATATATATATATTATAAATTTTTATTGTTAAGGGATCTGCCAATCTACTACAACTGTGTAAGAATATTTTCAGCCATGAATATCGTGAAGACTGAAGAATGAACTCCGTAACCAAATGAGAGATTAATGAATGAATGACTATTTAGTAACATACATTGAGTTTGATATTTTTGTAACTATTAAAAATAAGGCTATCATGCAACAATTTCAAGAAATGAAACCTCGAAAAATGTTATTGTAAACAATATTTGAGAATTATTTAATTTTGTGATTCATTTTATTAAATTTTTATTGTCAAGGAAAAAAAATTGAATTTGACCCCACTGAACTTTCAGACTAGATCCGTCACTGCCTATGAAGGAACCAATCATATTAAAGAAACCAGAAAAGATGCTCTAATCCAGGAGTATGAAAATTTCAAGCTGGAAGAAGGTGAAAAGATCATTGATATGGAAATACGTTTTTCTAGAATCATTGATGAACTAGAACATCTAGGAAAGGCATATACAACTAAAGAGAAAAACAGAAGAATTCTCAAAGCTCTTCTATTCATCTGGAAAATAAAGGTTATTGCTATTAAGAAAAGGCAAGACCTAACTACTCATCCTCTTGATAGCCTTATTGGAAATCTTCGTGCCCACAAAGTCGACATATTAGTCGAAAAAGCAGGATCAGATACAGATATCAAGAAGAAAGAAATTGCTTTCAAAGCTCTATTTGTAGATCAAGAAAGATATGATGAAGAAGCTGCTGAACAAACCAAGGAAATTGCAAATCTATGTTTAATGACAAACAATGATTCATCACCAAGATCTGAGATAAATTCTGAATATCAATTACCTAGTACTTCATTTGTCACACATAGCTTAGATAATATAAATAAAGAACACCATGAATTACAAAAAGTGTATAATTGTTTATATGAAGATATTAAAATTATTAAAGAATATTTTATTAAAATTAAAATTTTCATTAGAAAAAATAATTAAAATTAACAAAATCTTGAATAGAAAATGAAAGTTTAAATAAAGAAAAAGAAGAATTAGAAAATGACTTTTCAGAAAGTTTATTACTAAAGGAAGAATTAGAAAAATAAAGAAAAATAAAGAAAGATCTGGAGATAGAAAATTCAACACTTGCTGTAATTAATGAAAATACTCAAATACAAAATCAAGTGTTAAGTGAAAATATTAAAAATCTCAAGCTTGAAAATTCATCTCTAAAGATAGAATTAGAAAAACAACGTGAAGATTCTTCTTTAATAGATCAAATTAAAATTTTAACTAAAGAACGTGATGATTTAAGCACTATTATTATTAAATTCACAAAAGGGAAATAAAACCTTGAGGTCATGCTTAATCAACAAAGATGTGGATTTAACAAAGAAGGATTAGTATATATTGGAGAATTTAGTAAAACAAAAGATAAAGGACTTTATCATGTTAGAATTAAAGAAAAAAAAAGTCATACATCTCCCTTTACTAAATATTTTTACTGTAACAAAATGGTCATTCCATTCACACGTGCAATGCTCGAAATGAAAATTATAAAGAAAAAATGATTTGGGTGCCAAAAGGAACGTACATTGCACCAATTATTAATACAAGGAAAAAGTTTTATAATTATCAGAAAAATAAAAGTCAAAAATCTTGTATAAATTTTTATCAAAGTTTTTCAGGATATAAAAATAGAGTAAATCATGCATCTTATAGACTTGTTACTTATAAAATGCTCGTATCTACTAAGATTGATTATCCTGTATCCATTTTTGTAAAGGAAAACACAAATATTTCTTATACAAAAATCGAAACTCACCCAAAGGACCCTTCTTATTAAAGGGTACCAGTTCGTGAAATTAATAAATGTTGCAGGTATCTCTTGGAGTTGACTATAGTAAAAATAACTAACGATATCATTGTTAGGTCTATTGATATTACTTTGTGAAATGATTTCTCTGAAAGCATGAGTAAGGATTTTGAAATGAGCATGAAGGAAAAATTAAACTTCTTCCTAGAATTGCAAATCAAACAATGTAAGAAATACTCTAACTATGCAGGACATCATAATCATAAAAGTACAAATGACACATGTCAGTGTTCTCATAAATATTTATGTATTAAAATATATGTTTTTTAAAAAGTTAAATTTATTTTTTAACATAGTAGAAATATTTAAATGTGTAGAATTTTACAAATATTTATATTTATAATTATTTTTCTAAAAATATTATTATAAATATATTTTAATATTTATGAGTTCTTATTATATTTAATATTTAATATATAAATCTATTCTCTTTAAAAACATATATATATATATATATATAATAGATTTTATCTGGAACGTTCATTTGAATTTCTATCCATCTAACAGTAAATAATTTCCATCCGATTCAAATAATGTAAGCTTCATACCGTTTGATCAAAAGACAAATAGTCAACTGAATATTTAAAAAAAATAGATTTTAAATCTCTTTTTCTGCAGGTTCTGAAAAGTACTCTATACTATTCTTTCTCCCCATTTTTTTATGATGACAAAGGGGGAGAAGAAAAATATTATTGGGAGAAGAAAATAGCATTATTTTCTATCACATGCTATATACATGAACTGTTATAAACTGTTGCATGTTAGTTATTCAAAAATTTAAATTTTTTATGATTGCATATATTGAAGGGGAGCTTTTATAGAAAATATTTTTAGTTGATTGTCATCATCAAAAAGGGGAGAGATTGTTGAGTCTCTAACTTTTGGATTTATTTTGATGATAACAATAATTAGTAAATAGATTAATTAAAAGGGTAGAATCCTCTCCATAGGATTTATATTCTAATTATTTTAATTATCTTATTTACTTTGACTAAAAATATTTTCAAAGATTCCTATTTTCTTTCAAAATATTATATTCAAGTTTTCAAAATTATTTTTACAAAAAGGAGCCTTGACCGAGTTAATGCTTGGAGCATTAAAATATTTGTGTACATACATGCAAAAAGGGAAGTAATGGCTTGAAATTAATGTGATAAATGATAAGAAATGAGACATTCTTTTAGGGACAAAGTATACGTCCATGTGCTATAAATTGAGATTTGCAAAATCAAATGAGCATTTAATGCAAGAATGTGGTCAAAATTTTCAAAGGACTCAAGACTAAAGCATTTGCTTGTGCTTTTAAATGAAATGTACTGGAACTTTTTTAAAGAAGTCATGTGTTGAAAATATGCATGATATATATATATATATATGGGCAATGATCCATAACATCTATTTTCTATAAATCTAATAGTGGCATATAACATCTATTCCGTCCATAGCATCTATCAAGGGCCCAGATTCAAAACAATAATTCGATGTCCGCTAGAACTTCTAGCGGACTGGGTTAATTAAATTGCCGGAAGATTATGCCCCTATAAAACTGTCGTAAAACTGATTCAAGCATAGATAAATCCGCTAGAAGTTATAACGGATGCAAGGCAAGCAGCATTAATATATATATCAAATACATCAACATTCCAAATCCTGCAAATCCTGTTCACATACGATCTCCAAATCAACTACAAAATAAATACAAATACTCCTGCAAATCCTGTTTCTAAATCCTGTTCACATACGATCTCCAAATCAAATACAAAACAAAAACAAATACATCACAATTTTTCCAAATCCTATTCACATACAATCTCCAAATCAAATACAAATACATTACAATTTTTCCAAATCCTGTTCACATACAATCTCCAAATCAAATACATCACAATTTTTATAAATCTTGTTCCGTCCTGTTCCATACACATGAAATCCAAATCACAGACCTTTTTCAAATCAAATACAAAACAGTTCCAAATACATCACAATTCCAAATCTTGTTTCCTCCTGTTCCATACACATGAAATCCAAATCACAGACCCTTTTCAAATCAAATATAAAACAAATCCAAATACAAAGGACTTCCAAATCCTGTTCCGTCCACATACGAAATCAAAATCACATACATCCTATGTAGCAGCAACATCACATACGAAAGCAACCTCACAACAAAAGCACATCAAACATCCCAAAACCTGTTCCAAATCCAAATCACAGCAAAAAGAAACATCAAATTCCAAATCGAAGAAAATATAATAATTTCCAAATTAAATCAAATGCATCCTATTAAAACCTTCAGTAAAACATATTAAAACTTATTAAAAACCTTTAGTACAAAACATATTAAAAACTTACCGATCAGCACTCAATTAATAACTGTAGAACTCTGATTTTTGACGATAAGGTCTAATTTGCACAAATAGTTGCCGACTGGATTATTACAGGTTTGGATTCATGTGAGCGGCAACTATAGATGTGACTATCCTGAGTTCAAATTCAAAACCTTTTCCCCAAATTGTTTGGGTTCATGTGAGCAGAAGCAAACTGATTCTACTATCCTGAGTTTTGTTGCCCAAACCCTTTTCCCCAAATTATTTTATCGGTTCGTGTAAGTGTGGGGGCATAATCGTCCAGCAATTTAATTAATCCTGTCCGCTAGAAGTTCTAGCGGATAGCGAATTAATGTTTTGAATCTGGGCCCTTGATAGATGCTATGGACGGTATAGATGCTATATGCCACTATTAGATTCCATAACAAATATATGCTATAGATCATTGCTATATATATATATATATATATATATATATATATATATATATATATATATATATATAGCATGGAAGCATTAATTGAAGGCTTTTAGCCTTAATCGAATTTACATGTGCTAGCTGGAAGGTTGAGACTTTCTTTTTGGGACAAAAGCTAGCTGTTTTCTCAAAGTTTAGATGTTAAGATATAAATGGGCATTTATTGTTTGTTGACTGAATTTGGTAAGAAAGAAGATGGAGATTATGATTAAATCATTTTTGACATGCATGTGGGTATTTAATGGGAAATAATAAAGTGACTCATTTTGCGACAAAGCTTGCTTTATTACGTGCATATGTTGAATTTTTTTGAACAAAAGGCATGTGATCTTATCAGCATTAATTGCATTCAAAGTTTCCAAAATATTCAATGGTCCTAGACCTCCAAAAATTCGGATGGGCTTCCTATGTTGGCAATCAGTGTGCTCCATTAATTCATCCGAGCTACTACAACAAAAAGCTTTATTTCCGACGAAAATATCTTCGACGGAAGACATTCCCTCAAAATTATAATATTCTCGACGGAATATTCTGTCGATAATAATTCGGTCGGAATTATACTATTCTCAACAGAATTCTGTCGATCTTAACCACATGCCCTTGGCCCGAAAGACTCCCGCGTGCGCGAAATATAATCTCGACAGAATATAAATATGCCCGACGGAATTATGTCGACAATAAGATAAGCTCGACAGACCTTAGACCGATAGAATTTAGTCAGAAATAATCTAACCCTTTTTCATTTAGCAGCAGCAACAGCTGCCTCAGACTCATTTTTTCATTTTCTTTCTTCTTGCTCTCCTCTCTTGCTCTCTGCACCTCCGCCGTCTGCACCTTCCCACCTCCGTTCAACGCCTCCCCACCTCCCCTGCCGCCTTCGACTGGCCACCTCCGACCACCGGCAGTCCCTCCCGGCCACCCCCTTGCCGAATCACTCTCTCTCTCACCTTTCACCCCAGCAAACCTTCCTCCACTGCCTCTGTCGCCTGCCGGCTCTGCCGCCTGTCGGCTCCGCCTCCTGCCTCCTACCGGTTCTGGCTCCATCTCCTTCCGCCGCCCCCTGCTCCGGCTTCCAACTCCTCTCCTCCGGCAGCGTTAAAGCCCCAAAGTTAGCCCTCTTATATTGATCAGTTAGGTATTTTAGCTAGGTTGCCCTAAATTTTTCCCCAATTTGTGCAATGGTAGCTCTAGCGTATTGATCAGTTGGGTATTTGAGCTTTCAATTTGATTTACAGTTTATGTTACTGTCTAAATTAATATATTTGTGCAAAGGTAGCTTATTTATGTACATAATTTGAAAGTGAGGCTGATATTGTTAGAATGTTATTCCATGTTAGCAAGTATAATTGTTATTTTGATGTTGTGATCGAGTATTGAAAACAGGTTATTGTGGTTGTGTCATCAATTGTAGGCGTATCATTTGCAATGTTGTGTGAACTGCATTGTGGTTGGTATTTGCTTGCCTTTTTTTTTCAATTGTAGGCTTATCATTTCAATTGCAGGCTTATCAATTGGGTGTTGAGTTATTTTCGACGGAATTTCTGACAAAATTTTCGTGGAAGTTGTAGATGGTAATAAATAAATCGGTTTGCCACTTAGTTTGGACTTAATTAAATTTAATTAATTTAACATAATACAATCTAAATAAATTTAATTTAATTTAATTAAATAATATAATATAAATTAAATTATATAATATAAATTAAATTAAATTAATAATATAAATTAAATTAAATAATATAATATAATATAATATAATATAATTAAAATAAATAAATAAATAAACTAATTATAAACTGAGTAGCACTTACTTAGTTAATTAAACTAAATAAATACAATGAGTAGCATAAACTGAGTAGCACTTACTTAGTTAAATAAAATCAAAATAAATAAATAAATAAACTAATTAAACTTAGTAGCACTTATTTAGTTAATTAAACTAAATAAATAAACTGAGTAACATAAACTGAGTAGCACTTACTCAGTTTATATCATTGAAAAAATAAACTGAGTAGCATTTGCTTAGTTTTCCATAATTACAATAAACTGCATATATATATACTTCTTGTGCATGTAGTATTAATAGAAGCCTAAAAACCCGTTCGATATTCACTCGTTAGGCATGAATGTCGAATAGTCCCCAGTTTGGGACTGTTACTGGATGTTACGTCTCTCATTTAGGTCGGTGCCAATGCACATGGTGCGTTTTTATAAATTTTGAGGAACTTTCAGCTGGTGTCTCTACATGTTCTCCGAGTGCATACTTAGACTAAGTTCTCTTAGTCTATTTCGTGTACTTGGGGACCATAGGGAGGTGCTGTTGAAATTTTCTAAAAATAATAGAAACGTGCTTAAGATTGGCACTAGTGAGGAGACGCATCCAGAAACGGGATAGAAGCCTAACCCCTATAGAGTGGAGATATATACTAGGTAAACTAAATTCATGCTTGGACCACATTCATGATTATTCTTGATCTAATTATGTATTTTCTTCAATTAAAGATGGGTGCCGACCGGAGTTGGATGTAGCGTAGGATAAAGATTGATTGGAGGGGATTAGTTGATGCGTACCGTGACGGGGTGTCCAATTTTATGAACAAAGCAATAGAACATGCTGATGATCAGAACGAAAAGATGAGATGCCCGTGTCTCAAGTGTAAGAACATGATATGGAAGACTGCCGATGAAGTGAAATTTGACTTATATTCACGTGGGTTTGTGGATGGGTATTCGGTATAGATTCATTACGGGGAATCAGTTGAGTTTAGAGAACTGACAGACAGTATTGTAGACCAACCAGTTCACGGGGATTCCCAATCAGATAACTATGATGTCGTGGAGATGTTGGTAGATGCGTATGGCCCTACGAATTTTGACTGGGATGAAAGTGAGCCTGCGTCAAGAAGTGTTGATCAACAAAAGCCAAATGATTCAGCAGCTGCCTTCTACAAGATGCTATCTGAATTAGGGACCCCATTGTATCCTGAACACGACAAGCACACCAGGCTTTCTGCAGTGACGAAGCTTTTATACTACAAGAATGAGCATGACTATAGTGAGAGAAGATTCAATGATTTGCTTGCTATTTTCGGGGAGTTCTTACCTAAGGATCATACCCTGCCCGTGAGTTACTATGAAGTGAAGAAGATGGTTAAGGGGTTGAATCTCGGGTATGAAAAGATCGATGCTTGTGAGCAGGACTGTTTGTTATACTATGGGGAGGACAAAGATAAGGTGCAGTGTGATATATGCAATTTGCCTCGGTACAAGATCACAAAACGTGGGGAAAGGAGAAACATGTTCCGAAGAAGATATTACAGTACTTTCCTCTTGCACCGAGGTTGCAGCGGCTATTCATGTCTTCGCACACTGCACCCAGTATGCGTTGGCATAGGACAAGGGATGTCGTCCCTAGTCAACTTACTCACCCAGCAGATGGAGATGAATGGAAGAATTTTGATGCCAATTTTTCACAATTTGCCTACGAAGTTAGGATTGTCAAGCTTGGCATGGCTACAGATGGATTTTGTCCATTTAATAATTTTAGTCAGCCATACACTATTTGGCCAGTGATTATGGTAGCTTACAATCTTTTACCGTCAATGTGCATGAGGGATCCGTATCTTTTCTTGACTTTACTAATACCGGGGGATAAGAGTCCTACAAAAGACATCAACGTGTACCTTAGACCGTTAGTCAATGAACTTAAGATGTTATGGGAGACAGGGGTTCAGACTTTTGATAAATATGTCAGGGAGAATTTTTTGATGAAGGTAGCCTTGTTGTGGACTATCACCGACTTTATGGCACTTGGGATGATCAGTGGTTGGTCGACACATAGTAAGTTGTCATGTTCAGTCCGTATGAGGGATGTGCAGGGCACACAACTGCGTCATGGGCGAAAAACTAGTTTCTTTGGATCTACTCGAAGATTCTTGCCTGTTGAGCACAGTTATAGAAAGATGTATACACAGTTCAACAGAAAGACAGAAAAGAAGGGGGTTGTTGGTTGCTTGTTGGGCAATGATGTACTGGGTGATAGTAGTGTGCATACAAGCCAATCATGTATGATGATAAAGCACATACTTTGTAAATAATCTTATTTATTTATTAATAAAATATTCATTTAAGGCATATAATTATCTACATAGTGCTGTTTTTATAATATGTAAATAACCCATAGTTTTAAGCAATGCTTTTAGAATCATGATGAGATCATGATAATGAGATCTAAATTCTTAGAAAGCTTAAAAACTAAAATAATTCCCAATTGTGGGATTACTAAAATGGGGATTAGTAAATCCGGATAGATTGGTACATATGTTGCTTGCTCATTGGATGAGGATGATTGATCTCATGGTCATTTGTGTGGAGACACTAAAGCAAGTATGCAGGTGCTTATTGGAGAATAAGTTCACTGAACGTGACTCGCTATGGAATACCTAATGGAGTTTTACTCGCCTGTCTATAGGAATTTCTAATGTGATAGTAGTACAAGTGATCCTTGGACTTGAGATCATCATAGTATCTTGTATGTAACAAATTATACTTTGACTAATTCCTTAAGGCCTTTTAAGGCATATATAAGGTATGCTTGGGTATAATGAGTTACATATGGAGATAATGAATGATCAATAAAGAATCTACCACCTCTAGTAAAAGAGGAGATATGTCCTATGTGATTCGTTAAATGACAACCCAGGAATCCTTGGCCAATGTAGAATGAAATTAGAAAGAGGTTTCTAATTTGCATTATTTGGAGTTGTGCATTTTCTAATTGAAATACATATGATTAAATAAATTAAGACTTGACAGTAAATCCATGTCTTATATTTAATTGGGACATTGTATGGTGGAAGGATTGAATTGTACGGTAACTATTAACTCACAGGTTCTTTTATGATTAATGTTGAAATCTATATTATCTGGAAAGTCGTTGATCGCTAGGGAGGCTTATCCCTATTATAGAATAAATGTTATTTATTTAAATAGATTATTAGTTTAATTTATTTATTTAAATAAGATTAGAATTGTTCTAATTGATTTATTCATAACCGGTTTAATATGGAGAACCTAAAGGGTCACACCATAAAAGGAAGAAGAATTATTTAAGAAGAAAATGGCATGATAGTAATAATGCATTAAGTTTAATTAATTTAATCTATGGTGATAGAATAAATTAAATAGCTTAATGTTTATTATTTAATATTTTAAAAATATTAAATATAAATTAATAAGAGGAGTCTTATTAATATTATTATTATTATTTTAATTCTAAAGGAGTTTAGGAATTAATATAATATCAGTACTCTCTCTCAATTCTAATAAAGATTAGGATATAAATTAATTAAAAATATTTAATTAATTAAATAAAACCCTATTCTAATTGGATTATGAGGGTTAACCTAATATCTATATAAGAGAGTCTTATATCAGAAATAAGGTACGTGAATTTTTCCAAGAGTTGGGAGTACACATATTCTATAGAGATAGAAACAAGGGTTAAGCCAATAACCCATCTTCTTGATTTCTTCATCTTCCTTGGTGGATCACCGTTAGAAGCCAAACAATTGGGTGGCTGATGTAACGAACAAGATTTTTGTAATTTAAATTGAATATTTATTGAATTAAATAAATATTTTTCGATGATTTAATTATTGAGTTAAATAATTAATTGATGAAATTGTGGTAGATTAATTTAATTATACGTGTCACATTAGTTAAATTAATGTGGTGAATTTTATATTCAAAGTATGTATTTAATTGAGCTTATTTGATTAATATATTAATTAATAAGCATAATGTTATTCTAATTAATTTAAATAATTAAGTGGAGATTTAATGATTTGGCATAATTAATGAATGAGAATTTTAATTATGTGACTATGTGATTTAATGTGGATTTATGCTATTTTATTTAATTGATTTAAATAACATTAATTGATTAATTAAAAGTGTGACATTATTAAACTATATTATAGTAAGTTAATTAAATTAAAGGGAAAGGAGAGTGAATGAGAGAAACCAAACATGGCCTTATGGGGAGTTGATCAGTTAACCCACTATGGGACTAACCGACGACCACTCACCCACTATACACATTATACGTATTACGCTATACATATATCTTATACATCAGTCTTATATTTTATATTACAAACATCAGAGAACTTAGAGAGATTAGGAGAGAAAATTGAGAGAAGAATCGATTAGAGAAGAGATTGAAGAATTAAAGCCCATATCATCATCTTCACAGAGTTTACTAGGGGTAATTCCTTTGTCCCAATTTATTTCACGTACTATGTTTCCTTCATGAACATATATTCTGAGTTCTCCGTGTATGGGAAAAATTAGCAATTTTTGATTATATGCTTATATATGTGTTATTATATCATTATAACATGTTTTGTATTTGGTATGAATGAATTAAAATAATCGAATTCATGTAATTAGGCCTTAATTGGGTTTTCAAAATTTTACAGAGTTTTTCCATTTACGAGCTTTAAAAATTCTCTGTGAATGGAAAAAATTGATATTTATTCATTATATGGCAATATTTGTGTTAATATGTGTTTATAACATATTATATGTCATATATGCATAACTTTCAGTGATCACACCATGGAATTTTGTTGATAATTGGGTTTTCAAAAGTTACAGAGTGTAGAAATTGTACATATGGCCCATATAGCCCTTACGTACAAAATTTACACGCCTTATACGTTTATTTAACTTAAATTGATACTTGCATGTAATTATGTACGTTTAAACGAACAAAATGCAAGTTAAACGAACGGATTCGGTGTTATAACGAATCCGTAACGTTGAATTTCTTGTTTTCCTTTAAAACTTTACAAAATATTGAAAACAGTGAAAATAGATGCCTTGGATTGTGTAAATACGTAATTTAAAATGCTAAGATCATGCTAAAAATGTTATATAATGTTTCTGTGGAGTTTTTACATTATGGGTAGCCTTATAATTCATTACGTTAGTTTAATTTGGATTTATTTGGGCTACTCTGTGTGTTCATCGCGAACCAGGGAGTGCACCAGCAGGGGGACCCGCCCCAGCGGGTGTTCATGGGTATTAGGACCCGCCCCAATGGGTATAAGGGCTGTCCAGGAGCCTTTGTTTTTTTTATTTTCGAGACTGTTTTGACCTCCTGTAGTAAAATAAGCATAACTTTTTCATACGAACTCCGATTAAGGCGATTCAAGATGATTCGGAAAGATAACGAGTAGACCTACAACTTTCATTCTTTAAGTGTTTCAATTTGAAATCGTTAAAATGGGTAAAAATGGCCATCTTTGTGACTGATGTGTATTCGGAGGCAATCGGAGGGTTTCGGACATGCACGCACACAAGTGTAGTGTTCTCGATAATAAAAGATGTTTTAAGTTACATAAATGAATATTATATGATTTGAAGTTCATGATTAATAAATTAAGTTATTGACATGTATAAGATAATGTGAAGGTTCAAGTTAACAAACTAAGTGCGAACTTAAATATCGTAATTGTAAAACTTGATTATGATTGTTTAAAGGGCTATACATGTGTAATATGCATGTTGTGAGTTTATATTCATGTTATGTGGTTAGCCATTGAGTAATATTATAAACCAAGTTGTAAGTCGAACTTAAGTGAATAGTTCTACAGTTAAACATAGTAGTTATGAAAACTAATCGATGTCGTATACATAATGTAATGTGTAGGACGTTGAGGAAGTGAATTGTAATTATATTTGTAGCTTGTGCAAGAGGCAAGTATCCTATCCCTAACTTATTGATTTAGCAGGTTCCCTAAATTCTAATTTATTCATTTATTAAGTCTTAGACTTGTGTTTCTATATCGAGTAAGCTCGTGTTCTTAATTGTTCAAGTTCGAAATTCATATTACATATTGTAACTCTTTTAAAAGCATGATTCAGTTATACAATACTTATTCGATTGTATACTCTTGAGATTTATTATTCAAGTTGAATATCGATGTTATTGTTGAACCTTATAGGACCAGTGAACCCTTATTGATTCGACTAGTCCATAGTTGATGAACGTTCTAAATTCCAAAATACTTATTGAGCTTATCCAAACCAAACTTCCTTTGGTGCGGACTCTGATGTCAAAACTGAGATGAACAACCCTGTAAAAGGGGATTATTTACGCTTTAGCGTTGAGATATTGTGCACAGTATGGTACTAAGGGCTGATCCCCCTAAGTACGAGAAGTAGAGTCCATAGTCTTATGACTGTTAAAGGTTTAAAGCATAAAAACTTTACAACCTAGGACATAGTTCAAGGTCTTATGACCCTCAGACGTTCTTTTGATTCCTGTTATTCATTCTTGAGTCAAAAGTTGAGTTTCTTTATTCAGATGTCTTTGATTCACTCGCATGTTATTATATTGTTGTCATATTATTATACTTGTGGGCAATCGTGCTCACTCTTGCGTAATAATAACATTGCAGTTAAGAACGAAAGGTCCAACGAGCCTTCTACTAGCAAAGGCAAGGGCAAGGTCAACAAGTGATGAAGACTTGTTGTTTATTTTATGTGTTTATGTTTCAGACTTATATTAGAGTTGTGTAAGACTTATTTATTTGTTTATGTTCCGCACAGATGTTTAAGGTTAGTATGACCTGGGATTTATTTTATTTATTACTCAGATGTTGTAACCCCATAAGGGGAGGATTTAATTCTATTTATTGCATGGTTTGCATTTACTATGGGTAGATAGATAGATAATATTCGTACAGTGAACACCAAGTCCCGTGGAATTGAAGTACCCGGATTTGGGGGTGTCACAGGTTGGTATCAGAGCTGTAGGTTATGAACCTTAGGTTGGGGGAAAACCTTAGGATAGTAGCCTTTTTAGAGATCGAGAACATAGTAATGATAACTCTTATCGAGTTCTAAGAAAGATAATAACTTACCTTATGTGTTATGTGCATATACTTATATATTCGAGTATCGATTAACATCACGTAATTACTAAAACTTAAAATTTTATTTGTCAGGATGACAGATGCTGGAGAACCTAGTCAGTCCAGGGACCTTATACCCCTAGAGGCTAGAGAAGAGGAGCCCCGAGATATCCACGTAGTCTGGGAGCAGTTAGTCCAACGAGAGCCATCACCCTTGATCACAGTCATTGGTCAGGAGTATGTGCCGGTGTCTGATTCAGATGAGGACTCTGAGGAAGACCCTGAGGAGATTGAGGTTCAGGCTGAGGCAGCCGTAGAGGAGGAGGAAGACCCTGAAGAGTTTCCGCCGAGCTCTATCAGTGCCGAGATGTATGACGAGCTGTATGACCGTAACATAGAGTTACGTGATACTGTTCAGGAGCTGAGGGAGACTGTTCAGGAGCTGAGGGAGCGGTCGGTTACTCAACAGTCTACCATCGAGCTGAGGGATGGAGAGGTTGAGGCTCTTCACACACGTTTGGGAAATATATAGTGGAATTTGGTTCACGAGAAAGGCCAAACTAAGCAGAAGTCAGAGGAAATAGAGGAATTGAAGAATGAACTGAAAGAGAAATCAGCAAGGCTGGCCATAGCAGAGGAGGCTTGGGTAAGGGAATCACGACGAGCAGATCTCGCAGAAGATAATTGTCGGGCGAAGAAGGCCAAGCTTGAGGAGACGTACTCTACGCTTCAATATGCAATTAATGAGGCCCAGGATCGGGTTATGAGGTACCCAATTCAGTTCGAAGGACTACCGTCATACATGCTAGATCGCAGGACGATGTCTCGGATTATGGAAGAAGAGCGTGGCAAAGCTGTTCGTCGCCTTAATGGGCAGTGATAGGAACATTTGATTTTGTGAAACCTATCTGGTAGTTAATAATGTAAATTCCAATGTGTTTATAAACAGAGGAATATTTTATGTTTTAAATCCTGTAGATTATTTATTCTAGGATAGTTGATGTAAATAGCAGTGATGCTATCATATTATGTTAAAACTTTTGATTTAGTAATATATCAGAGTTTATTTGAGATAATGTGTTGACTGATTGTGTCTAAATGTTTAAGTTAAGCCTTAAATATTTAAAAGATTGAATAAAGTTCTAATAAGCATATATCTTAACAGAAATATGCCGCCAAGGAGAAGACCAAACCGTCGACCGGCCCAGGAAGGGTCAACTAACAACAACAACAACGCCAATGCTAACCCTGTTCAGCAGTTGGCGAACTTACTTGCTGGAGCGCTTAACAACCAACCTCAAGCTCCACCGAACACAACGTTCAAGGACTTCAAGGCGGTGGGACCGCCAGAGTTTAAAGGCACCATGAACCCGATAGAAGCTCAAACCTAGGTTATGGAGATGGAAAAAGTTTTCGACGTCGCCAGAGTTAGAGAAGACCAGAAAACCGCCTATGCAACGTTCATGCTAAAATCCGATGCCAGCTATTGGTGGAAAGCGAATAAGGTCCGGGGAGGTGAAGGTGTGATTACTTGGGAGAGGTTTAAAGAGATGTTCTTCGAGATGTACTTTCCGACCAGTTCTCAGAATCAAATGGAGGTCCAGTTCCTGGAGCTGAAACAGGGGAATATGTCCGTACCGGAATATGCGGCGAAATTCAATGAGTTGGCTAGGTTTGCCACGTATCAAGTGCACACCGATCAGAGGAAGGCAAGGAGGTTTGAGCAAGGCCTGAAGCCCTGGTTGTATAGCAAAGTGTCAATGTTCCAATTGAACACTTTTGCTGGGGTGTTGGAGAAGGCCATTCTCGCTGAAGGTGGGAGTGACGCTATTACAAAGTATAACCAAGATCAAAAAAAGAAGAAGAGTGAAGGTGAAGGAATCAACAAGGCTAGTGGTAGCAACACGGGAGGGAGTAATAATCAGAAGAGGAAGTGGAATGATAACTCATCAACTGGGAATCAGCAAGGAGGTCAGAAGAAGAGGATCGAAGCATGTCCGACCTGCGGAAAAGCTCACCTGGGGGTCTGTATGAAAGGAAAACGAGTATGCTACAATTGTGGTCAGGAAGGCCACAGAGCACCTAACTGTCCGAACCCAAAGAAGGGCGCTTGCTTCACTTGCGGCTCAAAGGACCATTTGGCAAGGGACTGTCCCAAGAAGGGATCTGGAGGGGCAGGATCAGGAGGGAACAGGGGAAACAGCAGTGGAAGTGCTCTAACTATCACGGGACCAACCGCAACCAACCGACCGACCGCCAGGACCTTCAACATGACCGTACAGGATGCTGTACATTCTCGCGATGTGGTGTCAGGTATCATTCCGATCAATAAAGTTAATGCTTATGTACTATTTGATTCGGGTGCTACTTGTTCATTTATATCCGATGACTTTGCTAAGAACTTAGAACTTCCTATGGACGAGTTAGAATACCCCATGAACATAGAGATTGCGAATAGAGAAGTGATCCCTGTTAGGTATGTACACAAGAACTGTAGAGTAGATATTAAGGGTAATATTATGAACGTAGATCTTATCCCGATTAGACTTGGGGAATTCGATGTTATTCTGGGAATGGATTACCTAGTCAATTATGGGGCTGTAATTGATTGCCAGAGGAAGTGTATCAACCTTATGACCCCGTCAAAGGTTGTGTTTTATGGCAGCAAATCGCCTAGACAAGCAAGTTGTCTGACGATGATGCAGGCCAGGAAGTTGTTAAGACAAGGCTGTGTAGGATATTTAGCCTACATAGTTGATAGTCGTAAAGAAAACCCGAAAGTGGAAGATATACCAGTCGTGAGGGACTTCATAGACGTATTTCTGGATGATCTGCCAGGACTTTCGCCAGACAGAGAGGTTGAGTTTGTGATCGATTTGGCCCCAGGGACGGCCCCAATATCGAAGGCACCATACCGGATGGCTCCGGTAGAGATGAAAGAGTTAATGGTACAACTACAAGAGTTACTAGACAAGAAGTACATCCAACCGAGCGTATCGCCGTGGGGAGCGCCGGTGTTGTTTGTGAAGAAGAAGGACGGGACGATGCGACTTTGCATCGACTATAGAGAACTGAATAAGGTCACAATTAAGAATAGATATCCATTACCGAGGATCGACGATCTGTTTGACCAATTGAAGGGTGCAAGGTACTTTTCAAAGATAGACTTGAGGAGTGGCTATCATCAGCTGAAGGTGAGGCCAGAGGATGTTCCAAAGACAGCATTTAGGACTCGATATGGTCACTATGAATTTCTGGTAATGTCATTTGGTCTAACGAATGCTCCTGCAGCATTCATGGGCTTAATGAATGGAGTGTTCAAGCCGTTTTTGGACAAATTCGTGGTGGTCTTTATCGACGATATTTTAGTATACTCAAAGACCAAGGAAGAACATGTAGAACATCTGAAGTTAACATTAGAAGCGTTGAGAAGAGAGAAGTTGTATGCTAAATTTTCGAAATGTGAATTCTGGATTGAAAGAGTGAAATTTCTTGGACATGTGATCGACAAGGACGGAATTTCGGTAGATCCCTCTAAAGTCGAAGCTGTGATGAACTGGGATCAGCCGAAAACACCGTCAGAAGTGAGGAGTTTTCTTGGATTGGCGGGTTATTATAGAAGATTCATTCAGGACTTTTCCAAGATCGCAACTCCGTTGACGAATTTGACTAGAAAATCGGTGAAATTCGTTTGGACAGAGAAGTGTGAGGAAAGTTTCCAAGAGCTTAAGAGGAGGTTGAGTTCAGCACCTGTGTTATCCCTTCCGGACGACACAGGATATTTTGTGGTTTATAGTGATGCGTCGCATAAAGGACTTGGCTGTGTGCTTATGCAAAACGGCAAGGTCATTGCGTATGCGTCACGACAATTGAAAGACTGTGAGAAAGGGTATCCGACCCATGACTTGGAGTTAGCTGCAGTGGTATTTGCTTTGAAAATTTGGAGACACTATCTCTATGGGGAGAAGTGTGAAATATATACAGACCACAAGAGTCTGAAATATATTATTACACAGAAGGACTTGAATATGCGCCAGAGAAGGTGGCTGGAGTTAATTAAGGACTATGACTGTGAAATCTTATACCATCCGGGTAAGGCTAATGTGGTTGCCGACGCCTTAAGCAGAAAGGGTAGGGAGAAATTGATGATGTTGACTGCTCAGGAGGAGCTAATTTCAGCAATGGAAAAGCTGGAATTGGAAGTGAAGTATCCGATGGAGATTGACGAGAAGTTGTTTCAGATGCAAACTGGTACAATCCTATTGGATAAAGTTAAAGAAGCTCAACTTCAGGACGAAGAATGTGAAAAGGTTAAGAAAAAGATATCTGAAGGAACCGAACTGAGATTCAAGATAGACAGTGAGGGACTACTGAGATTTGAGAACAGAGTTTGGGTACCGTCAGTGCCAGAGATTAAGGATGACATTTTGAGCGAGGCTCATAGCTCACGGTATTCGATTCACCCCGGTAGTACCAAGATGTACCAGGATCTTCGACAGCACTTCTGGTGGCCGAATTTTAAACGAGATGTTGCTGAGTGTGTTGCAAAGTGTCTGACCTGTCAGAAAGTAAAAGCAGAACATCAGAGGCCGAGTGGTTTGCTACAACCCCTGGAAATCCCAGAATGGAAATGGGAACACATTACGATGGATTTCGTGGTTGGCCTTCCGACGACTCAGAAAGGCTACGACGCAGTATGGGTTATCGTTGACCGACTGACGAAATCAGCACACTTCCTTCCGATCAAAATTAGATTCAACTTAGATCAGTTGGCAAGGTTATATGTGAAAGAGATTGTTTCGAGGCACGGAGTTCCGGTGTCAATTATTTCCGATAGAGATCCGCGCTTCACATCAAACTTCTGGAAGCGACTACAGGAATGCATGGGGACACAGTTGAGAATGAGTACAGCTTATCACCCTCAGACAGACGGGCAAAGTGAAAGAACGATCCAGACATTGGAAGATATGTTGAGAGCATGCATCATAGATTTTAAAGGAAATTGGGATGATCACCTACCACTTGTGGAATTCGGTTACAACAGCAGTTACCACGCTAGTATTGGCATGCCGCCTTACGAAGCGTTGTACGGAAGAAAATGCAGAACTCCTCTATACTGGGATGAAGTTGGCGAGAGACAATTGCTAGGTCCAGAGTTGGTACAACAGACAGCAGAGATAGTCAAAGTGATCCAGACAAGACTGGTAGCCGCTCAGGATAGACAGAAGAAATACGCCGATCCACACCGTAAGAAGGTTGAGTTTGAATCGGGAAGCTATGTGTTCTTGAAAGTCTCTCCCTGGAAGGGGAAGATCAGATTCGGTAAGAAGGGAAAATTGAGCCCAAGGTTCATTGGACCCTTTGAAGTACTACGAAGGATTGGAGAAGTTGCGTATGAGGTAGCCTTACCTCCAGCGCTTGAGAATGTCCACAACGTCTTTCATGTTTCAGTTTTACGCCCCTACAAACCCGATTACAAACATGTGATTGAATATGAACCCCTACATTTTGAAAAAGACTTATCCTATGAAGAAATTCTTGTTCAGATTGTTGACAGGAAAGAGCAAGTCCTCAGAAACAAAGTTATACCTTCTGTTAAGGTAATTTGGAGGAACCACAATGCTGAAGAAGCTACGTGGGAACTCGAAGAGCATATGATGAAGAATTACCCAGATTTATTTACTTAAATTTTTTGTATATGTGATTCTGGAGACAGAATCGTTGTAAGGGGGGAGAATGTAACGGGACGAATTTTTAATTGAACCGTGATTCTGGGGACAGAATCCTTTTAAGGGGGGAAAGATGTAACAAACAAGATTTTTGTAATTTAAATTGAATATTTATTGAATTAAATAAATATTTTTCGATGATTTAATTATTGAGTTAAATAATTAATTGATGAAATTGTGGTAGATTAATTTAATTATACATGTCACATTAGTTATATTAATGTGGTGAATTTTATATTCAAAGTATGTATTTAATTGAGCTTATTTGATTAATATATTAATTAATAAGCATAATGTTATTCTAATTAATTTAAATAATTAATTGGAGATTTAATGATTTGGCATAATTAATGAATGAGAATTTTAATTATGTGACTATGTGATTTAATGTGGATTTATGCTATTTTATTTAATTGATTTAAATAACATTAATTGATTAATTAAAAGTGTGACATTATTAAACTATATTATAGTAAGTTAATTAAATTAAAGGGAAAGGAGAGTGAATGGGAGAAACCAAACATGGCCTTATGGGGAGTTGATCAGTTAACCCACTATGGGACTAACCGACGACCACTCACCCACTATACACATTATACGTATTACGCTATACATATATCTTATACATCAGTCTTATATTTTATATTACAAACATCAGAGAACTTAGAGAGATTAGGAGAGAAAATTGAGAGAAGAATCGATTAGAGAAGAGATTGAAGAATTAAAGCCCATATCATCATCTTCACAGAGTTTACTAGGGGTAATTCCTTTGTCTCAATTTATTTCACGTACTATGTTTCCTTCATGAACATATATTCTGAGTTCTCCGTGTATGGGAAAAATTAGCAATTTTTGATTATATGCTTATATATGTGTTATTATATCATTATAACATGTTTTGTATTTGGTATGAATGAATTAAAATAATCGAATTCATGTAATTAGGCCTTAATTGGGTTTTCAAAATTTTACAGAGTTTTTCCATTTACGAGCTTTAAAAATTCTCTGTGAATGGAAAAAATTGATATTTATTCATTATATGGCTATATTTGTGTTAATATGTGTTTATAACATATTATATGCCATATATGCATAACTTTCAGTGATCACACCATGGAATTTTGTTGATAATTGGGTTTTCAAAAGTTACAGAGTGTAGAAATTGTACATATGGCCCATATAGCCCTTACGTACAAAATTTACACGCCTTATACGTTTATTTAACTTAAATTGATACTTGCATGTAATTATGTATGTTTAAACGAACAAAATGCAAGTTAAACGAACGGATTCGGTGTTATAACGAATCCGTAACGTTGAATTTCTTGTTTTCCTTTAAAACTTTACAAAATATTGAAAACAGTGAAAATAGATGCCTTGGATTGTGTAAATACGTAATTTAAAATGCTAAGATCATGCTAAAAATGTTATATAATGTTTCTGTGGAGTTTTTACATTATGGGTAGCCTTATAATTCATTACGTTAGTTTAATTTGGATTTATTTGGGCTACTTTGTGTGTTCATCGCGAACCAGGGAGTGCACCAGCAGGGGGACCCGCCCCAGCGGGTGTTCATGGGTATTAGGACCCGCCCCAATGGGTATAAGGGCTGTCCAGGAGCCTTTGTTTTTTTTATTTTCGAGACTGTTTTGACCTCCTGTAGTAAAATAAGCATAACTTTTTCATACGAACTCCGATTAAGGCGATTCAAGATGATTCGGAAAGATAACGAGTAGACCTACAACTTTCATTCTTTAAGTGTTTCAATTTGAAATCGTTAAAATGGGTAAAAATGGCCATCTTTGTGACTGATGCGTATTCGGAGGCAATCGGAAGGTTTCGAACATGCACGCACACAAGTGTAGTGTTCTCGATAATAAAAGATGTTTTAAGTTACATAAATGAATATTATATGATTTGAAGTTCATGATTAATAAATTAAGTTATTGACATGTATAAGATAATGTGAAGGTTCAAGTTAACAAACTAAGTGCGAACTTGAATATCGTAATTGTAAAACTTGATTATGATTGTTTAAAGGGCTATACATGTGTGATATGCATGTTGTGAGTTTACATTCATGTTATGTGGTTAGCCATTGAGTAATATTATAAACCAAGTTGTAAGTCGAACTTAAGTGAATAGTTCTACAGTTAAACATGGTAGTTATAAAAACTAATCGATGTCGTATACATAATGTAATGTGTAGGACGTTGAGGAAGTGAATTGTAATTATATTTGTAGCTTGTGCAAGAGGCAAGTAGCCTATCCCTAACTTATTGATTTAGCAAGTTCCCTAAATTTTAATTTATTCATTTATTAAGTCTTAGACTTGTGTTTCTATATCGAGTAAGCTCGTGTTCTTAATTGTTCAAGTTCGAAATTCATATTACATATTGTAACTCTTTTAAAAGCATGATTCAGTTATACAATACTTATTCGATTGTATACTCTTGAGATTTATTATTCAAGTTGAATATCGATGTTATTGTTGAACCTTATAGGACCAGTGAACCCTTATTGATTCGACTAGTCCATAGTTGATGAACGTTCTAAATTCCAAAATACTTATTGAGCTTATCCAAACCAAACTTCCTTTGGTGCGGACTCTGATGTCAAAACTGAGATGAACAACCCTGTAAAAGGGGATTATTTACGCTTTAGCGTTGAGATATTGTGCACAGTATGGTACTAAGGGCTGATCCCCCTAAGTACGAGAAGTAGAGTCCATAGTCTTATGACTGTTAAAGGTTTAAAGCATAAAAACTTTACAACCTAGGACATAGTTCAAGGTCTTATGACCCTCAGACGTTCTTTTGATTCCTGTTATTCATTCTTGAGTCAAAAGTTGAGTTTCTTTATTCAGATGTCTTTGATTCACTCGCATGTTATTATATTATTGTCATATTATTATACTTGTGGGCAATCGTGCTCACTCTTGCGTAATAATAACATTGCAGTTAAGAACGAAAGGTCCAACGAGCCTTCTACTAGCAAAGGCAAGGGCAAGGTCAACAAGTGATGAAGACTTGTTGTTTATTTTATGTGTTTATGTTTCAGACTTATATTAGAGTTGTGTAAGACTTATTTATTTGTTTATGTTCCGCACAGATGTTTAAGGTTAGTATGACCTGGGATTTATTTTATTTATTACTCAGATGTTGTAACCCCATAAGGGGAGGATTTAATTCTATTTATTGCATGGTTTGCATTTACTATGGGTAGATAGATAGATAATATTCGTACAGTGAACACCAAGTCCCGTGGAATTGAAGTACCCGGATTTGGGGGTGTCACAGCTGACATTGATCAAGGGAAGGAGCCACTACAAAGGAATCAAAGGAGTAGAACTTGTACCTGAGGAAGCTTGGATCTTCAAAGGTATAATTTTATGTTCTCTCTTTTCTGTTATTGATAACTAGCACAGAGCATGATCATGGTTATGGGTTTGTATAAATTTTTGAAAACCTAGTTTTTGCGCTTCTGCCCTATTTATGTGATTTGATTGCATGATTGCGTTACGTACAAACCCAACACTGGGATGGCTAAATGATCTGACATTTCCACCGCCTGGACACACTTGCCCATTTGGTTTGAGTTGCCATACTGGGTCACACTAGCACTTCGTCATTGCATAGATGTCATGCATACGGAGAAAAATATGTTCGAGAACTTGTTTTACACTGTGCTAGATACGAGTGGTAAAATAAAAGACAATGATAAATCACGTAAAGACTTGGAGGAAATGAACATCAGGCAGGAATTGTGGGTCCGACCTAACAACTCAAAATCAAAAGCTCCATTTTGTCTTACCAAGCAACAGGTTGAAAATATTTGCAAGTGGCTTAGTGCATTGAAGCTACCAGATGGTTATGCTTCTAACATCTCTCATCGTACTAATGTTGAGCAGTTGAAAATTACTGGGTTCAAGAGTCATGACTGTCATGTATTCATGCAGAAGTTGATTCCAATTGCCTTTCGTGAAGTATTATCGAGGAATATTAATGATGCCTTTACCGCACTTTCAAATTTCTTTCGGGATATTTGTTCAACTGTTATAAGGTACAGTGATGTGGAGCAGATGGAGAAAAATATAGTGTTGACAATGTGCAAGCTCGAAATGATCTTACCTTCGGGGTTCTTTGACTCGATGGAGCATTTGCCTATTCATCTGCCATATGAACTTAAGCTTGGAGGATCGGTGCAATATCGATGGATGTATCCTTTTGAGAGGTAATATGATCACCTACATTGTGCTATAATCATCACCTGAATATTTATTTTAGCCAATATATTGTCATATTTCAGGTATATGCGTCGATTAAAATAGAAAGTTAAAAACAAAGCTCGTGTAGAGAGTTCTATTGTTGAACGCTATACGGAGGAAGAGCTTGTCAACTTCTGCTCGCTATACTTTGACGATGTAGTCTCAACGAAGCACAATCGCCTAAGACGGAATGAGGTCGTCGTCGATCCCCAAACGCGTGCTGATGAGTTGGTTGTATTCACTTATCCAGCCAAACCATTTCGACATGAGACGAGGACTTACCTAACCTATAAAGATTTAAAGATTGTATCTACATACGTGCTTCTAAATATGCCTGAAGTATCGTCGTACATCAAGTATGTATTATTTCAAGTTAAAAATGATTTTTCTTACCTTAATCAACAATTAAGCAATTGCCATATTATTGTACGCAGTTCTTTCGAATTGGAAGCGCATGCTTCTAACCCGGGGTTGACTACATCACAGATGGAAGCATTCACTAATGACAATTTTCAACAGTGGTTTAAAAGAAGGGTCGAAGAAGAGAACGCTTATGAGCATTTTAGAGATGCCATTTTAGGCCCGCACAAACTCGCTAATTCATTTCCAGGTTGTATCGTGAATGGATTTAGATTCAAGATTGATGACTTGAATGAATTGACATCAGTTAACTCTGACGTTGTCATGTTGGGAAGTTGTTATGAAGATTCTGAGTCCAATTACTATGGAAGATTAGAGGAAGTGGTTGTGCTCAATTATCCAGGGGCTAAAAAGGTCGTTACATTTAGGTGTCGCTGGTTTGATACTGCAAAGGGTGTTAAATTTGATCGTAATAGAATCGTCACATTAGATATAATATCCAAGTTATAGTCTGATGACGTATTTGTGTTAGCCAGCCAAGAAACTCAAGTTTACTACGCCCCTAATGTCATAAATTATAGAACCCCCTGGTATACAGTTGTGACAACGAAAACTCAATTATTTGATGGTACTAACCTATCTGGAACGGATAACCCGTTGCAAGAACAAGTTAGCAATCCTAGCCACGTATTGCTATATGATGACGATGTGTTGGTTGATGATGTCGTTGACGTACTCGATGTTGACGAAGTGAAGGAAGATGTGGTTGTCAGTCTGTATGTGATGGTAGAAGATGATACTGAGGAAGAAATTAATACAAAAGAGGAAGAGACAGAATCAGATGATGAAAATAATTTTGATTCTGACGGATTTGACGACATACTACTTCTTCACTAATTGGTGTTTTGTAAATATTATACAACTAAAACCAATCATTATATATAATAATTGTAATAAAATTTAATTAATGTCATCTATGTCTATTATTTTAGTAGTACAGCTATGCCTCAGCATAGCGGTGGAGGTGGCCGTGGTGGCGGCCGCTCCAGATCGAGTAACGGCTCCCAGGGCGGGTCGTCTTCAGATGCTAGTGAGTTGATTATTTTTTTGGCTTAGTAACACTTCTTTCATAACTATATTAAACATTCATTTATTATGTCATAACTATATTAAACATATAGATGCTAGACGTCGGCGTCAGCAAGGGCCTAACCTCGGTCGACTAGGTTGTCGGCCGGCAGTTCCTGACACAGTTCCAGTTGATGTCGGCTCGTCCGTGTAGGTTTTAACTATAATATATCACTTATGTTCAATTAGAATGATATTATTATGTGATTAATAAATTAAAATGTTCTGAATAAACTTTGTATTCTAGTATTATGGATCCTGTCGCTAAGGCGACTGTACACGCCATTTGCCTAGCGCATCTCCCTACTGGCCAGTACTCGCGCTACGATGCCGGCTTTATGGTGACAGTGTTTCGGGAGTTTCACGTAAGTCGAATTACATATATTAAATCAAGGTCCATGTTATTTACATATTGTTCAAATAATTAATTATACATATGTTATGTTTGTTTGATAGAGATGCTACAGATATGAGGCCGGCATCACTAAGGCGGATGGTGACGCCGTTATCATTGCCCACATCTCAAAGAATTATGCCGGCTAGCTGTACGAGATGCGACAAAGGGCAGTCCGGGCAGTAGAAGAATTGCTCGAGACTACTATGCGAGAGCATCAGCCGCCGATAGTATCAGATGCAGCATGGGCTGCGATGTGTGCGTACTGGGATGATGTTGCGTTCAAGACCAAGTCGGAGCAGATGAAGAAGAATCGCGGCAAGTTGCGAGTTGTACATACTTCTGGCTCGCAGTCGTTTCAAGAGGTTAAGTCAGTATGTATTTCCCTTTAGTTTAGTTTAATATTAAACTGCAACTATAGGTAAGTAAGGTGATATTACTTAATGTATATGATTTAGGCCATGCGGAGTAGCTTGGGCCGACCTCCTACTATGATGGAGTTCTGGGATAGAGTCCATACGCCAAAGGGCTATACTTCGGGGTCGACGATATCTCCAGCAGCACTAGCTATACGGGTAATACATTTACTATAATAAATATTATTTAGGATCATATTATGTAATTTATATAATGATACTAAGATAACTCACATGTACATATATCAAATTACAGGAGCGGTTTGAGAAGCCCCGCAGCCAGCGTATAGCGGAGTTGCAGGCTGCTAGGGGCGATGCTGAGACGTTAGATTCCACCTTCCCTCCGCCCAAGATTAGTTTATCTCAGGATGAGGAGACGGCTCTTTGGGTCGCGTCTCAGGATACTGCTACTAGCACTACCGGCCGGTATCGAGTGCTGGGGCTGCTGAGGATACCAGTATATACACTGCCAGGAGGTATAATATTTTAGTTTATTTCTTGTTTATGAATAAAGTAAACTTATAATATTATTCATGTTATATTTATTTTTGTAGGCTCTAGTCAGCGTCTGCGTCTGAGAGCCCCCGTGGGACCATTAGTTTCGGGCACTGGCTTAGACGATGCTTTGTTCCAGCGTGTTATGACTGCAGTGTCGGAGAGGTTTGAGACCGATCCGATGTTCCATCGTCAGGACCTGCCCAGCCGTTCTCGCCTCCATCAGCTTGCGCAGGACGTTGCAGGTGGTGCCACCGCCGAGACTACGGGTATCCCTCCGAAGTAGTGGGCCGCAATACGCGACGAGATTGTTCGGATGGTGGTTACCTTAGTCGAGGACGCATTTGGACCGATGTTGAATCAACCCTCGACTACTCAGGTATACTATTCATTTTAAATATATTCAAGTATATATTCTGCATGTTATTTAATTTTCATTTAGTTAATTATCTTTAACTGTATCATATATATGGACTAATGAGTTACATTATATTGTATCAACAAGGTGACGAGCGGGCTGACGAGCGGGCTGACGATGCTGAGCGGTCGGACGACGACGGCCTGTGACTTAGTTTTGTAGAGATGATTTGTACATATTTATACTTTAGTTCATTGATTAGCTTCATGTGATGTAAATTTATATAGTTTAGTTGATGTTTGAGATCTTTACTTTAGTTTAAATGCATATTTGATATACTTTAGTTGATTTGAACTTTAGTTTAATGTCATATTCGTGTTGGCCTTGAAATTATTATTATTGTTGGCCTTAGTAGTTTGGCCTTGGATTATAGTTATGGCCTTGGAATTATTATTATTGTTGGCCTTGATTATAGTTATCTTTTATGTCCTGTTGGGACAAGTTTACAGGTACAAAAATGTGGGTTATTACCCTGGATATTGCATAAACAAATAAAATATTTAAAAAAAAGGATTATTCTAGACGAAATTTGCGTAAACTCGACGGATTTTCGTCAGAAATAAGCCCTGCCCATTTTGGATAGTTACCACGTGGCACAAATATTCTCAACCGAATAAATACAACTTCGACGGAATTTCGTCGAAATTAATGCCCGTGCCCATTTTTGCCAAACTGCCACGTGTCATAATTGGTTTCGAAGGACTAGTATCGACGGAATGAATTCAGTCGATCATAGTACTAAGACCGACTGAATATTCAGTTGAGATTAATTCAGTCGAGGATAAATAGTCCTGACCGAAAGATCTACGGACTTAATTTCGACCTGCTTATATACGACCGAATTTCCTACCGAATATTCCGTCGGAATTAAGGTTAACCTCGACGGAATATCCTTAATACCGACGAAATATTCCGTCGGAAATAAGGTTTTTTGTTTTAGTGAGCCATTCATTTTAAATCAAGCAATCCAAGCCTTCAGTTTTCAAAAACAAATGAAAAATTATCATTTTACCCCAAACTTCAAAAATCTATAAATAGGAGGCTTTTTCTTTCATTTCAACTTATCAATTCACTTGAAAAGAAAAGCTTACTCTCATTGCCTACATACTCTCTCTCTCTAAAGCTTTCTATCTCTTCTTGCCAAAGTTCTGATTATTTGAGAAAAGCTAATTGGTCTAAGTAATTGAGATAAATTATTTAATTTAGTTTATTTGAATTGTCTCTTACTTATTTATATTTATAGATATACGAATATAAATTATTATACACAATTATATATATATATATATATCTATATTTCATCTATTTATCTAATAAAAAGTTATACTTAGACGCCGAAAGGCTACGGAGATATTACTCTTAAGTGAGGGAATCGAACCGTACGATTCCTTATAGTACTAAGTAACTTTTTATTGATATTATTTATATAAATATCGTAAAATAGATCTACACTTGATAGTTCAAAACAACACTGAGATATTCCTCTGAAAATAGTGAATCATTCCGAACCAGATTTGAAAATCTAAGTGATCTATCGAAAATATTTATATAAATATCAATTGTGAAACTATAAATTCCGTCATACTTAGATGCCGAAATGCTACGGAGATATTCCTCTTAAGTGAGGGAATCGAACCGTACGATTCCTAATAGTACTAAGTGACTTTATTTATAACTAGTCACATAATAGATAAAATATTATTATATATTCTTTGAGTTAAACAAATATATTTGTTATATCAAGTCCTGCTTAACTGATTTATTTATTATACTTGATATTTGTCATCACAAGTATTTGATCATAAATTCAATATTTATTCATAAAATACTTGTTGTATAATATAAAAGTTATTTAAACTTTTATATCACAAACTTAAGTGAATATATCTGCTTAAATAGAAGCATATTTGATTCAGAACTTAAAACAACTTATCTGCTTACTCAGAAGCATTTTCACTCTAAATATAAAAGTTATTTAAACTTTTATATTTGAACTTAAAGTTACATTTCTTTAATCCATAAAGAATAAATAATTCTTTATAAATTTGTATTAAACTATATACCTGCTTATACAGAAGCATTTTATCAAGAAGCATATTTACAAAAATATAAAAGTTAGATAAACTTTTATAATCGTGCATAAATTTACATCTGCTTATTCAAGAAGTATTTTTCACACAAAATATAAAAGTTATTTAAACTTTTATAATAGTGCACAATTTACATATTTGCTTACATAGAAGCATTATTTGATCAAATTATAAATTACTGTCTGCTTACAAAGAAGCATATTTTCTCAAGTATAAAAGTCTTTGAACTTATATAAATATATATGCTCTTTAACTGATATATGCTTATTAGAGAAGTCTTAAATATAAAAGTTATTTAAACTTTTATATATCTGTACTAAATTTTATCTACTTATTTAAGAAACACATTGTTGTAAAATCTTTTGTAAAAAGGAAAAGGGTAGAGTTAGTTTATTTTATGTATCTGTGAGAAAGACGAGTAATTCTTCGACCAAGACCAGAGTCTTAGAGAGGTCAGCTGGGAGTTGGGTCTAGTGAACTTGTGAGGTGAGAAAGAGGTTGTTGTTTCAAGACCAGAACATAAAATAGAACTGAACTCAAAAGAAGTACAACTAAGCTTGAGTAAGGAGCTGAGAGCTTGCTGTCCAAAATAGGTAGTTGTAAATAGTTGAAAGTTTATCTATAAAACTTTGTAAAGGCTTCGCCGCCTGTTGAAAGAGTATTTATTACTTATGGTAATAGGATCTCAAGTCATAGAGAGGAGCTTGAGACTGGATATAGCAACATACCCGGGATGTATGTTGTGAACCAGACAAATCTATGTGCATTGTGTGATTGAATTTTTACTGTCGTGCATATTAATTTCTAACACTGCAAATTAATCATCTAAAAATTCAAAAAGGCCTAAGATAATTTTTTAATCTGTAATAATCTATTCAACCCCCCTTCTAGATTATTATTGGACTTTCATAAATTTTTTCTGTAAATCTATCTGCTTAACAAGAAGCATAAATACAAAAGTAGTTTACACTTTATATTAAAAATTAAAAAAAAATTCATAGAAACACACTCATTATTTTATAAAGAAAATTAAAACTTTATAAATATGAACAAAAGTTATATACTTGTTTATTCAAGAAGCATTTTTCACACAAAATATAAAAGTTATTTAAACTTTTATAACAGTGCATAAATTTACACATTTGTTTACATAGAAGCATTATTTGATCTAAGCATAAATTACTATCTGCTTACAAAGAAATATATTTACTCAAGTATAAAAGTCCTTGAACTTTTATAAACATATATGTTCTTTAATTACTATTTGCTTATTTGAGCAGGCTTAAATATAAAATTATTTAAACTTTTATATATCTGTACTAAATTGTATCTGCTTATTCTAGAAGCAAAATTTTGTCAAACATTTTTTAAAAAGAGAAAAGGGTAGAGTTAGTTTATTTTATGTACATGTGAGAAATACGAGTAATTCTTTGACCAAGACTAGAGTCTTAGAGAGATTAGAGAGATCAGTTAAGAGTTGAAGCCTCTAGTGTACTTGTGAAGTAAGGAAGAGGTTGTCGTTTTAAGATCAGATCATAGAATAAAACTGAACTCAAAAGAAGGTACAACTAAGCTTGAAGAGGGAGCTGTGAGTTTGCTGTCCAATGTAAATAGTTGTGAATAGTTGGAAGTTTGTCTATAAAATTTTGTAGTGACTTCTCCGTCTGTTGAAGAAATATTTATTACTGGGAGTAATAAAACCTCAAGTCCTAAAGATGAGCTTAAGACTGGACATAGCAACATACCCGGGATGTATGTTGTGAACCAGACAAATCTTTATGCATAGTGTGATTGAATTTTTATTGTCTTGTGTATTAATTTTGACACTGCAAATTGATTAACTAAAAAAATAAAAAAAATAACCTAAGATAAATTTTTGAACGGTAATAATCTATTCAACTCCCCTTCTAGATTATTATTGGACTATCAAATAATTTACATGAATGGGTACAAGACCTAATGACTTGAACTTTTGGATCAAGTCGAGTTCCAAACATGTGTGTTAATATCTTGTGTACGCGCGAGAAAAGGTATTGATTGAGGTCAACTGTAAGTCTATAGTAAAAGAGGTATTGACTGAGGTCAACTGTAAGTCTCTTCGAGTCTTGCAAAAACTTGTGTAGTTTGACTTTTTTTGGTCAAATTAACCAATTTTAGAATTAATAGTTAAGAAAATTTATTTATATTTTTGAACTTCCAAAAATTAGATGTAGTAAATTAAACGTGGTTTCTTATGGTTATAATATCTTTATCTTTATTTAAAAGAAAATAGGATAAATTTTGATTATAAAACTGGTCACTTTCGATTTCAAAATTCAAACTAAGCCAGTTTTTTTTGTGGAATAGAAAGAGCAAGTGTTAGTAGATGGATGGCTTGGATTTAGTGTAGAATGAAATTATATATGTATTGAGTAATGAATACGAATGAAATTGATATTTCCTCTTCTCTTCTCTTCTCTCTCCAGAATTCTCCCAAGTCAACTTTCAGACACAATTATTAATGGGTAAATATGAGTCCAACAATATTCAACTCATTTCCCTCAAAAAACTTTCATGTTTTGTGTTCCAAATTAATTGACCGTAAAAGAAAGGTAAATAGAAAATAATTACTTTGCAAAAGCTAATATATTGTGACTCCATATTGGTTTTATGCAGTCATTTGAAATTAAGCTAATCCTACACATTAAGCTCTGAAGTACCAAAAGATTGCAATTTAAATCTACCAAGATCACTAAGAATAAATAAATGTTTAATATCATTAAGCCATACCTGCAGCAATAGACTAAGAGGAAATTAAGCTTGTAATTCCGTGTATATGCACACCTAGAGAGGGGTGAATAGGTGTCTAAACTAAAACATGATTAACAATGTCCAACTTTTAATTTTCTGTAACAGTACTAAAACAGACAGTAGAAAGCAAAGAAGAATAGTGTCTGGATTAGACCAAATTATATTTTATTTATAATGCAGACAGATGAAGCAAATTAGAAATAGTGTCTGGATTAGTGTATTTTTTCTATCAGCAGACCACTGTTACGTGAATATGTTAAGACGTCAAAATAAAATTCTAACAATCAAACCTGCAAGATGTTACATACACAAGAATTTTTTACGTGGTTCTGCCCTTAACCTCTAATGGCTTAATCCACGTCCAATACCAACCGGTATTGGAGACACTTTTTATTAATTTAAAACTCAATTTAAATACAATAAAAAGTACTCCCTGTTCAAATGAAGCTTTCCACTGTGGACATCCTCTGCCCCTTTTGCACCTCTGCAACCTTGAAAGCTTCCCTTGAACAAACTATCCACTACTGGAACTTACAACGTAAATTGAATACACTTTGTTGTGATTTTCCAGCTAATGAAAATCTAACAATATTACTCAGACTAGCTGGAAAGAATAAATAATAATAATAGCTTTCAATATAAAAATGATCTTTGCTTTGAGTTTTTCTTCACTGTAATATTATATATATATATATATAAGGCAACAAAAGTAACGGCTTAAAATATTTGTTAGCATATAAGTACCCGTTGGACTTCATGACTCAGCATCTTGGATTAATATGACTAACTGATATATAATGTGATAGCATGAAAATGTCATTCACAGTTGCTATATCACTAACGAATATAATATCAACTATCCTAGTCAAACTAAAATAGCTAAAATATAGGAACAATGAGCATACCTGATATAATTTTAAATCTCAATCAAATAACAAGTCAAACCTTATCAAAACAGGATTGCTTTATATGACTCCTTTTCAAATTATATAACATGTTATTATAAAAAGAAATCTTTTCAGAGTCATGGACTATAATATCAAATTTAAATTAGCCCAAAAAATTAAAACACAAGTCCAATAAATTTAAATATAAATCCAATAATATTGACATCATTAAAATCATAAACCAACATTCTCCCCCTTTTTGATGATGACAAAATATATTGCAATTTAATTAATATGTTCCCCCTACTTTTATGACTCCCCCTAAATTCATCAACCTGTTATGATAAATAATAATATTCCAATATGACCAGCCATAACAATCATTATCCTTAATATGATATCAAATATATAATCCATAGATAATCAATAAATATCATAACCCAATATTCAAATATACTCAATATAACCAATCAGATAATTTAAATCATAGTTACCATCATTCTTAATAACCTGTCTGTAGAGTATAATAACATAATCCAAAAACATAATCTAATGAATCCAAACATATTCTGCAGAGAATCCAAAAAAATAATATTTAATATCAATATCCCCAAATATCTCCCCCTTTGTCATTATCAAAAACACTTGTATCAGTCATCCAGAGCAGTCTCATAGAGAGCGTCGTCAACCTTCGTTTCAAGAGCCGTCAGCTTGATATCCATAGAAGCAACCGTAGTAGTTAAAGAGCGAAGGAGTTGAAGAATTTCAGAAGAGTTTGGATCAGTAGGAGGAATGGGAGTTGCAGAATTAGGAGAAGGAAGAGTTGATGGAACAATAAGATGGGTGGAGTCAGCTATATCCCAACACAAAATGCCATCAGCACTAACTTTTAACATGGAACTATGAAGATTAGCCTCATCTATGACATCAGTGATATGAACAACTTCATCGTTGGCAAATGAAAGGTCAAAGTGTTCAAAAATTTTGGTGATAAAACCCCCATAAGGAAAACATTTTGTCTTGTTTTTAATGCAGCTCTTCATATTTTTTATCATAAACAAGGCAAAATTAAATGTTGTCCTGAATAAAATTAGTTCCGATAGAACTAAATCTTGGAAAGTCATATCCGAACGACCACCAAGTCGTAGAACTAAATTTGCCCGAATCACTTTATGAATGACACTGTTTATAGGAGTAGTTTCAACCATAGTAGGTAATTCAACAAACTCAGTTTCAGAAGAATTTTTGACAAGATTTAACTGAGTAAGAACATTGAAATACGAAAACTCACAAGGACCTTTTACAGTAAAAGGAAAAATTCCAGAACATAGAACTTGAAGTATAGTACTAAGAAGTGCAGAATCAAAGGACAAGGTTTTGTTTTGCACATAAGTTACTACCTTATCAGATTTGATAGATATATTTCCAAAAAATTGCTTGATTAACAAAGGTTAAGCATTCGAAGAAGGGTTTAACATACCCGTTAACCCAACAGATTCAAACAAGGTAGAAACCCCAATTTGGTGAAACAAAACGGGGTCAACAATTTTCCCATAAACTAGTTTCTTATGGACCATGAGTTTCTAAAAACGTTTGAAAAATTTTTGAGACCGAAAATCGACATTACCAAGGGAATTAGGAACCGAAGGAAATGATTCAAGGATACTTATAGAGGTAAGGGTTTTACCCTTTAAAGTTTTCCCTTTTCGTTTCATGCTTGAAGAAGAAACCCCCAAATCAGTGCCCATTTTCTAACGAAGCCTATTCGAACATCGACTAGGCTTTGGGACTGTCGTCGATTTGTCTTTCCTTTGAACTGGTCGCCGACCGGTATTGACTGTAAGTCCGCCTCTTGTTTTGGCCATCGAAATGGGAGAGAAATTGAATCAGATTGATAAACCCTAGTTTTCGTGTCTCAGACTTGGAACAAAAAGAGTGACATGAGGAGATGAAATACGTGATATTTGAAGAGAGAGAGAGAAAGAAAAACCCATCAGTTTAAGGAAAACAGAGAGAAGGGAGATGAAGAGTCTCATAAAGGATAGGAATACAATAAAAAAAACATTTTATTCCTGCTAAAAATATATATTAAATACCCACGTTGCCCTTTAAAAGATTTTAATACCAATAGTATTCTAATATAGCATTGATCAGGAACCGACTTAACATAAGCCATTATATGAGATGTAAACTCTAATATGGCCCTTATTAAAATATTAATTTTTTTTAATGAAATTAATCAAAAAAAATTATTCAAGCACAGATAGACATACCAAGTTCTCTTCTCAAGGTGCAAAAACGTTCTTCACATAAAGGTTTTGTAAAAATGTCAGCCAATTGATGTTCAGTATGGGACAATTACTAATTTAATTAATCCTTTAGCAACATTATCTCTTAAAAAATGATGTCTCACTTCAATATGCTTAGTACAAGAATGAAGCACAGGATTTTTAGATATATCAATTGCACTAGTATTGTCACACATAATAGGCACATTTTCACAAATCACATTAAAATCATGTAAAGTTTGTATCATCCACAAAATTTGTGCACAACAACTACCTGCCACCAAATATTCACCTTCCGTAGTAGATAGAGTAACTGATGTTTGTTTCTTGCTGTGCCAAGCCACAAGGCTTTGACCTAAAAATTCACAAGCTCCACTTGTGCTTTTTCTATCAACTTGGCACCCTGCATAATCTGCATCTGAGTATCCAATTAGTTCAAAGTTTGGAGATACAGGATAGTATAAGCCAATATTAATTGTGCCAGATAAATATTTTAATATTCTTTTTACCGCTTTAAGATGAAATTCTTTCGGTTGAGCTTGAAATCTAGCACAAAGGCATACACTATACATAATATCCGATCTTGATGCAGTTAAATAAAGTAAACAACCAATCATACCTCGATACATTGTTACTTCAACATCTTTACCTATTGCATCTGCAGTAAGCTTGATGGTAGTACTTATTGGTGTTGACCTTGGTTTGGTATTTTCAAAACCAAATCTCTTCAATAATTCCTTTACATACTTCAATTGATGAATGCTGAATCCCTTCATTTGATTATTTGATTTGAAGCCCCAAGAAGTAGTTTAACTCACCCATAAGGCTCATATCAAATTTATTATGCATACATTGGGAAAACCACTCGCACAAAGAGTTAGTAGTAGCTCCAAAAATTATATCATTAACATAAATTTGAACAATTAATAAGTCCTTATTTTTTGTTTTAATAAAAGGAGTAGAGTCAATTTTGCCACGATTAAAACCATTTTCCAATAAAAACTTACTTAACCTTTCATACCAAGCTCTTGGAGCTTGTTTTAATCCATACAAGGCTTTTTTCAATTTAAACACACAATGAGGACATTTTTCATGTTCAAAACCCAGTGGTTGCTTAACATACACTTCCTCATTTAAATACCCATTTAAAAAGGCAATTTTCACATCCAATTGAATATAATTTAAATTTTCTAAAACATGCATAGGCTAATAAAATTCTTATTGCCTCCAACCTTGCAATAGGGGTAAAGGTTTCTTCATAGTCTATGCCTTCCTGTTGATTATAGCCTTGAGCTACCAATCTAGCTTTATTTCTCATGATTATGCCATTTTCATTAAGTTTATTTTTGAAAATCCATTGTGTACCAATTATAGAAGCATCTTTAGGAGGTTTAATAAGATCCCTTACCTGACACCTTTCGAATTGGTTTAATTCTTCCTGCATGGCAATAGACCACTTTTCATCTTGAATTGCTTCCTTGGCATTCTTTGGTTCTATTTGTGAAAGAAAGGCTGAAAATGATCAATAATTCCTTGCTTTCCTTCTTGTGTTCATCCAAGTATTAGGATCACCTATGATTAGGTTTGGAGGGTGATTTCTTACAGTTCGGGATGATTTAGGAAGTCTGACATTAGAAATTTGTTCTTCAGAATCAATCTCTCGAAACTCAGTTTCAGCATCCGAATGATCAGTTGATATTTCTTCTAAAACAGACGGTTCAATCTGTCTGGATTTAGGCGTTTACAAATCTGAGTTTTCTTCTTAAACAGACAACTCAAGCTGTTTGTTTTCATTTGTTTGTTTTCCAGAATCGCTTGATCTTTCTTCTGAAGCAGACGACTTAGGTTGTCTGGATTTAGCTATTTGAGTTCCATGAATCTGATCACCTCTTTCTGCAGAAATCTCATTTTCCTCTTTTGACAGATCAATGTTAAACTCATCAAAAATAACATGCACAGATTCTTCTACTTTTGACTTATCAAGATTATAAACTCTATATGCCTTACTATGTATTAAATAACCAAGAAATATGGCTTCGGTTGATTTAGCATCAAATTTTCCAAGATTACCAAGAGTATTTAAAACAAAACATTTAGCTCCAAACACTTTAAAATAATTAATATTAGGAATCCTTTTGTTTAGTAACTCATATGGTGTTTTCAATAATATGGGTCTAATTAATACTCTATTTAAAATGTAACATGTAGTACTTACAGCCTCTGTCCAAAATCTTTTAGGCAATTTACTTTCTTGAAGTAAAGTTCTTGCAGTTTCTTGGAGAGTACGATTTTTGCGTTCCACTACACCATTTTGTTGTGGTGTTCTTGGTGCAGAAAATTCATGTGTAACACCTTTATCACTACAATATGGTATGAAGTCCTTTCCAAATTCACCTACCGTGATCACTCCTTATACCAATTAGATTGAGGTTGTGTTTTGTTTCAACATTTTTTATAAGCTTTTCAAATTCTGCAAAAGCTTGATCTTTAGTTTTTTAAAATAAAACCCATGTAAATCTTGAAAAATTATCAACAATAACAAAAGCATAATGATTATTTCCTAGGCTAGCATATCTCTCAGGTCCAAATAAATCAAAATGCAATAATTGAAGAAGTAAGGAAGTTGATACCTGATTTTTGCTTATAAAAGAGTTTCTTGCTTACTTACCTAACTGACAAGCATTATAAATACATGTCTTTTCATATTTCAGCTTTGGTAATCCTTTAACAAGGTTCTTTGCAACTAACTTGTTAATCAGCTCCATATGCACATGTCCTAACCTTCTATGCCATAGAATGGTTTGATCTTGAACAGCAGCTAAACAGATGTCTTCATTTTGATTTTCAAAGTTGATAGTATAAATATTACCTTCCCTGTTAGCTACTAAAGGAACATTATGAGAAGCATGGATAATAGCACATTTATCTTTTTCAAAAATTACTTTATGACCACTATCCATTAGCTGACTTACACTAATTAAATTATATTTTAATCCTTCAACATGATGAAAATTATCAATGAAAACCTTACCATTACCAATTTTACCTTTACCGATGATTTGGCATATGGTGTCATCTCCAAAAGTAACTGTTCCTCCTTTCTTTGCAACAAGTGAGATAAATTTAGTTCTATCACCCGTCATGTATCTAGAACATCCACTATCTAGTACCCATTTATGTGATGGTACTTTAGCTTTTAAGCATACCTACACAACAAAGAAGTAGCTCGTCGTTTTGGTACCCAAATCTGTTTGGGTCCGCTATTGTTAGTAGCAAGTAATTTCTTTATCCAAACTTGTTTTATTTTTATTTTGTTACAATTAATATCAAAATGTCCTTTTAAACCTCATTTTTTGCAAGTAACGAAAGGTGAGCAATAAAGAAGTTTGTTCCTTGGTTTATTATTTATTACTCGAATTTTATTAGTAGTGTTTTTTATGTTTTTAATAGGATTGTACCCGATTCGTTGTTTATCTAAACTTGACCGTTGAGCACCTAACATTATATTTAAATTTTCTTCTCCTTGAACAAATTTAGCAAGATCCTTTTTTAATGAAACTATTTCTTTCTCATTATTCTCTTGCATGTTTACTACTTTTCCATCATTAAATGCATCAATACATGTACCTCTCATTTTTAAACTTTCTTTTAAATTATCATTTTCCTTTTTAAGATCATTGTATTCTTCATTTAATTTGTTTGCACGATTATATAAAATTTTATTATAGTTATCAAGATAATCAATTTTAGCATTTAACTTGGATATTTCACTTGATTTGCAATCTTTAACTATTTCTTGTTTTTCTTCAATTAATGTTTCTACTTCCTTCATTAAGTCATTTATCCAACTTCTCAAGTGAGCATTTTTCTCTTTCATACAAAGGTTTTCATTTTTTAAAACAAGATAGTCGAAAATAGTAATTTCTCCAAGCTCAGGACTTACCTCGGATGTTTCTTGACTGCTTAATCCGGTGAAACACAATTGAGCCGTTTCATCATCTTGATCTTCATGATCGGATTCATCGTCGCTCCATGTCATTAATGTTTTTCCCTTTGAATTGTTTGCTTTGTACTTCCTCTTTAATTGGAAACAGTCTCTTTTGAAATGTTCGGACCTTCCACATTCATACAGGTATCCTCTTGTGGCTTTGGCTTGAAGTCTTTCTTGTTGTTGAATGTTTTGCCTTAGAACTTTGACTTGTTCTTCTTTCTAATCAGCTCTCTCAATTTTCAAGTCATCATAGCAATTTCCTCATCAAAATCTTCATCATCACCTTCCATGAAGCTTTCAGCTTGTAGAGCCAGGGTCTTCTTCCTTATTGCCTCGTCTTCTTCATCATACAATTTCAGTTGATTTTCAAATTCTTCAAGCTCTCCAAATAAAGTGAGAGTTTCCATTGTGCTGATTGTGATTGAGTCTTGAAGTGCTAGTAACCTTTGGTGCGAATCGCTTTGGCATGACTCTGAGAAGTGTTGGGTATTTTCTACGCGCAACACGCAAGTATACGTAGTCAACAAGTAATAAAGTGAAAGTAAAATATCGTTCCCACGAGGAATTATTTAATAAGAATCACCAAGTACTAGCCCGTAACCAACTCGATCTTATTTAAACGAATGAATTTCAAATTATATAATTAAACTACTTTTATTCACCCCTAGTTAAATTAAGATTACGGAGATTTAAGATCACAACTTCACTAATTGCTTCATCTAAATTAACATACTTCTCATCAATTATTCTCCCTATTCTGAATTGTTAATCAAGAACACGAAAGCAAATATAACCACCTCTCGATGCATCATACCATACTCACTAAAATTCACAGATAATAGAATTAAGCAAGACACCCTAATTAACTAATCTACTATATCTCTATGTGATTGCAATTAAAAATGATTTAATTATAAGTTCTCTATAAGATTACATATGGCGTAAAGGCTTATCTCTATCCCAAGCACGAATCATAATTTCCATCTACGCAGAAATCATAAACACATGCTATCATGATCAGATCTAAATCTATACTCATCTCTCGATTTCATATAGATTATCACGGTAATTGATATCAAGGCAATTAAACAGTTAAGTTCAAATCACAATAGACAATTCACAACGATAGATCACGATAATTGATAAAGAAGCATATTAAAACAAACTACACAATAAGATTCATTGTAATCTTAAACAAAGAATTAGTTCATTGAATTAAAACTAAGAATCCACGCTTGAATACACATTAAAAAATAAGAAAAAGATTAAGGAAATGAATTGAATCTGTTGCCGGCAAATTCGTTCTCCTTCTTGCTCTTGATCTGGATCTCTAATGGCTCCAAATGCTTCAATCTCCAAAATCCCTTTCAACTAGGATTTATTATTTTATTCAAAACTAAAATAAAACTAATCTAAAACTAATAATCCAAATAAACTATTACTATCTAATATATATATAAGCTCCTGTCTCTCATCAGGTCACGTCTTGTCTCCTTTTTTCATGATAAGCTATATATATATATATATATATATATATATAACAAAACACAATTGAATTTGAATTTTTCGCTCAACTCAAAAATTATCTGGGCCGTTCAAAGTTTGGGATAAATCTTACCGTCCAAAGGCTAAATAGTGCCGGAGGCACGGATGGGCACATCTAGTCTATTTAACAAAATACAAATAATTTTGAATTTTCCAGCTCACTCAATAAATCATCTGGACCATTCAAAGTTTGGAATAAATTCCACCGTCGATGTAGTGCCGGAGGCACGGGACAAAGCTAGTATATATATACTCCTAAGCTATATCAATTGAATCCCACGTCATCTCCTCCTAAACTACTAATATCCTAATTGAATAATAACTAATATATATTATATCTCCTTTTATGTCCAGGATAAGTCCCTTTTATATAATAAAATTCGTGGCCCACTTGCCATTTCAATTGCTAGCCCATCCGAATTGGAAAAGGAAAAACTCGCCAGCTGCTTGTATCCGTGGCTTTCTTTTTAATCAAGTTAAGTCCCTTATGTATATTATCTATATACATAGCCCACTATCTCTCCAATATCTCCAGCCCACTTCTCTTCCCACTTGAAACCCCCACCAACCGAATAGGAGAAGGAAAGCAAGTCAGCATAGTCCCCCTATATCACAAAATCGTGGGCCCCTTTTGCAACCAGATTAAGTCTCCTTTTAAATTCTTACTACTTCCGTTCCTTAAAGAGTGTAGTTTTAGCAAAAAGCACACAAACCAATAAATGGGATAAAATGACAAAGTTAGTCTTTCTCTTCTTTTAGTGCATTAACTTCTCCATTTAGTGCATTAATTAAAACAAGGGCATATTTGGAAAAAGAAGGCTTTGGGTTCCTAAAACTGTATTCTTTAAGGAACAATTTTTTTTTACTAAAACTGCACTCTTTAAGAAACGGAGGTAGTATTTAGCATTAGTACACTAGCAGCCCACATCTTGCCTTCTTGTTCCGTCCATGTCAATTCCAAGTAGGAGAGAGAAGATCAGCTGCTGCCCACCTCACGCTTGTATCATGCATCCAAGTCCAACTCGCTTCCGTGTCCAAGTAGGAAAAAAAACTCAGCTGCCTTTATTGCGTCCACTCGGCAAAGTCATCAGCTTCTGGCGCCTCCCCGTCCCAGCGGAGGTTCATTCCATTCGGCACTGCATGCCACCCTGCCCCAGCGGCTAGATTTACTCCTTGGGCCCCGCCCCAACGGGGGTGCACCCCTTGCAATGTTGAAAATAATTATTTCATGCTATTTTTCACATATTTCATTTCCTGCACACAATAACACAAAACCGAGGTAATATGATAGTAAAATCACTTGAAAATCTTAAGACTCAAGCTATAAGACTACCGATTAATGGGTATTAAACCCACTCATCAAGAAGCTTTCGGTTAATTTTCTTTTGATCAATCTTTCATCCGAGCATGCTTAGTGAATTCATTAGAGTGAGGAATCTTGCTTGGGCATCTCTGATTGATTCATTTTTCTCCAATTTGAATAATTCATATTCGTGCATTAGCATGCTGAGCTTGACCTCCTTCACTTTAGTAGTACCTTCATGACTCATGATGACTGTGTCCCAAATTTCATATAATTTGGTCTGGATTAAACTAAATTATATTTTATTTATAATGCAGACAGATGAAGCGAATTAGAAACAGTGTCTGAATTAGTGTATTTTTTTCTATCAGCAGACCACTGTTACGTGAATATGTTAAGGCGTCAAAATAAAATTCTAACAATTAAACCATAAGAAACATCAAACCACATACACAAGAATTTTTTACGTGGTTCTACCCTTAACCTCTAATGGTTTAATCCACGTCCAATACCAACCGGTATTGGAGATTCTTTTTATTAATTTAAAACTCAATTTAAATACAATAAAAAGTACTCCCTGTTCAAATGAAGCTTTCCACTGTGGACACCTCTTGTAAGACCCCAAATTTTATGAACTAAGATTTAATTTTCTTTATATATTATTTTGAAATAGTAAGGTATTGATTTGATAAATGTGATAAGTTATGGGTGAATGTGCAAAGTTTACAAAGTAAGCAAGTAGTTATAAAATATTCGTTGTGCCGGAGAATATTCGTTTGGTCGAGGAATATTCTTTTTGTCGGAGAATATTCGTACGACGGCGCAGTCATTGGTGGACCCCACAACGGAATGAATGTCGGATATAGAAAGCGACAGAAATAACTTTTTATAAAAATAACGGCAAAACTGTTATCGTTAGTACTGTTGAAATACCCGTTGGTTAAAATACAATAATACGCATTATTGTACGATAGCACACGGTATTGCACAGTATTTCGAATTATTGATTCTTACGTAGGAAGGCACTTACTCAATTATTGTTACAGTAATTACTGTTCAATATTTTATATTATTGATTCAATAATTGCATAATATTTTATTGGTTCAATATTTGCTACGTTGATATTTCATATCCATAAGTGCTACTTTGCTATTTTATATTATTGATTCAATAATTGTCATTGTACATTATTTCAAATTTTCAAATCAATAATTCATATTATCTGAATAATATTATTAGATTGCATTATTGGCAATGTCTAAGGAAGTTCTGTCTAGGAAAGGGGTTGATTAATTGCGCACCAGTAAGGAGAAATCCTTATCGGAAGGCCCCCTCTTTCCTGGTAACGACCTGGTTGTCAGTATTGTAGTTCTGTAATATTATTCGTGAATAATTAATTTTTGATATATATGATAGAAAAATATTTATTCAATGTAGATTTAAACGGAGGAATTTTTAACATGTGACATTTGTTGAAAGTTGGTATTCTATTTGTCCGATAAAATAATTCATTCAAATATATTATTATAATATTACATTATAGTAATATGATGTGATTATATAATAGTATGGATTTTTATAATTTGAATGGTAACATTATTATAGTAAATTCATAGGTATAAAAGTTAAACGAGATGGAAGAGTGCAAATTGAATTTGAACTCTTATGATGCAAACAATGATGTCATCGGAGCGATGAGGTAAGTAAGGATGTCATCAAAGCGATGAGGTAAGCAATGATGTCATAGGGTCAATGATGTAAGCGATGATGTCATAAATTATGGCGAAAAGACTATTTTACCCTTACTCTGCCGAGCCTATAAATAGAAGCTCATTTCTTCATTATTTCTCACCAATTCACTAAAGCTATAGAGAGAGAAAGTATAGAGAGAATAAGAGAGAAAGAAGAAGAGTCTTCTGCTATTACGCTAGTGCAGTCTCCAAATTTTAAGGTAAGGGGTATTATTTCTTTCGTATTCATGAAGAGAGTTATTTTCTTTCAATACTCGTAAGGGTTGTTATTCCATTCTTTATTATTCTGTTGGAATAACTTGTCTACGCGGACTACCGCATGAATGGTGAAATCCTGTTATTATTCTATTCTTTATTATTCTCTGGGAATAACCTGTCTACGCGGACTACTGCATGCTTGGTGAATAACCCTTCGTATTCAGTTGTTATTAAATTGTGAAAATAATCTGTCTGAGCGGATTACCGCCAGACTGGTGAAAATTCAATTGCAGTTTTGTATATTGTTTCATTTCAGATTCCTAACTCTAAACTTACTACGTTAAGTATTGCTTCTATAATTTCTGAAATGATCAGATATTACTTGAGTTTTGCGCTTCATCTAATATTATTTCACTGGAATATTGGTATGAACTTTCTTATAAAATTTTTATCTTTTCATGTCGAGCTACTATTCACGAGTTACTATTCACGGGGTACTATTCACGGTAAAAAAAATATTTTTTTTCTTCCAAATCATCTTTGATTGGATCCAGGTTTTGATCTTCATTCTTGAACTCTGGATAAATTCTCTAATATTTGTCTTTTATCTCGCTGGATCCGTTATTCGTATTATTTTTCATCATCCTCAGTTCTAAATGGTAATAAAACTGAATATCTTTGGCCTGTAGTGCAAAGATGAATAATTACGTGATGAATATCTTTGCCCTGTAGTGCAAAGATGAATGATTACCTGATAAATATCTTTAGCCCGTAGTGCAAAGATGCACATGTGTTGAGATGAACATGACCAACTGATGATACAAATGAATATCTTTGGCCCGTAGTGCAAAGATGGATATTTGATTCGAAATGTATATTGATTGATGTTACATGGATAAAATATTGATGATAGACTTTTAAATCAAAAAAGATAGTAGACATCATTCTCTACTTAACTCTTCTAATGAATTGTTATTTCCGCTGCGAATATTGATCTAAAACTTGTTGTCCATAATATTTTATCTGATTTATTGAAGGCTAATGATAATTTATTTTTTATTATTTTAGTCATAATATTCTTTACTGGGCTAGTTGAGCTCACCCTTTTCTTTCATTGTTCTCTTCAGGAAATGAGAATATCGCGGGTACTAGTCGGGGAATGGAGTGATGGTCCGAGTTAGAGCTGTAGAAGTCCTCACTATTTTTTTTATTTAAAATAGTGTGATAATAAATGTAATGAGGACTTAGTTTGAATGTTAATATTTTCTACATGTCTGTATTGACACTCACAGTTGTGTGGTCGTATTTTGCACGACCGTGTGATATGAAAGATTGTATTTGAATTTTGTTGAGTGTATTTGGCGACTCAAAATGGGTTGAGTATTGAACCTATTTTGGGGGCGTCACAGTTGGTATCAGAGCTTAGGGATATGATCTCTGGCGGAGATCTGGGAATAAGAACTAGGAGGGGAGAGATGAGTAAAACCTTCGCTAGTGTGTCTTACATAAGCTTAATTGTTATTTAATTGGTCTGTTGGAATATAGGGTTAATATGTGTTATGTTAATTTATTTGATTAACCCTTGTTTTGTGGCAGTATTTGAGAATGGAAGCTGAAAATCTAAACTATGGAGTGAATGAGACCGTTGAGACACCTTTAATCACCAACGAGGAGAACGTGCAACAGGAAGGCTATATTCTTCCTGTAAACAACTCTACCGAAGAAATGATAAATGACGGGATGTTTAGAAGCTTTTTGCAGTTCATGCAAAACCAGACGAGGGAGACTCGTGTTCATAATACAGGTGGAAATAACAACTCGCGGCTTGTCACTGCCAAGCAGTTTAAAGAGTTGGGACCACCAGAGTTTCAGGGAAAAGCCAGATCCAATCAAGGTGGAAAATTGGATTAAGCAAATTACCAAGATATTTGATGTCTTGGGATGCACGGAGGAACAGAAGGTTCTATTTGTCACCTTTATATTCCGTGGAGATGCAGATTACTGGTGGGAATCTGTGAAGCGTACCCAGCCTGCCGCACTCAAGATGTCTTGGAGGGCGTTCCAGAAACTGTTCAATGACAAGTACTTTTCAGAAAGTATTCGTCACATAGAGTTTATTAAACTGGAACAGAACAACATGACTGTGTCCCAGTAGGAGGCTAAGTTCGCGGAGTTATCCCGGTTTGCACCTCATTTCGTGGAGAATGAGGAACGTATGACGCAGATGTTTCTCAGAGGTTTGAAACCCAAGATTCGTCAATACCTCATTTCTCACAAATTTTCTCTATATTCGGATGTAGTGAACAGGGCCCAGTTATTAGAATGAGATAATGATTATGTTCAACCAAGGGACAACAACCAAGGTCGTACTGGTGGCAGCAGTCATCGGAACAATGACAACCAGCAGGGAGGAAAGTATCATGCCAGAAGCGGTAACCACTCCGGTGGTAATCGTGGCCATGATAATAGAAAAAGTGAGTCGGGGGGAGATTTCAAGAAGAGAAGGTACAACAATGAGAACGTGAAAGCATCGACAGCAGCACCAACATCAACTGTTTCTAGGGGAGGAGAACAACCGCCGGTCTTATGCTATAAATGCGGGCAAGAGGGACACATCAGCCCTAACTGCACACAACAATCCAAGTTGTGTTATAACTGTGGAAAGGAAGGGCACATAGTTCGAGTGTGTCCTGTAGCGAAACCAAGTCCAGCAGGGATGGTGACTCCAAAGGCTATCCCTGACAAGTCAAAGTCAGTGGTTCTTGGAAGAGCTTTGTCGTGACTGCCCAACAAGCAAGGAACCCGAACGAGGTTATTTCGGGTAAGCTGATAATAAACTCTTGCGAAGTTTACACTTTATTAGGTACGGGTGCTACCCATTCTTTTATTTCACCTGCTTGTGCTCAACGTTTGAATTTGACACCTGAGAAATTAGACATTGACTTATCTGTTGAAACTCCAGTTGGGAGAAACCTTCGTTACATCTACAGTTTACAAATCTTGCACGATTCAAATTGGTACCCTCACCCTACCTGTTGATCTTATATCGTTGAAAATACTTGCATTTGATGTGATTTTAGGAATTGACTGGTTGACCACTTATCATGCCAAAATTGATTATTTTCGTAAGGTTGTTAGTTTTCATATTCCTAACCAACCAATTGTACGAATTCAAACAACCAAACCACTAAAATCAATCAATGTTATTTCAAGTCATAAAGCTATTCGTTTATTAAAAAAATGATGTCAAGCTTTCTTAGCCCATGTCACTGATCTAAACCAGAATACGTCAGGTTTGAATGATATTTCTGTTGTTAATGAGTTTCCTGATGTATTTCCCGAAGAACTTCCTGGTCTACCCCCGGAATGTGAAGTTGAATTCTTTTTTAACCTTGAACCCGGTACAAAATCCATTTCTAAAACCCCATATCGAATGGCTTCTATAGAACTTCAGGAGTTAAAGGTCCAACTACAGGAGTTGTTAGACATCGGTTTTATACGTCCTAGTACATCTTCCTTGGGGTGCTCCTGTTTTATTCGTAAAAAAGAAAGACGGGAGTATGCGACTTTGTATTGACTATCGGGAGTTAAACCATGTCACCATCAAGAATAGGTATCCGTTACCTCGTATTGATGACCTGTTCGACCAGTTGCAAGGTGCACAATTCTTTTCAAAGATCGATCTTCGTTCTGGATATCATCAGCTGTAGATTAAAACTGAGGATATTCCGAAGACTGCTTTCAGAACTCGATACGGGCATTATGAATTCTTAGTTATGTCTTTTGGATTGACTAATGCTCCTGCTGCTTTTATGGATATGATGAACCGTGTATTAAAGGAATATTTAGATCAATTCGTGGTTGTCTTTATTGATGACATCCTCATCTATTCCAAAAGCCGTGAAGATCATGAGCACCACTTGAAGCTGGTACTTCAAAGGCTTCGTGAAAATAAGCTATATGTCAAGCTGAAGAAATGCGAGTTATGGCTTGAGGAGGTAGCATTCCTTCGGCACGTAGTATCAGAACGTGGAGTATCTGTGGACCCGGCGAAGATTGAAGCAATACAAAGTTGGGAGCAACCAAAGTCGGTGACCGAAGTACGTAGCTTTCTGGGCTTAGCTGGTTATTATCGGAGATTCGTGGAAGGATTTTCTCAAATTGTTACTCCATTAACTCAGCTGACTCGGAAAGATACAAAATTCGTATGGAATGAGGAATGCGAGAAAAGCTTTCAAGAGCTCAAGAAGAGACTCATTTCGGCACCTGTTCTGACTATACCATCTGGTTCGGATGGATTTGTCATTTACAGCGATGCTTCGGGCAAAGGGTTAGGATGTGTTCTCATGCAACATGGGAAAGTCATAGCCTATGCCTCGCGACAACTAAAGGAATATGAGAGGAATTATCCTACTCATGATCTAGAGTTGGCAGCAGTCGTTTTCGCGTTGAAGATCTGGAGACACTACCTGTATGGGGAGAAGTGGAGATCTATACGGATCATAAGAGCCTCAAGTATTTCTTCACCCAGAAGGAACTTAACATGCGGCAACGACGTTGGCTTGAGCTGTTGAAAGATTACGACCATACCATCCAATACCATCCTGGTAAAGCGAACGTGGTAGCTGACGCGTTGAGTAGAAGATCATATGCGGGAACGAATGCGATGCTTTCAAGGTCTATTTTGTGTGATTTACAAAAGATGGAGATAGAGTTCAAGACTCCGGGGACCCATGCGATGATGTCAAGTATAAGCGTAGAACCAGCTTTGATTGATAAAGTTAAAACTGCTCAAGCTACAGACCCGGAGCTGATGAATATAAGGAAGAATGTGCAAGAAGGTGCTATTCCAGAAGTAAGGATTGACGAAGAAGGAATACTTCGAGTCAACTTCAGACTTTGTGTTCCTAACGATTCTGATTTGAAGTATAGAATCATGATGGAGGCACACAACACACCGTTTACAATCCATCCTGGGAGTACCAAAATGTATCGTGATTTTCAATATACATTTTGGTGGAGCAATATGAAGAGAGAGATCACGGAATTTATCTCGAGGTGTTTAACGTGTCAACGTGTCAAGGCGGAGCATCAAGTACTAAAGGATCCATTGCAACCACTTGAGATTCTAAAATGGAAGTGGGAACACATTACCATGGATTTCGTTACGGGTCTTCCCAAGGTTTCTCAAGGCATAGATGCGATTTGGGTTATTGTTGATAGATTAACCAAGTCTGCTCATTTCTTGCCGATACGAGAGACTTATTTCCTTGAACGTCTTGCTCGTATGTACGTGAATGAGATTGTGAGATTGCATGGCATACCAGTATCCATAGTTTCGGACCGTGACCCAAGATTCACTTCACGATTTTGGGTCAGCTTGCAGAAAGCTATGGGCACGGATTTACGATTTAGTTCGGCATATCATCCACAAACAGACGGGCAATCGGAAAGGACTATCCAAACTCTTGAAGATCTATTGAGACTATGTGTTCTAGACTTCAAAGGGAGTTGGGATAAGTACCTACCATTGGTGAAATTCTCCTACAACAACAGTTATCAGGCAAATATAGGCATGGCTCCATTCGGGGCGTTGTATGGACGAAAATGTAGTTCTCCAGTATACTGGGACGAGGTGGGTGAAGCAACATTTTTGGGACCAGAGTTAGTACGTATGACTACGGAAAAGATTCAAATGATCCGGCAACGTATACAAACTGCACAAGATCGACAAAAGAGTTATGCTGATCTTCATCGAAGAGATGTGGAGTTTAATGTCAGAGATCATGTATTATTACGTGTTGCTCCATGGAAAGGAGTTACGAGATTCGAAAAGAGAGGAAAGCTTAACCCACGATTCATTGGTCCATTTGAAATCCTTGACCGAGTAGGAAATGTGGCCTATAGACTCACCTTACCTCCAAGCATGTCTCGTGTTCATAACGTTTTTCACATATCTGTGCTTCGTAAATATGTGAAAGATCCAAACCACATTATTGAGTTAGAACCATACGAGATAGCCGAAGACTTAACATACGAGGAGGAACCTGTTAAGATCTTGGATAGGAAGGAACATATCCTACGCTCAAAGGCTATACCTCAAGTTAAAATTTTGTGGAGGAACCATGATATCGAGGAAATGACCAGGGAGTTAGAATGAAATGAAAACGAAGTGTCCTCACCTTTTCGACATACCAGGTACGTACGTCAATTTCGAGGACGAAATTTCATAAGGAGGGGAGGTTGTAAGACCCCAAATTTTATGAATAAGATTTAATTTTCTTTATATATTATTTTGAAATAGTAAGGTGTTGATTTGATAAATGTGATAAGTTATGGGTGAAATGTGCAAAGTTTACAAAGTAAGCAAGTGGTTATAAAATATTCGTTGTATCGAAAAATATTCGTTTGGTGAAGGAATATTCTTTTTGTTGGAGAATATTCGTACGACGGCGCAGTCATTGGTGGACCCCACAACGGAATGAATGTCGGATATAGAAAGCGACAGAAATAACTTTTTATAAAAAATAACGGCAAAACTGTTACCGTTAGTACTGTTGAAATATCCGATGGTTAAAATACAGTAATACGCAATGTTGCACGGTAGCACACGGTATTGCACAGTATTTTGAATTATTGATTTTTACGTAGGAAGACACTTACTCAATTATTGTTACAATAATTACTGTTCAATATTTTATATTATTGATTCAATAATTTTATAATATTTTATTGGTTCAATATTTGCTGCGTTGATATTTTATATCCATAAGTGCTACTTTGCTATTTTATATTATTGATTCAATAATTGTCATTGCACATTATTTTAAATTATCAAATCAATAATTCATATTATTTAAATAATATTATTAGATAGCATTATTGACAATGTCTAAGGAAGTTCTGTCTAGGAAAGGGGTTGATTAATTGCGCGCCAGTAAGGAGAAATCCTTATCGGAAGGCCCCCTCTTTCCTTGGAACGACCTAGTTGTCAGTATTGTAGTTCTGTAATATTATTCATGAATAATTAATTTTTGATATATATGATAGAAAAATATTTATTCAATGTGAATTTAAACGGAAGAATTTTTAACATGTAACATTTGTTGAAAGTTGGTATTCTATCTTGTCCGATAAAATAATTCATTCAAATATATTATTATAATATTACATTATAGTAGTATGATGTGATTATATAATAGTATAATTTTTATAATTTGAATGGTAACATTATTATAGTAAATTCATAGTATAAAAGTTAAACGAGATGGAAGAGTGCAAATTAAATTTGAACTCTTATGATGCAAACAATGATGTCATCGGAGCGATGAGGTAAGCAAAGATATCATCGAAGCGATGAGGTAAGCAATGATGTCATAGGATCGACGATGTAAGCTATGATGTCATAAATTATGGCAAAAAGACTATTTTACCCTTACTCTGCCGAGCCTATAAATAGAAGCTCATTTTTTTTATTATTTCTCACCAATTCACTAAAGCTATAGAGAGAGAATAAGAGAGAAAGAAGAAGAGTATTCTGCTATTACGCTAGTGCAGTCTCTAAATTTTTAAGGTAAGGGGTATTATTTCTTTCGTATTCATGAAAAGAGTTATTTTCTTTCAATACTCGTAAGGGTTGTTATTCCATTTTTTTATTATTCTGTTGGAATAACCTGTCTACGCGGACTACCGCATGCATGGTGAAATCCTTTTATTATTCTATTCTTTATTATTTTGTGAGAATAACCTGTCTACGCGGACTACCGCATGCCTGGTAAATAACCCTTCGTATTCAGTTGTTATTAAATTGTGAAAATAATCTGTCTGAGCGGACTACCGCCAGACGGGTGAAAATTCAATTGCAGTTTCGTATATTGTTTCATTTCAGATTCCTAACTCTAAACTTACTACGGTAAGTATTGTTTCTATAATTCCTGAAATGATCAGATATTACTTGAGTTTTGCGCTTCATCTAATATTATTTCACTAGAATATTGGTCTGAACTTTTTTGTGAAATTTTTATCTTTTTATGTTGAGTTACTATTCACGAATTACTATTCACGGGGTACTATTCACGGTAAAAAAAATATTTTTTTTCTTCCAAATCATCTTTGATTGGATCCAGGTTTTGATCTTCATTGTTGAACTCTGGATAAATTCTCTAATATTTATCCTTTATCTCACTTGATCCGTTATTCGTATTATTTTTCATCATCCTCTGTTCTAAATGGTGATATAATTAAATATTTTTGGCCTGTAATGTAAAGATGAATAATTACGTGATGAATATCTTTGGCCTGTAGTGCAAAGATGAATAATTAACTGATGAATATCTTTGGCCCGTAGTGCAAAGATGGACAGGTGTTGAGATGAACATGACCAACTGATGATACAAATGAATATCTTTAACCCGTAGTGCAAAGATGAATATTTGATTCAAGATGTATATTGATTGATATTACAGGGATAAAATATTGATGATGGACTTTTAAATCAAAAAAGATTGTAGACATCATTCTCTACTTAACTCTTCTAATAAATTGTTATTTTCGCTGCGAATATTGATCTAAAATTTGTTGTCCATAATATTTTATCTGATTTATTGAAGGCTAACGATAATTTATTTTTTATTATTTTAGTCATAGTATTCTTTACTGGGCTAGTTGAGCTCACCATTTTCTTTCATTGTTCTCTTTAGGAAATAAGAATATCGCGGGTACTAGTCGGGAAATGGAGTGATGGTCCGAGTTAGAGCTGTAGAAGTCCTCACTATTTTTTTTATTTAAAATAGTGTGATAATAAATGTATTGAGGACTTAGTTTGAATGTTAATATTTTTTACATGTCTGTATTGACACTCACAGTTGTGTGGTCGTATTTTGCACGACCGTGTGATATGAAAGATTGTATTTGAATTTTGTTGAGTGTATTTGGCGACTCAAAATGGGTTGAGTATTGAACCTATTTTGGGAGCGTCACACCTCTGCCCCGTTTGCAATTCTGCAACCTTGAAAGCTTCCCTTGAACAAACTATCCATTACTAGAACTTACAACGTAAATTGAATACACTATGTTGTGATTTTTCAGCTAATGAAAATCTAACAATATTACTCAAACTAGCTGAAAAGAATAAATAATAATAATAGCTTTCAATATAAAAATGCTCTTTGCTTTGAGTTTTTCTTCACTGTAATATCAATCCTTGCGTCTCCTGCTAAAGTCGAATAGAAAATATATATATATATAAGGCAAGAAAAGCAACGACTAAAATATTTGTTAGCATATAAGCCTCATACCCGTTGGACTTCGTGACTCAGCATCTTGGATTAATATGACTAACTGATATTATAATGTGATAGCATGAAAAAGTCATTCACAGTTGCTATATCACCAACGAATATAATATCAGATATCATAGTCAAACTAAAATAGCTAAAATATAGGAACAATGAGCATACCTGATATAATTTTAAATCTCAATCAAATAACAAGTCAGACATTATCAAAACAGGATTACTTTATAGGACTTCTTTTCAAATTATATAGCATGCTATTATAAAAAGAAATCCTTTCAGAGTCATGGACTATAATATCAAATTTAAATTAGCCCAAATAATTAAAACACAAGTCCAATAAATTTAAATATAAATCTAATAATATTGACATCATTAAAAACATAAACCAACAAAACTTTATTCCCGAACTTAAATAAATAAAATTTAATTTAGTAGCCAACAATTTAGATATAATTTGTTGGAAAAATCACACAAAAATAATAGGTCTAAGATCTACAAAGAATTAAACTGGATTATGTACCTTAGGCAACAAAATTAATAATTCATGATCAAAACAAACTTTACGCAGATGTGATCCTTCATTTAAAGAAATCAAGAACTGCATGTTTCCACAACATCCAATTTTATTATACTACAACAGATATTATAAAAAAAACAAAAAAACAAATAGGAGTCCAAGTTTACCTTCGTATATAATTATAATAATATATTACATCTGTTCTAAAATATAAGATTATTTACTAAGTAAAAATTACTACTATTTGTTATGATGCTTTTTCAAATAATCATGAAAAATTAATAACATAAATTATATATACGATTATTTTTGCCTTATCTTTTAATTAACAACTTATCTTTTTAATTCAAGATTTCAAGTAAAGAATATATAAGATATTATGCAAAATATCCATATCATTTTGAGTCCAACGCACCTGTAAATTAAGCTGCATGCGTCAACCCTTAAAATGTAATTCTTTTTTGTTTTAAATTTTCAAAGGCTTCCTTCCCGGTTCCACTTTTCAGGAGAAATTCTAAACTTTTCAACTGAGCACTAATTTTTATCAAAGGATACCCAACACAAGGCATGGTTCAATTCTATTCAACAAAAGGCATAAAATTAGGTTGATTTGTCCACATTCTGAGAAATTAAACCTTCTGATAGGTTTAATTTCAGCCAAACTAAAGAACTGAAAATTTTACTATTTTCGTTTATGTATTAAAAGGCTAAATACACTTCTGTTGCATCTTACAAAATTTATAATTCGGACCCCAAAATAATTGAACTAACAAATTGCAACATAAACTACCTAATCACCACCACTGCCCCACCACCACTACGACCAACATCACCAAAATCATTACCAACTCCTCCATCTCAAGCATCAATCAAGCGGCACTCATTCCTTTCTTCAACTTCAATCTTATCTCGAACTTCACAATCACAATATAATCTTCAAAATTTTCACTTTCAAATAGATAGATCTTAGCACAAAATTGAAAGCAAAGTGAGTATCAACAAAAAACAAAAAATTGAACCCACCTCGTTCATCTTCTCCTGTCGTCAAAATTGAACCCAGATTTTGATGATTTTCTCCTTTTATGGTGTGAAATTTTGGATGGTGGCGAAAATTGAAAGGGATTCCATGAAAGGTGAAGAAGAAAAAATTAGAGCTCATAAGGAGAAGATGAAAGATGAAGAAGAGGATTTCTACAAATTTTACTCCCTCGGTTCGATAGGCGTGTTCTAAATGAAGAATAGGATTTGATATATGGCTGTCATGATTGAATCGGAGCGATGCGAATCTTTCTGTCACTGCAAATGGATCCTCTAACAAATTCCTCCAAGCACAAAATTGATTGTGGCTCATGATTCTCCCCCTTACGCGATTCTAATGGAGCTGCAAATGATGTTTACGATCTTGTCAAATCAATCGTTAAATTTAGTATATATATGATTTGGATTATAATCAGTATGTGATTTTGAATTTGGATCTGGTGTATTCGAGAAGGAGTTTGGATTACTGTGGAAAAATTAGGAAGTAAATGATTTAACTATATATATGGTATTAATTAGTACTATTTTTTGTTTTTTTAATTTTTATTTTATATTTTTAAAGTCAACATTATTTGGGTTGAATTGTATTTAGAAGTATTTTAAATTAGGGTTAATTGTATTTAGAAATATTTTAATTTGAGGTTAATTATATTTACAAGTATTTTAATTTTTTAATGAAGCCAAACTGTATTTGAATACGGTAAAATCGTATAAAATCAATCGGGTTGCCGGTCAGGTCGGGTAGGATATCCTGGCTAATTTTCACCCAAAAAAGATTTTGGGATCGACATTGTATTCAGTTAGGTAGTTTATGTAACAATTTGTAAGTCTAATTATTTTGGGGGCCCAATTATGAATTTGGTGATACTTGGTGTAACAGATGTGTATTTAACCCTCTATTAAAAGGGCCCTCTTAACATGTGTCCTAAGGGCACATGTTAAGCACACAGTTCAAGAGAATATTCCCTTGAATTGTGTGAATATTCTCTTGATTTTTGCATTTGCACCAACTTCAAGTGAATATGCACACAATTCAAGGGAATATTCACTTGAATTGTGTGCTTAGCATGTTCCTTAAGGGCACATGTTAAGAAATTTCATATTAAAAAGAGTAATACTATGAACACAAACCATACACAAAAAGCTATACATGAACAGTATAAAAAAGAAAGAAAAATAAAAATCGAGACTTGCCCTTGAATATTTTACGCATCTCACAAATTTTTATGTAGAGTTTGTGCACATAATATTATTCTACTAAAAATCCCGATGGTTCACAATCCCTCCATTTCAGAAAAAATTCCTAAGTTTGGTTATTTTGTTGAAGTAAATTAAAATTACGTAGGGTTATTTTTGTCATAAATTTGTACAAGTCAAGCATGAGCTCTAGACTATATGTAACGCAACTCCTGTCCAAGTCCGCGGAAAAGGCCCAATCCAAAATGTTCACTTTTTACAAATGTTATGTACTTTTACTGACTCCAATCTCCATGGCTACATCTCATAAACAAATTTTTATTTATTTTAATAACTTAACAAAGGTACATTCTTTAAACACATGTTAAAAAGTTTCAAGATCCCTGCCACAAATCCGAAATATTTTATTTTCAATCCGGTGAAGATTTGATTTGGTAGGAATATATTGATTATGTAGGTGTTTCCAAACAATAATTTGAATTTTAGGAGGAATACTCAAAAGACCATATCCAAGCCCAAACATGATGAGGGATCCCAACTCCTGTAGTTGTAATGGCTCTATAAGCAGATTTAACCGAGCAAAACCCTTTATTGAAATGCCAAAAAGGAACATATCAGGTGTTGTGTTGTGTTATCTAAGGGCAAGGGCCAAGGGGATAGATATCAGAAGAGTACATAAATGAATTGGCAGAATCTCTCTTATCTTCTGAATGACTTTGGCCTTCTCATTTTTGGAATCAAGGGAACCCACAAATAATTCTTTAAGATCATGTTTGTTTATAAAGATTATAATTCTGCAATTATAATTCATGAGATTATTCACATTCACATGTTTATTTTTTATGTGATTATTCATGGGATAACTTAAAATAATCTCATGTTATGTTTGTTTTTTTCAAGATTAATTAAAAGATTGGATAAAAAAATATTATTTGGACTATTATACCCTTACCAATAATAACATATTTTAAATTATAATTTAAACTTGTTTATACATATAAAACAAAATGATGAACAATAAGTTGTTTACCAATAAACTGTTTAAATACGTTTTGACAAACAAAAAGCCAATATTTAAATATGACTAGGACTAATAAGTTGTTTACTAAAAGTTATTTAAATAATAAATTTTTTATCAATAATAAGTTGTTTACCAATAATAAACTTATTGGTAAACAGCTTATTGGTAAGCTATTTACCAATAAGTTGTTTACTAATAATAAGTTATTTATCAATAATAAGATGTTTACCAATAATAAGTTGTTTAAATAATAAGTTGTTATCAATAATAAACTGTTTAATTACCAGTAAGTTGTTTATCAATAATAAATTATTTAACAATAATAAGTTGTTTACCAATAATAAGTTATTTATCAATAATAAGTTGTTTATCAATAATAAGCTTATTGGATATAATAGAATATTATAGTTATTTTAGAAAAAGGTTAAGTCATTTTATAATATCTAATAGTCCCAAATTCAAATTTGAAAGAGTAAAATACACTCGCACCTCCTGTAGATAATCATAATAACACTCACCACAATTCGAAATAATCACACCAGAATCAGAAGTTAATTTTCTTTATATATTATTTCAAATTTTATAAATAAAGATTTAATTTTCTTTATATATTATTTCGAAATAGTAAGGTGTTGATTTGATAAATGTGAAAAGTTATGAGTGAAATGTGCAAATATTTTAAAATGAGCAAGTGGTTATAAAATATTCATTATTGTTGGGGAATATTCGTTTAGTTGTGGAATATTCTTGTTGTCGGAGAATATTCGTACGACGGCGCAGCTATTTGTGGACCCCACAATGGAATAACTGTCGGATATAGAAAGCGACAAAAATAATCTTTTTATAAATAATGGTAAAACTGTTATGGTTAAACTGTTGAAATAACCGGTGATAAAAATACAATAATACGCGCTGTGCACAGTAGCACACGGTATTGCACAGTATTTCGATTTATTGGTTCTTACGTAAGAAGTCACTTACTCAATAATTGTTACAGTAATTACTGTTCAATATTTTATATTATTGATTCAATAATTGCATGATATTTTATTGGTTCAATAATTGCTACGTTGATATTTTATATGATTGATTCAATAATTGCTACCATTGATATTTTGTATTATTGATTCAATAATTGTCACTGCACAGTATTTCATAATATCAAATCAATAATTCATATTATTTGAATAATATTATTAGATAGCATTATTGACAATATCTAAGGAAGTTCTGTCTAGGAGTGGTTATTTAATTGCGCGCCAGTAAGGAGAAATTCTTATCGGAAGGCCCCTCTTTCCTGGGAACGACTTGGTTGTTAATATTGTAGTTCTGTAATATTATTTGTGAATAATTAATTATTGATTTATATAATAAAAAAATATTTATTTTGTGGATATAAAAGAAGGAATTAGTGCTGATTTATTTTTATCAGTATTTTGGTGTGAAAAATCATCCGTTTATGAATTTCGGATAATTTATGTTTGGAATTTGGAAAAATTTCCTTCTACAAAGTTGTAGAGAATTAAATTTCTTATGGAAAGAATATAGAATTTGTATTTTTCTGACAAAAGGGCTATTTATTATGAATTATTGAAGTTTTGAAAAATAAATATTTTTTTTAATGGGAGGTGGGCCCCACTGGTGGCTGATGGATTTTGGGTCAACAGGCAGGCGGAATTTTTTTTAAAAAAATATTATTTTATTAAAAAGTCTATTTTGGCATCCGAAGCTTTTCCTAGGGGTGCTCATCGGTAAAAAACTGAACCGGTACCGAAAAAATTGAACCGGTACCGAATCAAAAATATCAGAAAATTAAGAACCGGTACCGGTACCGAAAAATCGATTTCGGTACCGGTTCGGTACAAAATCGATTTCGGTTTTTTCGGTTCGGTTTACGGTTATACCGCAAAAATTAAATAATTAAATATTTTTTTTTATATTAATAAATTTTTTTAAAACTAAGAATTTTTTTATATATATTAATAGAATTTCATTTTATAATCTACCATTTCATTTTATAATTTACATTTCTTTTTGTAATCTACCATTTTTATTATTATTATTATTATTGGTGTTAGTATTATTTATTTTATTTATTTAAAAATCTATACTTTTACAATTTCATGCATGTTAGAAATTTTAGATAGCATACATTTTTAATAGTTGTGATTAATTGTATCAATTAAAATTGAATGATTTGTATCAATAAAGGGTCTTTTCAAATTTTGATTTTTTTTTTCGGTTTTTCGATTTTACCGAATTCAAAAATTTAAGAACCGGTATCGGTACCGAAAAGTATAAAAAACCCAAAAAAAACCGGTATCGAAAAAATCGGTACCGAAAAAAATCGGTACCGCTCGGTTCGGTAAAAAACCTAAAAAACCGAAAATTTTGAGCACCCCTAGCTTTTCCTATAAATAGGGTGCTTAGGTTAGAATTGAAAATCACACCAGAATCGGAAGTTTTCTCTCTCTATAATATCGAGCGTATTGTTGTGAGTATTTAGATACTTTGAGTGTTACTATTCAGTGCAAGTTTTCTTCGGTATTATATCCGATATTCCAGTCAGAAGTACTATTCTTTTGAGGTAAGGGATGTTATTTTCTTTCGTAAATATTGTTATTCTTTTCAATATCATTATACCAAAATATTGGCATGGATTTTATTATGAAATTCTTACTTTTTCCGTCGGGATTACTATTCACGTATACGGCACTATTCACGAAAAAATTAAATTTTCTTCTATTTGTCCAAGTTGCTTGTTAAGGTTCCTATCTTTAATTGGATCTATGTTTTGAGCTTTATTCTTGAATTTTGCTCCACAATTGATTATTACGAAGTATTTTTGAATTGGATAAACTAAAATACGAATCCTTAGTCTTTGTCCTTTATCTCACTGGATTCGTTATTTAAAATATTTTTCATTATCCTCAGTCCTAAATGGTGATATAACTGAATATCTTTGGCCTGTAGAGCAAAGATGAATGATTACCTGACGAATATCTTTGGCCGTAGTGCAAAGATGAACAGGTGTTGAGATGAACATGACCACTGAATATCTTTGACCGTAGTGCAAAGATGAATATTTGATTCGAGATGTATATTGATTGATGTTACAGGGATAAAATATTGATGATGAACTTTTAAATCATAGAAGATAGTAGACTTCATTCTCTACTTAACTCTTCTAATGAATGGTTATTTTCGCTGCGAATATTGATCTAAAACTTGTTGTCAATAATATTTTATCTAAATTGTTGAAGACTAACGATAATTTATTTTTTATTATCTTAGTCATAATATTCTTTATTGGGCTAGTTGAGCCCACCCTTTTCATCTATTGTCTTCTTCAGGAAATGAGAATGTCGCAGGAACTAGTCGGGGGACAGAGTGATGGTCCGAGTTAGAGCAGTAGTAGTCCTCATTATTTCTAATAAATAGTGTGATAATAATTATAATGAGGAATTTAGTTTGAATGTTAATATTTTTTATATATTTGTATTGACACTCACAGTTGTGTGGTCATATTTTGCACGACCGTGTGATATAAAAGATTGTATTTGAATTCTGTACCATGTATTTGGCGACTCAGAATGGGTTGGGTTGACTGGACCTATTCTGGGAGCGTCACAGTTGGTATCAGAGCTTAGGGATATGATCTCTGACAGGGATATGATCTCTTGCGGAGATCGGGGAATAGAACTAGGAGGGGAGAGACGAGTAAATCCTTCACTAGTATGTCCTACCTAAGCTTATGTGGTATTTAATTGGTCAGTCGGAGCATAGGGTTAATATGTGATATGTTAATTTGTTTAATTAACCCTTGTTTTATGGCAGTATTTGAGAATGGCAGCTGAGAATGTTAACAATGAATTGAATGAGACCATGGAGACACCTTTAATCACCAACCAGGAGAACGTGCAACAGGAAGGCAATGTTCATCCTGAAAACAACGCTGATCAGATGATAAACGATGAGATGTTTAGAAGTTTTTTGCAGTTCATGCAAAACCAGACGAGGGAAACTCGTGTGCAAAATACAGGTGGAGATAATAATAACTCGCGACTTTTCACTGCCAAGCAGTTCAAAGAATTGGGACCACTAGAGTTTTTGGGAAAGCCGGATCCGATCAAGGCGGAGACGTGGGTTAAGCAAATTACCAAGATATTTGATGTCTTGGGATGCACGGAGGAACAGAAGGTTCCATTTGCCACCTTTATGTTCCGTGGAGAGGCAGATTACTGGTGGGAGTCTGTGAAGCGTACCCAGCCTGCCGCACTCAAGATATCTTGGGAAGCGTTCCAGAAACTATTCAATGATAAGTACTTTCCTGAAAGTATTCGTCATATGAAGGAGGTAGAGTTTATCAGACTGAAACAAAACAACATGACTGTGTCCTAGTACGAGGCTAAGTTCGCGGAGTTGTCCAGGTTTGCACCTCATTTGGTAGAGAATGAGGAACGTATGACGCGGATGTTTCTAAGAGGTTTGAAACCCGAAATACGTCAATACCTCATTTCTCACAAATTTTTTCTATATTCGGATGTAGTGAACAGGGCCTAGTTGTTAGAACGAGATAGTGATTATATTCAACCAAGCGACAACAACCAAGGTCTTACCGGTGACAGTAGTCATCGGAGCAATGACAACCAGCGGGGAGGAAAGTATGACAGAAGCGGTAACCACTCCGGTGGTAATCGTGGCCATAATAGTAGAAAAAGCCAATCGGGAGGAGATTTCAAGAAGAGAAGGTACAACAATGAGAACGTGAAGACGTCAACATCAACACCAGCATCAACTGTTTCTAGGAGAAGAGAACGACCACCGGTCGTATGCTATAAATGCGGGAAAGAGGGACACATCAGCCTAAACTGCCCACAACAATTCAAAGCATGCTATAACTGTGGAAAAGAAGGACATATAGCTCGAGATTGTCCTATAGCGAAACCAAGTCCAGCGGGGGTGGTGATTCCAAAGGCGATTTCGGACAAGTCAAAGTCGGTGATTCCTGGAAGAGCGTTTGTCGTGACAGCCCAAAACGTGAGGAACCCACACGAGGTGATTACGGGTAAGCTAATCATAAACTCTTGTGAAGTTTACACCTTGTTAGATACCGGTGCTACCCATTCTTTTATTTCACCTGCTTGTGCTCAACGATTAAATTTGACACCTGAGAAATTAGACTTTGACTTATCTGTTGAAACTCCGTTGGGAGAAACCTTTGTTACATCCACAGTTTACAAATCTTGCTTGATTCAGATTGGTACCCTTACCTTACCTGTTGATTTTATATCTTTGAAAATACTTGCATTTGATGTGATTTTAGGAATTGACTGGTTAACCACTTACCATAACAAAATTGATTATTTTCGTAAGGTTGTTAGTTTTCATATTCCTAATCAACCTGTTGTCAAATCCAAACCACCAAACCACTAAAATCAGTCAATATCATTTCAAGTCACAAAGCTATTCGTTTATTGAAAAACAGATGTCAAGCTTTCTTAGCTCATGTCACTGATCTAAACCAGAATACGTTAGGTTTGAATGATATTTCTGTTGTTAATGAGTTTTCTGATGTATTTTCCGAAGAACTTCCTCGTCTACCCCCAGAACGTGAAGTTGAATTCTTTATTGACCTTGAACCCGGTACAAAACCCATTTCTAAAACCCCATATCGAATGGCTTCTATAAAACTTCAGGAGTTAAAGGTCCAACTACAGGAGTTGTTAGACATCGGTTTTATACGTCCTAGTACATCTCCTTGGGGTGCTCCTATTTTATTCGTAAAAAAGAAAGACGGGAGTATGCGACTTTGTATTGACTATCCGGAGTTAAACCATGTCACCATCAAAAATAGGTATCCGTTACCTCGTATTGATGACCTGTTCGACCAGTTGCAAGGAGCACAATTCTTTTCAAAGATCGATCTTCGTTCTGGATATCATCAGCTGAAGATTAAAACTGAGATATTCCGAAGACTGCCTTCAGAACTCGGTACGAGCATTATGAGTTCTTAGTCATGTCTTTTGGATTGACTAATGCTCCTGCTGCTTTCTTGGATATGATGAACCGTGTATTTAAGGAATATTTGGATCAGTTCGTTGTTGTCTTTATTGATGACATCCTCATCTATTCTAAAAGCCGTGAAGATCATGAGCACCACTTGAAGTTGGTACTTCAAAAGCTTCGTGAGAACAAGTTATATGCCAAGCTGAAGAAATACGAGTTCTGGCTTGAGGAAGTAGCATTCCTTGGGCACGTGGTATCGAAACGTGAAGTATCTGTTGACCCAGCGAAGATTGAAGCAATACAAAGCTGGGAGCAACCTAAGTCGATGACCGAAGTACGAAGTTTTCTGGGCTTAGCTGGTTATTATCGGAGGTTCGTAGAGGGATTTTCTCGAATCGCTACTCCATTAACTCAGTTGACTCGGAAAGATACAAAATTCATTTGGAACGAGGAATGCGAGAAGAGCTTCCAAGAGCTCAAGAGAAGACTTATCTCGGCACCTGTTCTGACAATACCATCTGGTTCGGATGGATTTGTTATCTACAGCGATGCTTCGGGCAAATGGTTAGGATGTGTTCTCATGCAACATGGGAAAGTCATAGCCTATGCCTCGCGACAACTCAAAGAATATGAGAGAAATTATCCTACTCATGATCTAGAGTTGGCAGCTGTCGTTTTCGCGTTGAAGATCTGGAGACATTACCTGTACGGGGAGAAAGTGGAGATTTATACGAATCATAAGAGCCTTAAATATTTCTTCACTCAAAAGAAACTCAACATGCGGCAACGACGTTGGCTTGAGCTGTTGAAAGATTACGATCATACCATCCAATACCATCCTGGAAAAGTGAACGTGGTAGTTGACGCGTTGAGTAGAAGATCATATGCGGGAACGAGTGCGATGATGTCAAGTATACGCGTAGAACCAGCTTTGATTGATAAAGTTAAAGCTGCTCAAGCTACGGATCCGGAGCTGATGAAGATGAAGAAGAAGGTGCAAGAAGGTGCCATTCCAGAAGCAAGAATCGATGAAGAGGGAATACTTCGAGTCAACTCCAGACTTTGTGTTCCTAACGATTTCGACTTGAAGCATAGAATCATGATGGAGGCACACAGCATACCGTTTGCAATCCATCCTGGGAGTACCAAAATGTATCGTGATCTTCGACATACATTTTGGTGGAGCAATATGAAAAGAGAGATCGCGGAGTTTATTTCGAGATGTTTAACGTGTCAACGTGTAAAGGCGGAGTATCAAGTGTCGAAGGGTCCATTGCAACCACAGGAGATTCCGAAATGAAAGTGGGAACACATTACGATGGATTTCGTTACGGGTCTTCCCAAGGTTTCTCAAGGCATAGATGCGATTTGGGTTATTGTTAATAGATTAACCAAGTCTGCTCATTTCTTGCCGATACGAGAGACTTATTCCCTTGAACGTCTTGCTCGTATGTACATGAATGAGATTGTGAGATTGCATGGCATGCCAGTATCCATAGTTTCGGATCGTGACCCTAGATTTACTTCACGATTTTGGATCAGTTTGCAGAAAGCTATGGGCATGGATTTACGATTCAGTTCGGCTTATCATCCTAAAACAGACGGACAATCAGAAAGGACTATTCAAACTCTTGAAGATCTATTGAGACTCTATGTTCTAGACTTCAAAGGGAGTTGGGATAAGTACTTACCATTGGTGGAATTCTCCTACAACAACAGTTATCAGGCAAGTATAGGCATGGCTCCATTCGAAGCGTTGTATGGACGAAAGTGTCGTTCTTCAGTATGCTGGGATGATGGGTGAAGCAACATTGTTGGGACCGGAGTTAGTACATATGACTACGAAAAAGATCCAAATGATCTTTCAACGGATACAAACAGCACAAGATCGACAAAAGAGTTATGCGGATCTTCATCGAAAGGACGTGGAATTTAATGTTGGGGATCATGTATTGTTACGTGTTGCTCCATGGAAAAGAGTTACGAGATTCGGGAAGAGAGGAAAGCTCAACCCACGATTCATTGGTCCATTTGAGATCCTTGACCGAGTAGGAAATGTGGCTTATAAACTTGCTTTACCTCCAAGCATGTCTCGTGTTCATAATATTTTTCACATATCCGTACTTTGCAAATATGCGAAAGACCCAAACCACATTATTGAGTTAGAACCAGACGAGATAGCCGAAGATTTAACGTACGAGGAGGTACCTGTCAAGATCTTGGATAGGAAGGAGCATGTCCTACGCTCAAAAAGTATACCTCAAGTTAAAGTTTTGTGGAGAAACCATAAAATTGAGAAAATGACCTGGGAGTTGGAATCGAAAATGAAAGCGAGGTATCCTCACCTTTTCGACATACCAGGTACGTACGTCAATTTCGAGGACAAAATTTTATAAGAAAGGGAAGATGTAAGACCCCGAATTTTATAAATAAAGATTTAATTTTCTTTATATATTATTTCGAAATAGTAAGGTATTAATTTGATAAATGTGAAAAGTTATGGGTGAAATGTGCAAATATTTTAAAATGAGCAAGTGGTTATAAAATATTCATTGTTGTTGGGGAATATTCGTTTGGTCGTGGAATATTCTTGTTGTCGGGAAATATTCGTACGACAGCGCAGCTATTTGTGGGCCCCACAACGAAATAACTGTCGGATATAGAAAGCGACAAAAATAATCTTTTTATAAATAACGGTAAAACTGTTATGGTTAAACTGTTAAAATACCCAGTGATAAAAATACAGTAATACGCGTTGTGCACAGTAGCACACGGTATTGCACAGTATTTTGAATTATTGGTTCTTACGTAAGAAGTCACTTACTCAATAATTATTATAGTAATTACTATTCAATATTTTATATTATTGATTCAATAATTACATTATATTTTATTGGTTCAATAATTGCTACGTTGATATTTTATATCAATAATTGCTACGTTGATATTTTATATGATTGATTCAATAATTGCTACCATTAATATTTTGTATTATTGATTCAATAATTATCACTGCACAGTATTTCACATTATCAAATCAATAATTCATATTATTTGAATAATATTATTAGATAGCATTATTGACAATGTCTAAGGAAGTTCTGTCTAGGAGGGGTTATTTAATTGCGCACCAGTAAGGAGAAATCCTAATCAGAAGACCTCCTCTTTCCTGGGAACGACATGGTTGTCAATATTGTAGTTCTGTAATATTATTTGTGAATAATTAATTATTGATTTATATGATAAGAAAATATTTATTTTGTGGATATAAAAGAAGGAATTAGTGCTGATGTATTTTTATCAGTATTTTGGTGTGGAAAATCATCCGTTTATGGATTTCGGATAATTTATGTTTGGAATTTGAAAAAACTTCCTTCTACAAAGTTATAGAGAATTAAATTTCTTATGAAAAGGACATAGATTTTGTATTTTTCTGACAAAAGGGCTATTTATTATGAATTATTGAAGTTTTGGAAAATAAATATTTTTTTAATGAAAGGTGGGCCCCACTGGTGGCTGATGGATTTTGGGTCAACAGGAGGGCAGAATTTTTATTTTTAAAAAAATATTATTTTATTAAAAAGTCTACTTTGGCATCCTAAGCTTTTCCTATAAATAGGGTGCTTAGGTTAGAATTGAAAATCACACCAAGATCAGAAGTTTTCTCTCTCTATAATATCGAGCGTATTGTTGTGAGTATTTAGATACTTTGAGTGTTACTATTCAGTGCAAATTTCCTTCGGTATTATATCCGATATTTCAGTCAGAAATACTATTGTTTTGAAGTAAGGGATGTTATTTTCTTTCGTAAATGGTGTTATTCTTTTCAATATCATTATACCAAAATATTGACATGGATTTTATTATGAAATTCTTACTTTTTCCGTCGGGGTTACTATTCACGTATACGGCACTATTCACGAAAAAATTAAATTTCTTTATTTGTCCAAGTTACTTGTTAAGGTTCCTATCTTTGATTGGATCTAAGTTTTGAGTTTTATTTTTGAATTTTGCTCCACAATTGATTATTACAAAGTATTTTTAAATTGGATAAACTAAAATACGAATCCTTAATCTTTGTTCTTTATCTCACTGGATTCGTTCTCTAAAATATTTTTCATTATCCTCAGTCCTAAATGGTGATATAACTGAATATCTTTGGCCTGTAGAGCAAAGATGAATGATTACCTGACGAATATCTTTGGCCGTAGTGCAAAGATGAACAGGTGCTGAGATGAACATGACCACTGATGATACAAATGAATATCTTTGGCCGTAGTGCAAAGATGAATATTTGATTCGAGATGTATATTGATTGATGTTACAGAGGTAAAATATTGATGATGAACTTTTAAATCATAGAAGATAGTAGACTTCATTCTCTACTTAACTCTTCTAATGAAAGGCTATTTCCGCTGCGAATATTGATCTAAAACTTGTTGTCAATAATATTTTATCTAAATTGTTGAAGACTAACGATAATTTATTTTCCATTATCTTAGTCATAATATTCTTTACTGGGCTAGTTGAGCTCACCCTTTTCATCTATTGTCCTCTTCAGGAAATGAAAATGTCGCAGGAACTAGTCGGGGGACAGAGTGATGGTCCGAGTTAGAGCAGTAGTAGTCCTCACTATTTCTAATAAATAGTGTGATAATAATTGTAATGAGGACTTAGTTTGAATGTTAATATTTTCTACATATTTGTATTGACACTCACAGTTGTGTGGTCATATTTTGCACGACCGTGTGATATAAAAGATTGTATTTGAATTCTGTACCATGTATTTGGCAACTCAGAATGGGTTGGGTTGACTGGACCTATTCTGGGGGAGTCACAATGTGTTTTTTTCTAGGTGGTCCCTTTCTTTCTTCAGCTCTGTCCGGCTCCGGATGAGATGTTCTTTTTGTTCCAAGAGCTCGGAGTATTTCCATTTCAGCTCTTTCATCTCCAAAGTCAATCGTTTCAGCTCGAGAGCTAGGGAGTCGGCGTGACGAAGGGCAGTATGAACCCTTTGCCGATCGACATCCTTCTCCACGGCCCCATGTCGAAGGTCCTCTTGAAAACGTTGAACGGTATTCTCCAGCTCCTTCTTCCGTTGGGAGATGTCCTCAACCCGGAGCAGCAGCCGACTAAAAGCGGAGAAGGCCTGTGATATCAAAAATTAAAGTAAGAATAAGTTCAAAAGATACTATGATCTATGGATTGTCAAAAGAATAGCTCTTACCCGACCCATATGGACAGAAGTCGCTATCACAAGGTCCTCGGGAAGAAGGTCTTCGTATTTATCATCATCGCCCGGAAGAACGAAGGAGTTAAAATTTTCATAGGGAAAGTTGTCGGGAAGATCTCAGGAAAATACTGTATTTAGGAATTGCCTCGGGGGCTCCTCACCCGTCTTTTCTTGAGGCGGGGGCTGTGGTGGAGGGGGAGAATGACCGTTGGGGCAGCTGAATGAGGTTGTTCTACCCGGGCTTTCTTTGGAAGAGGTTCGTCTTCAAGACCCTCATCTGGTCGATCTGAATAGGTCGGCTCGAGAGGATCGAGAAGGGTAGTTGTTGAATCAGTTGTTTTAGGGGGACTCGGTGGTCATCGCTTTAGGGGCTGAGGGTTTGATGTGCTTTCTCAGTTGCTTCTTTATTAAAACCAGCTTGTAAGACCTGGTCATCGCCACGGACTTCTTGGTAGACAGTCGAGGGTTATTAGTAGGGCACGGATGGGGAACTCGTGGAGGAGGAGGGGGTTGGATTCTCTTCGGATGATGTGTTAGGAGGAGTTTCTAAGGGGATCTCAGTGATAAGAATAGTATCAGTATCAGGGTTCGGATCAGTTACGGGCTGGGCGATTGGCTCGTCAGCCGGAGACCTCGCTGGCTAGGCAATCTCGACCCCAACAGGTTTGAAAATGGATACTGAAAGCAAGGGAGGTGAATATGTTAATATTTATATTATAGGTAAACAAGTTAAGGGTAAAGAGTACAGTTACTTACAACCATGTTGGTATAGCCAAGAGGGATCGGCGAGCAGTTTTAATGACCACTCGGTCGTCTTCATTTGGTTATAAAAGGCTCGGAAAGCCTTGACCCGCCCTTTCGAGAGTTGTGTTACCTTCAGAACAGGATCATTCGGGGGGGCCCAGTTAGGTAGCATGTGACGCCCCCAAAATAGGTTCAATACTCAACCCATTCTGAGTCACCAAATACATGGTACAGAATCCAAATACAATCTTTTATATCATACGGTCGTGCAAAATACGACCACACAACTGTGAGTGTCAATACAAACATGTAAATAATATAAACACTCAAACTAAGTCCTCGTTACAATTATTATCACACTATTTTACAAAAATAGTGAGGACTACTACTGCTCTTAACTCGGACCATCACTCTGTCCTCCGATTAGTCCCTACGACATTTTCATTTTTTGAAGAGGACAATAGACGAAAAGGGTGAGCTCAACTAGCCTAGTAAAGAATATTATGACTAAGATAATGAAAAATAATTTATCATTAGTCTTCAACAAATCAGATAAATATTATGAACAACAAGTTTTAGATCAACAACTGCAGCGAAATTAACAATTCATTAGAAGAGTTACGAAGAGAATGATGTCTACTATCTTCTATGATATTAAAGTCCATCATCAATATTTTATCCCTGTAACATCAATCAATATATATCTCAAATCAAATATTCATCATTGCACTACGGGCCAAAGATATTCATTTGTATCATCAGTGGTCATGTTCATCTCAACACCTATCCATCTTTGCACTGCGGGCCAAAGATATTCATCCGTTAATCATTCATCTTTGCACTACAGGCCAAAGATATTCATCAAGTAATCATTCATGTTTTCTCTACAGGCCAAAGATATTCAGTTATATCACCATTTAGGACTGAGGTTGATGAAAAATAATATAAATAACGAATTTAGTGAGATAAAGGACAAAAATTAGGGATTCATAATTTAGTTTATCCAAATTCAAGAATACTCTATAATAATCAATTGTGGAGCAAAATTCAAGAATAAAGTTCAAAACATGGATCCAATCAAAGATAGTAACCATAACAGATAACTTGGACAAACAAAAGAAAATTTAATTTTTTTGTGAATAGTGTCGTGTTCGTGAATAGTGTCGTATACGTGAATAGTAACCCCGACATGAAAAGGTAAAAATTTCATAAAAAAATTCATACCAACATTCCAATGAAATGATACTAGATGAAATACAAAATTCGAAGAATTTCTGCTCATTTCAAAAATTATAGAAACAATTCTTATCGTAGTAAGTTTAAATTTAGTAATATAAAATGAAATATTATTACTTTCATAATATGGAATATGAAAGAAAATAATATTCTTTATGAATTTTGAAAGGAAATAACATCATTTACGAGAAAAATAATATCCATTACCTTAGTAGAAATTGGATTTGACTGGAATATCGGATATTATTCTGAGAAAATCTTGCACAAAAAGCTACACTCAGAGTATCCTTATACTCAAGAGAAATATACTCACAATACTATAAAATAAGAATTTTTGATATTGAAGGTGTGTTTAGGAAGGAGGGTTACCCCTCTATTTATAGCGTAACCTCGGAGGTAAAAATCAAACAAGTTGCCTAACTTTGCCAAACTTCCTTCTCCGCTTAACTTTTATTCTCTGCCTAATTCTCTTATTTTCCAAGGTCGAGGGCCCACTAAATTTGGAAAGGATTTGCATTGCAGAAGAATGATTCAAATAAGCCTTCTCTTTAGGAAAAAAACAATTGCAGGAGAAGGAGACGTGCACGAAAGAAATTCAAAATAAAATGATAACCTTCTCTCCACTTTTATTCACATGCTGAAAATTATATATTATTATAATAATATTACCAATTAAAATTATAAATTATACTATTATATTATCACATTATAATATTATAATGTAATATTATAATAATATATTTGAATGAATTATTTTATCGGAGAATATAAAATGCCAACTTTCAACAAATGTCTTATTCTTAAAAATTCGTTCATTTATATCAAAAATGAATAAATATTTACTTTTCATATTTATCAACAATCAATTATTATTCACAAATAATATTACAGAATCACAGTATTAACAACCAGATCATTTCCAGGAAAGAGGGGGCTTTTCAAAAAGAATTTCTCCTCATTGGCGCGCAATTATATAACCTAACCCCTTTTCTCGACAGAACTTTTTAGACATTGTCAATAATGTTATCTAATAATATCATTTAAATAATATGTGTGACAATTATTGATTTAATACTGTAAACTACTATGCAGTGGTTACTGTGACCATTATTGAATCAATAATATAAAATATCAACGTAGCAATTATTGAATCAATAATATAAAATATTGAACAGTAATTACTGTAACAATTATTGAGTAAGTGACTTCTTACGTAAGAACCAATAATTTGAAATACTGTGCAACAACGCGTATTACTGTATTTTATCACCTGGTATTTCAACAGTTTAACGGTAACAGTTCTGTCATTATTTTTAGAAAACTTATTCTTGTCGTTTTTTTCATCCGATAGTTTTCTGTTATGGGGCCCACCAATGATTGCGCCGACGTACGAATATTCTCCGACAAAAAGAATATTTCCCGACCAAATGAATATTTTATGACCACTTGTTTAATTTGCAAAAATTTGCATAAATCACCCATAACTTATCACATTTATCACATCAACACCTTACTATTTAAAATAATATATAAAGAATTTTAAATGTTTATTCATAAAAGTTGGGGTCTTATAGATAACCTTCACATAAAAATAGAGTTTTTGTTACATTTACAAACATATATCGTCAATTTATTTAATGCTTGTAAAATTCTATTACTTATTTCACATATATAAAGTGATAAGTATTAACTAATCAACTTCAACGTCAATTATGTACTATAAACTTACACTACAAGAAAAAGGCTTATTAGCAACCGCTCATCTGCGACCGTAACCGATCGCAGATAGTGGTCGCATATTATCTGGTCGCTGACTGCACGACGGCGATCACTTTTTGCGACCGGAGTGTCAGCGACCGACCAATAGCGACCGAAGTCGTCGCTAAGCTGAGTTATGTCTCATTGTTGACGTGTCCCACGTGTCCGCGACCACCATTAGCGACTACCATCGGTCGCTGATATAGCCAAGTCACCCCCCCGGTCGCTAATACGTATCAGCGACCGGATGCGGTAGTTGATTAATAAAATAAAATAAAAATTGCCTGTTTTGTGGATTTTCCAAAAAAATATACCTGTTTGTACCTGTTTTATATCTCATCAACACACAGCAGTATATATAAATCACCAAAACTATTTAAATTAATTGATCCACGTCCATAAATTAACCAACATAATAAACAAATCGCTTGAGTGACTAAAATTTATATAAACTATATATATTGATTCTAAAACTATAATTATGGACGTTTGCCTTTGACATCAAACAACTCAACAAGCAAACGATTAGAAACTCTTACCAGTCATATTTATAGACTTCCTGCAAAGAGAAACAGCTTCCTGAAGAAAAGATACAATAAAAGAACCATAAGTAATTAAACATGTATGCATAAAGCTAAATTCATGTCACAATTACCTCGGCATCATCATCGATATCTGCGCCAAGTGTAAGAAGTAGATTACGATCTTGATATATAGTCGTCGGTCGTCGTCGTACGTCGATAAAGTTTGTCCCCAGTACTCCTTGAGAAGTGTAAGCTAGTTGTGGTCCACCTCTTTATGAAATCGAAAAACATCCTCAGTTTTATAGTCCTAGGCCTTTCAGCTTTACTCCTGTTTTTCCAAGATCAACTGCCATAGAGTGAAAGGTTGTCAAATTTGACATTTTTTACTCGTAGTCTTATCTGAGTACTCAAGGTATGAGAGAGAAAGGAAGAGCTGCAGGAAATTCAATAATTTCCAATAAGTATTTTCACTATACTGTACTTCCTCTCGAATTCCCAAAACAAAGTGGTTAATTCCCGAACAAAGTGTTAATTCACTCCCGAACTGTTAATTAACCACTTTGTTCAGAAATTCAACAGGAAGTACAGTTGAATTAATTGAACTACTTTTTGGGAACTGTTGAATTTCATGCAACTCTCAAGGAGTCTCTCATATTACATGCAAACCATGAGTTAGATAAGACTATGAGTAAAAAATATCTCAGTTGACAACCCTTCACTCTATGGCAGTTGATTTTGCAAAAAAATGAGTAACAACTAAAAGGCCTAGGGCTTTAAAACCGAGGAATGTTTCCCGATTTCATGGAGAGGTGGGACAAACCAGCTTTTACACTTCTCATAGAGTATAGGGGGAAAAATTTATCGTGCTAGTCTTGAATCTATATATAATGAATGATTAGAAGTCGCAATCTGTTTGTTCACAAAATATAATATCATCAAGATGTGTATATAAAATACAGAAAGATATATATGTTTATATACTCAAATGACAACGATGTAATTAAAAAAAAGAATGACAATGATTTAATTAAAATAAATAAAAGAGAGAACATACTCTATCAATAACTCAACTGCAACATCATTAAAACTTACTTAATATTTTGAATGTTTTGTAACCAAATATCTACATTTTCTTGAAAAATACTTTCTCTCACAATCTCTATCATCATGAAAGTATATATCATATGAATCTGCGATCAATTAACGTAATTAGACTTGAATCTGACTCCACAAAGCAGTATCTCCGAAATATATACAATAATAAAGGAGAAAGATGAAAGTGTGCATTTACTGAAATATAACTTGTCACAATTAGATGGAAACTTCTAATTATATATAATGTAACACAAATACGTACTTTCATCATCGCCCATGAGTAATGATTACTAGGATAAGAGTCAAGAACTTTCTTGTATGTAGAATTCGACATAGCAGTTGCAGCTAATACTCCAACAGGTTCCTCGGCAGCCAAAAAAATAGGGTTGTGTAGTTCTTGTTTGTGTCCCATACTCGAATAATAAGATAATTAAATTACTGCGGACATTCCTCATTGTTCCATCATAACAGATAACAACATCCCGAAAGAGGGCCATTAAGCTGTTGAACAGAACGTCTCACCTATTTTTCTGTGAGAACTACCCATCTGAGGAATTCGGAGTGGTTAGAAGTTGATTATTGTAAGATCCCCAACTTTTATGAATAAAGATTTAATTTTCTTTATATATTATTTCGAAATAGTAAGGTGTTGATTTGATAAATATGAAAGTTATGGGTGAAATGTGCAAACATTTTTAAAATGAGAAAGTGGTTATAAAATATTCTTGTTGTCGGGGAAAATTCGTTTGGTCGTGGAATATTCTTGCTGTCGGGGAATATTCGTACGACGACGCAGCTATTTGTGGGCCCCCATAACGGAATAACTGTCGGATATAGAAAGCGACAGAAATAACTTTTTTACAAAATAACGGCGTAGTTGTTACCGTTAGTACTGTTGAAATACCCGGTGGTTAAAATACAGTGATACGCGGTGTTGCACAGTAGCACACGGTATTGCACAGTATTTTGAATTATTGAGTCTTACGTGAGAAGCCATTACTCAATAATTGTTACAGTAATTACTGTTCAATATTTTATATTATTGACTCAATAATTGCTACGTTGATATTTTATATTATTGACTCAATAATTGTTACATTGATATTTTATTGACTCAATAATTGCTACGTTGTCATTTTATATGATTGATTCAATAATGGCTACAGTTGATATTTTGGTATTATTGATTCAATAATTGTCACTGCACAGTATTTAACATTATCAACTCAATAATTCATATTATTTGAATAATATTATTAGATAGCATTATTGACAATGTCTAAAGAAGTTCTGTCTAGGAGGGGTTATTTAATTGCGCGCCAGTAAGGAGAAGTCCTTATCGGAAGGCCCCCTCTTTCATGGGAACGACCTGGTTGTCAATATTGTAGTTATGTAATATTATTTGTGAATAATTAATTATTGATTTATATGATAAGGAATATTTATTTTGTGGATATTAAAGAAGGAATTAGCGCTGATGAGTTTTTATCAGTATTTTGGGTGTGAATAATCATCTGTTTATGGATTTCGAATAATTTATGTTTGGAATTTGGAAAAACTTCCTTCTACAAAGTTGTAGAGAATTAAATTTTCTATGGAAGAACATAGAATTTGTATTTTTCTGACAAATGGGCTATTTGTTATGAATTATTGAAGTTTCGGAAAATAAATATTTTTTTAATAAAAAAGTGGGCCCCACTTTTGTTGGTTTGTTGAAAATCCTGATTTCTTTGGAGCAGCCGGCGGCTGGAGAATTTTTTTGAAAATAATATTATTTTATTATTTTAGTCTCCTTTGGCATCCTAAGCTTTTCCTATAAATAGGGTGCTTAGGTTAGAATTGAAAATCACACCAGAATCAGAAGTTTTCTCTCTCTATGATATCGAGCGTATTTTTTTGAGTATTTCAATACTTTGAGTATTAGTATTCAGTGCAAGTTTCCTTCGGTATTATATCCGATATTCCAGCCAGAAGTACTGTTCTTTTAAGGTAAGGGATGTTATTTTCTTTCGTAAATGATGTTATTCTTTTCAATATCATTATACCAAAATATTGACATGGATTTTATGTTGAAATTCTTACTTTTTCCGTCGGGGTTACTATTCATGTATACGACACTATTCACGTATACGGCACTATTCACGGAAAAATTAAATTTTCTTCTATTTGTCCAGATTGTTTGTCAAGGTTACTATCTTTGGTTGGATCTAAGTTTTGAGCTTTATTCTTGAATTTTGCTCCACAATTGATTATTATGAAGTATTTTTGAATACTAAAATACGAATCCTTAATCTTATCCTTTATTTCACTAGATTCGTTATTTATATGATTTTTCATCATCCTCAGTCCTAAGTGGTGATATAACTGAATATCTTTGGCCTGTAAAGCAAAGATAAATGATTACCTAATGAATATCTTTGGCCGTAGTGCAAAGATGACATGTGTTGAGATGAACATGACCACTGATGATACAAATGAAAATCTTTGGCCTGTAGTGCAAAGATGGATATTGATTCGAGATGTATATTGATTGATGTTACATGGATAAAATATTGATGATGGACTTTTAAATCATAGAAGATAGTAGACTTCATTCTCTACTTAACTCTTTTAATGAATTGTTATTTTCGCTGCGAATATTGATCTAAGATTGGTTGTACATTATATTTTATCTGATTTATTGAAGGCTAACGATAATTTATTTTCCATTATCTTAGTCATAATATTCTTACTGAGCTAGTTGAGCTCACCCTTTTCATCTGTTGTCCTCTTCAGGAAATGAGAATGTTGCGGGAACTAGTCGGGGGACAGAGTGATGGTCCGAGTTAGAGCAGTAGTAGTCCTCACTATTTATGATAAATAGTGTGATAATAATTGTAATGAGGACTTAGTTTAAATCTTAATATTTTCTACATATTTGTATTGACACTCACAGTTGTGTGGTCGTATTTTGCACGACCGTATGATATAAAGTTTGTATTTGAATTCTGTACCATGTATTTGGCGACTCAGAATGGTTTGGGTTGACTGGACCTATTCTGGGGGCGTCACAGTTGGTATCAGAGCTTAGGGATATGATCTCTGGCGGAGATCGGGGAATAGAACTAGGAGGGGAGAGACGAGTAAATCCTTCACTAGTATGTCCTACCTAAGCTTATGTGGTATTTAATTGGTCAGTCGGAGCATAGGGTTAATATGTGATATGTTGATTTATTTAATTAACCCTTGTTTTATGGCAGTATTTGAGAATGGCAGCTGAGAACGTTAACAACGAAGTGAATGAGACTGTGGAGACACCTTTAATCGTTAACTAGGAGAACGTGCAACAAGAAGGCAATGTTCATCCTAAAAACAACGCTGGTCAAACGATAAACGATGAGATGTTTAGAAGTTTTTTGCAGTTTATGCAAAACCAGACGAGGGAGACTCGTGTGCAACATACAGGTGGAGATAATAACAACACGCGAGTTGTCACTGCCAAGCAGTTCAAAGAATTGGGACCACCAGAGTTTCTGGGAAAGCCAGATCCGATCAAGGCGGAGACGTGGATTAAATAAATTACCAAGATATTTGATGTCTTGGGATGTACGGAGGAACAGAAGGTTCCATTCGCCACGTTTATGTTCCGTGGAGAGGCAGATTACTGGTGGGAATCTGTGAAGCGTACCCAGCCTGCCGCACTCAAGATGTCTTGGGAAGCGTTCCAAAAACTGTTTAATGACAAGTACTTTCCTAAAAGTATTCGTCATATGAAGGAGGTAGAGTTTATCAGACTCGAACAAAACAACATGACGGTATCCCAGTACGAGGCTAAGTTCACGGAGCTGTCCAGGTTTGCACCTCATTTGGTGGAGAATAAGGAACGTATGACGCGGATGTTTCTAAGAGGTTTGAAACCCGAAATACGTCAATACCTTATTTCTCATAAATTTTCTTTATATTCGGATGTAGTGAACAGGGACCAGTTGTTAGAACGAGATAATGACCACAACCAAGGTCGTACCGGTGGCAGCAGTCATCGGAGCAATGACAACCAGCGAGGAGGGAAGTATGATAGAAGCGGTAACCACTCCGGTGGTAATCGTGGCCATGATAGTAGAAAAAGCGAATCGGGGGGAGATTTCAAGAAGAGAAGGTACAACAATAAGAACGTGAAGACGTCGACATCAGCACCAGCATCAACTGTTTCGAGGGGAGGAGAACGACCACCGGTCATATGCTATAAGTGCGGGAAAGAGGGACACATCAGCCCAAACTGTCCACAATAATTCAAAGCATGTTATAACTGTGGAAAGGAAGGACATATAGCTCGAGATTGTCCTGTTACGAAACCAAGTTCAGCGGGGGTGGTGATTCCAAAGGCGGTTGCAGACAAGTCAAAGTCGGTGATTCCTGGAAGAGCGTTTGTCGTGACAGCCCAAAACGCGAGGAATCCACACGAGGTGATTACGGGTAAGCTGATCATAAACTCTTGCGAAGTTTACACCTTGTTAGATACCGGTGCTACCCATTCTTTTATTTCACCTGCTTGTGCTCAACGTTTGAACTTGACTTCTGATAAATTAGACTTTGACTTATTTGTTGAAACTCCGTTGGGAGAAACCTTTGTTACATCTACAGTTTACAAATCTTGCTTGATTCAGATTGGTACCCTTACCTTACCTGTTGATCTTATATCTTTGAAAATACTTGCATTTGACGTGATTTTAGGAATTGACTGGTTAACCAATTACCATGCCAGAATTGATTGTTTTCGTAAGGTTGTTAGTTTTCATATTCCTAATCAACCTGTTGTACGAATCCAAATCACCAAACCACTAAAATCAGTCAATATCATTTCAAGTCATAAAGCTATTCGTTTATTGAAAAACGGATGTCAAGCTTTCTTAGCTCATGTCACTGATCTAAACCAGAATACATCAGATTTGAATGATATTTCCGTTGTTAATGAGTTTCCTGATGTATTTCCCGAAGAACTTCCCGGTCTACCCCCAGAACGTGAAGTTGAATTCTTTATTGACCTTGAGCCCGGTACAAAACCCATTTCTAAAATCCCATATCAAATGGCTCCTATTGAACTTTAGGAGTTAAAGGTCCAATTACAAGAGTTGTTAGACATCGGTTTTATTCGTCCTAGTACGTCTCCTTGGGGTGCTCCTGTTTTATTCGTAAAGAAGAAAGACGAGAGTATGCGACTTTGCATTGACTATCGGGAGTTGAACCATGTCACCATTAAGAATAGGTATCCGTTACCTCGTATTGATGACCTGTTCGACCAGTTTCAAGGAGCGCAATTCTTTTCAAAGATCGATCTTCGTTCTGGATATCATCAGCTGAAGATTAAAACTGAGGATATTCCAAAGACTGCTTTCAGAACACGGTACGAGCATTATGAGTTCTTAGTCATATTTTTTGGATTGACTAATGCTCCTGCTGCTTTCTTGGATATGACGAACCGTGTATTTAAGGAGTATTTGGATCAATTCGTTGTTGTCTTTATTGATGACATCCTCATCTATTCTAAAAGCCGTGAAGATCATGAGCACCATTTGAAGCTGGTACTTCAAAAGCTTCGTGAGAACAAGTTATATGCTAAGCTGAAGAAATACGAGTTTTGGCTTGAGGAAGTAGCATTCCTTGGGCACGTGGTATCGAAACGTGGAGTATCTGTGGACCCGGCGAAGATTGAAGCAATACAAAGCTGGGAGCAACCTAAGTCGGTGACTGAAGTACGAAGCTTTCTGGGCTTAGCTGGTTATTATCGGAGGTTCGTAGAGGGATTTTCTCGAATCGCTACTCCATTAACTCAGTTGACTCGGAAAGATACAAAATTCGTTTGGGGCGAGGAATGCGAGAAGAGCTTCCAAGAGCTCAAGAGAAGACTTATCTCGGCACCTGTTCTGACAATACCATCTGGTTCGGATGGATTTGTTATCTACAGCGATGCTTCGGGCAAAGGGTTAGGATGTGTTCTCATGCAACATGGAAAAGTCATAGCCTATGCCTCGCGACAACTCAAAGAATATGAGAGGAATTATCCTACTCATGATCTAGAGTTGGCAGCTGTAGTTTTCGCGTTGAAGATCTGGAGACATTACTTGTACGGAGAGAAAGTGGGGATTTATACAGATCATAAGAGCCTTAAATATTTCTTCACTCAGAAGGAACTCAACATGCGGCAGCGACGTTGGCTTGAGCTATTGAAAGATTACGATCATACCATCCAATACCATCCTGGAAAAGCGAACGTGGTAGCTGACGCGTTGAGTAGAAGATCATATGTGGGAACGAGTGCGATGATGTCAAGTATACGTGTAGAACCAGCTTTGATTGATAAGGTTAAAGCTGCTCAAGCTACGGATTCGGAGCTGATGAAGATGATGAAGAAGGTGCAAGAAGGTGCAATTCCAGAAGCAAGAATCGATGAAGATGGAATACTTCGAGTCAACTCCAGACTTTGTGTTCCTAACGATTCCGACTTGAAGTATAGAATCATGATGGAGGCACACAACACACCGTTTGCAATCCATCCTGGGAGTACTAAAATGTATCGTGATCTTCGACATACATTTTGGTGGAGTAATATGAAGAGAGAGATCGTGGAGTTCATCTCGAGATGTTTAACTTGTCAACGTGTAAAGGCGGAGCATCAAATGCCGAAGGGTCCATTGCAACCACTGGATATTTCGGAATAGAAGTGGGAACACATTACAATGGATTTCGTTACGGGTCTTCCTAAGGTTTCTCAAGGCATAGATGCGATTTGGGTTATTGTTGATAGGTTAACCAAGTCTGCTCATTTCTTGCCGATACGAGAGACTTATTCCCTTGAACGTCTTGCTCATATGTACGTGAATGAGATTGTGAGATTGCATGGCATGCCAGTATCCATAGTTTCGGATCGTGATCCCAGATTTACTTCACGATTTTGGATCAGTTTGCAGAAAGCTATGGGCACGGATTTACGATTCAGTTCGGCTTATCATCCTCAAACAGACGGACAATCGAAAAGGACTATTCAAACTCTTGAAGATCTATTGAGACTTTGTGTTCTAGACTTCAAAGGGAGTTGGGATAAGTATTTACCATTGGTGGAATTCTCCTACAACAACAGTTATCAGGCAAGTATAGGCGTGGCTCCATTCGAGGCATTGTATGGGAGAAAGTGTCGCTCTCCAGTATGTTGGAACGAGGTGGGTGAAACAACATTGTTGGGACCGGAGTTGGTACGTATGACTACAGAAAAGATCCAAATAATCCGACAACATATACAAACAACACAAGATCGACAAAAGAGTTATGAGGATCTTCATCGAAAGGACGTGGAATTTAATGTTGGGGACCATGTGTTATTACGTATTGCTCCGTGGAAAGGAGTTACGAGGTTTGGCAAGAGAGGAAAGCTCAATCCACGATTCATTGGTCCATTTGAGATTCTTGACCGAGTAGGAAATGTGGCCTATAGACTCGCTTTACCTCCAAGCATGTCTCGTGTTTATAACTTGTTTCACATATCCGTGTTATGTAAATATGTGAAGGATCCAAACCGCATTATTGAGTTAGAACCAGACGAGATAGCCGAAGATTTAACGTACGAGGAGGTACCTGTCAAGATCTTGGATAGGAAGGAGCATGTCCTACGCTCGAAAATTATACCTCAAGTTAAAGTTTTGTGGAGAAACCATGCTATTGAGGAAATGACCTGGGAGTTGGAATCGGAAATGAAAGCGAGGTATCCTCACCTTTTCGACATACCAGGTACGTACGTCAATTTCGAGGATGAAATTTCATAAGGAGGGGAGGTTGTAAGACCCCAACTTTTATGAATAAAGATTTAATTTTCTTTATATATTATTTCGAAATAGTAAGGTGTTGATTTGATAAATATGAAAGTTATGGGTGAAATGTGCAAAAATTTTTAAAATGAGCAAGTGGTTATAAAATATTCTTGTTGTCGGGGAATATTCGTTTGGTCGTGGAATATTCTTGCTGTCGGGGAATATTCGTACGACGGCGCAGCTATTTATGGGCCCCCACAACGGAATAACTGTCGGATATAGAAAGCGACAGAAATAACTTTTTTACAAAATAACGGCGTAGTTGTTACCGTTAGTACTGTTGAAATACCCGGTGGTTAAAATACAGTGATACGCAGTGTTGCACAGTAGCACACGGTATTGCACAGTATTTCGAATTATTGAGTCTTACGTGAGAAGCCATTACTCAATAATTGTTACAGTAATTACTGTTCAATATTTTATATTATTGACTCAATAATTGCTACGTTGATATTTTATATTATTGACTCAATAATTGTTACATTGATATTTTATTGACTCAATAATTGCTACGTTGCCATTTTATATGATTGATTCAATAATGGCTACAGTTGATATTTTGGTATTATTGATTCAATAATTGTCACTGCACAGTATTTCACATTATCAACTCAATAATTCATATTATTTGAATAATATTATTAGATAGCATTATTGACAATGTCTAAGGAAGGTCTGTCTAGGAGAGGTTATTTAATTGCGCGCCAGTAAGGAGATGTTCTTATCGGAAGGCCCCTGATGAGTGGGATTTATACCCGCAAATCGGATACCTTATGGCTTAAATAGTTGCCTGATCGTCGTAGTTTTTATATAGTTTTATATGTTTATTGTATTAGTATGCTTAACCGATGTTTTGCAGGCTTTACAGGACTTTTCTAGCTTTTAGGGGACAAAACGGACAATTTACATACACTGGCGCCGCAGCGCCAATGTCTAGTCTTAATCTCGCGCCGCGGCGCCGCCCCTGGTCCTTGCTAATGTCATCCTGGCGCTGCAGCGCCACAGTTCCTTTATGGGCTCGCGCTGCAGCGCGACCTCCGGTCTTTTGATTTTAATATGGCGCCGCAGCGCCACTTATAAGCTGATTGCCCGCGCCGCAGCGCGACCTCCGGTGCCCAGGCAGAAAAGGCTTGCTTTTGACCTAGAAAAAGGAGAAAAACAAATAGAGAGATACAGAGAGAGAGCCTCTGCAAAAAAAGAGGCGAGGAGAGGAAAAGGAGGAAGACTGGGATAGAATCGGTTAGCTTAGCTTAGGATAGATAATGTTTGTAAATATAGATTAGGTAGATTAGGGTAAAGTTTGGGTTTTCCTTGGAGCAACAAGAGCAGTGAGCTACACGGATTGGAGAGCTTGAAAGGAGCGAAATGCTTGGAGACTGAAGAGCCTTGACAGAGTTTATTCTTGTCCATTCATTTCCTCTATTTTTGTAATCCATAAATATTGTCTTTATTGCTACTTATATTTTGTTCAATAGCTATGAACTAAGTATTGGCTCTAAGGTTATAATGGAACCCTTTGTTAGTTAAATTGATTGTCTTCTCTCTTTGGTTGGCACCATATGGTTTGGTTTAATATATTCATGCTTAACGATTCTCACTAAGACATTAGTGAGGATTTTGGTAATCTATATGATATCGAAAGAAGAATTGTAGATTTACACCTAAATATATTGGCATGTGATTATGGGTTTCGACTGCATAAGTTGTGCGTAGAATAGACATATATCTGTGTGCCACATGTGACCTAATTGAGAACTTATGCTTAAATCCTTATTAGGTTAATTCGCATAGACATGTGTAGGATTATCACTTAGTTTGGATGTTCTTTTCTGTTCTATTCCCTATCGGGTGGATCTGGAGAGGATATGTTTGTGCATACCTCGACAGAGGTGTATGAGCACCTGTGTGTTCTCGGTCGACAAACTGTCGTGACCATTAAGACCAAAGAGAGAAGGGTAGGAAGTTTGATGAAGCATAGCACGCCAGGTGTTCGACAGAATGCCTGTGTGGGGTGAAGTTGTAACCTTAGCTTGTAATTCCTTCGATTACCATTCGTTATCCGTTTACTTGCTTTAATAATTAGTTATAACTAGTTTAACCGCACTCCTATTAGTTTACTGTTCGAATAAGACTAAAGCGATACAAAGTTGGTATTTGGTAAATATTAGTGATAGTTCCTCGTGGGTACGACACTTTTCTTATCACTGTATTACTTGTTAGACCGCGTATACTTGCGCGTGTTTAGTGATCGGTTTTCCGACCACCAAGTTTTTGGCGCCGTTGCCGGGGAACTATTATTCTAATATTGTCCAATATTGATTTAAATCAATTTAGTCTTAATTTGAACGTGTTTATATTTCTTTTATTTGTTTGATCTTCCTTTGTGTTTTTAAGTTTACAAGTTATGGACGATCAATGTTATCAATGGCCTTATGAGAGGACTACACAACCAAACTCGGAAGGACTCGAGAAATTGCGAGCTCAAATTGCAAATGTCTTGAGGTTTTCTGATAATCTTGAGTGTGAGTCCACTCAGACTGCCTACTGTCAGGAACAAGCTGACATTAAACAGATTTCCTATCATCCAAACTGTCAGGGTTATCCAAACTCTTGGGACTATAGTCAAGAGCAATATCATGATCCGAATTACTCCTATCCGAATCAATTTGAATGTCCATCTCCTCCGCAGTATAAGGTGACATTCCAACCCAATGAGAGCTTTTCGGCAGACTTAATAGAAGAGAAAAGGCTCGAAGAGCTCCTCACCAAATTTATAGAAAGAAATGAGGTTCGAATGGCATGCCAAGACGCCGCATTGCAAAGCCTCGAAAATCAATTGGGACAACTCGTCAATGCCATCATAAATCTATCGCAGGGCAATCTACCGGTCATAACTGATCTCAACGATGAAGCAGTAGAGCATTGCACGGTGGATACGCAAGGAGAAGGCGGTGAGTCTCACAAAGTTGTTGAGGGAGATGTCAAGGTGCAAATCGTCCAACCGGTGGAGTCTGAAGTTGGAGAAAAGAGGATAAAGAGTGATTGTATTGTCAAGACTAATCAACAACCGGAAACCACGCTCACGATTGTGGAAACCCTGCAGGGCCCGCTAGTGCACAAAGAACGCTTTCAACTTGATGAAAAAGGTGAATTAATGGATAATTCCAGTGGTGAAAGATTCTTCGTGCCGATGGGTGAAGAAAATGAGGATGATCAATCATCCATGTCCGCCATAAATTTAAAGGAGTTGACAAATAGGCGGCATGAAATGGTCAATTTTGCTTATGAGCCGGATTGAGCGGGGCGAAAGTCAAGCCGACGACTCTAAATCAAGCGCTTGATGGGGAGGCAACCCCCATCTTAGTATCAAAAATTTCCTTATGGTTTTATTTAGTCTTATTTTCCTTAGTTATCATTAGTGCAATTGGTTTTGCTTAGAATTAGTGTAGATGTTAATTTAGTATGTTAGGATGTAGTTTAATGGTTAATATAATTGTTAGTATGATTGCTATGTCTAGTAGTTCAAATGTGCATTGATTCAGATTTTGGGTGTTGGCTGCAGGAATGCAGTGCTCACGCTGCAGCGCCAAGAGCTAGTCTGAGTTTCGCGCCGCAGCTCCAAGAACCACGCCGCAGCGCCATCCCCTTTACAAATTTTCGCGCCGCGGCGCCGGCATATGCTGGAAGCTACTGGAGAGTTGCGCTGCAGCGTCGAGGTCTTCCTAATTACTCACGCCGCAGCGCCAAGATTTCACGCCGCAGATCCTATAATGACGCCGCAGCGCCAGGATTAACCTTTCCCGCGCTGCAGCGCCATGCACCACGCTGCTACTGCCGAGTGACCAGACTTCAGGGAAGCCTTCTTGGTTAGAGTGATATATGTTTAGCAATGAGGGCATTGCTCACCTTAAGTTTGGGGGTGTTATGGTTTATTATCTGTTTTATTTCTGTCTATTGCCATGATAGGTTGCTATTTTAGTACTTTGCTTAGGTTTTTATCAGGATTGTAGTGCAGTCGTTTTGAACTGCGGTATTATGTTTTGGGTTTATTATGATGGATGCCATGAACAGTTTGTGGTTATTTATTAACGCTTTGGTTATTATTAGCATGTTTGTGGTTTTTAGCCATCTTTTTGGGGCTTTTACAGATTTATATGCTTGTGCCATGTTAATGGCTTTATTACCCTATTTTGAGCTGCTTTTATGCAAGGGTGGTATATTTTTCACTTTTTTTTTATTGTGGCTAATGACAAGCGTCATGTAATTATGCTTATCTCTTAGAGTCGTGTCAAGCATGTATGAGCTAGGGGTTGTTTAATCGATAAGTTGAGACTGTTATTGATCCGTCCTTTTTAGCAAGCATCGACCGACTGGGCTAACTAGTTATTTTTCGAATTTAGTTCGCCTATTTATTGCTTTGGGAGTATGTTCACTCTTATAAACTTTCATTGTTACAAGGTAATAAAAGACTTCGACGCATATACAGTTTTGGATCTTGGATTCTGGCATGTTGTAAAAAAAAAAAAAAATTGAAAAAAAGATTGAATATCGAAAGTCTTGCGGTGGGTCGAGATGGAGCGTAAAACGCACTCATCCATAAACGCATGACCGATGTTGAGATGGAGCATAAAATGCACTCGCCAAATAATCTTCAGATTTCGTAAAGTCTAATTTGGCTTATGTTGATTACGTGGCCTTTGCTGCTTGAGTTATTAGATTCATAGGGGTGTTCCACACCTAGTGCCCTAAAGCCGTCTGGCTTGGGAGTCACTGATCAAAAGCTCATTAATGGGTAGCTCTGATTAGCCAAAGGTAATTAAGTATTGTCCGAGTCAGATTTTACTTTCTTTATGCTAGAATCTTTTGATCCTTGTCTGCAATTGCGTCTTATTCTTAATGCTTGTTGAATGTTTAAGTTACGGAGTGTGCATATGGGTATTAACAATCAACTGTGCGAACTTATTTGAGCAATGATTAGTTAGGATGGTTGGTCCCCGCACACACACATAGAATGGATCGAATACAGTCTTATGCTTGTAGCTGAATGAACTCTTACTTATATCTGTGTTTGCCCTGTTCTTTGGGAGTAGCCATGCTCGAGCTTAGAAGCCATGATACTAGTATACAGTGATTTTTTTTATTTCGCGTGTGTTTTCTATTGTGAGTTTGTGTTAGATAGTTTGCTCGAGGACAAGCAAAGACTTCAGTTTGGGGGTATTTGATGAGTGGGATTTATACCCGCAAATCGGATACCTTATGGCTTAAATAGTTGCCTGATCGTCGTAGTTTTTATATAGTTTTATATGTTTATTGTATTAGTATGCTTAACCGATGTTTTGCAGGCTTTACAGGACTTTTCTAGCTTTTAGGGGATAAAACGGACAATTTACATACACTGGCGCCGCAGCGCCAATGTCTAGTCTTAATCTCGCGCCGCGGCGCCGCCCCTGGTCCTTGCCGATGTCATCCTGGCGCTGCAGCGCCACAGTTCCTTTATGGGCTCGCGCTGCAGCGCGACCTCCGGTCTTTTGATTTTAATATGGCGCCGCAGCGCCACTTATAAGCTGATTGCCCGCGCCGCAGCGCGACCTCCGGTGCCCAGGCAGAAAAGGCTTGCTTTTGACCTAGAAAAAGGAGAAAAACAAATAGAGAGATACAGAGAGAGAGCCTCTGCAAAAAAAGAGGCGAGGAGAGGAAAAGGAGGAAGACTGGGATAGAATCGGTTAGCTTAGCTTAGGATAGATAATGTTTGTAAATATAGATTAGGTAGATTAGGGTAAAGTTTGGGTTTTCCTTGGAGCAACAAGAGCAGTGAGCTACACGGATTGGAGAGCTTGAAAGGAGCGAAATGCTTGGAGACTGAAGAGCCTTGACAGAGTTTATTCTTGTCCATTCATTTCCTCTATTTTTGTAATCCATAAATGTTGTCTTTATTGCTACTTATATTTTGTTCAATAGCTATGAACTAAGTATTGGCTCTAAGGTTATAATGGAACCCTTTGTTAGTTAAATTGATTGTCTTCTCTCTTTGGTTGGCACCATATGGTTTGGTTTAATATATTCATGCTTAACGATTCTCACTAAGACATTAGTGAGGATTTTGGTAATCTATATGATATCGAAAGAAGAATTGTAGATTTACACCTAAATATATTGGCATGTGATTATGGGTTTCGACTGCATAAGTTGTGCGTAGAATAGACATATATCTGTGTGCCACATGTGACCTAATTGAGAACTTATGCTTAAATCCTTATTAGGTTAATTCGCATAGACATGTGTAGGATTATCACTTAGTTTGGATGTTCTTTTCTGTTCTATTCCCTATCGGGTGGATCTGGAGAGGATATGTTTGTGCATACCTCGACAGAGGTGTATGAGCACCTGTGTGTTCTCGGTCGACAAACTGTCGTGACCATTAAGACCAAAGAGAGAAGGGTAGGAAGTTTGATGAAGCATAGCACGCCAGGTGTTCGACAGAATGCCTGTGTGGGGTGAAGTTGTAACCTTAGCTTGTAATTCCTTCGATTACCATTCGTTATCCGTTTACTTGCTTTAATAATTAGTTATAACTAGTTTAACCGCACTCCTATTAGTTTACTGTTCGAATAAGACTAAAGCGATACAAAGTTGGTATTTGGTAAATATTAGTGATAGTTCCTCGTGGGTACGACACTTTTCTTATCACTGTATTACTTGTTAGACCGCGTATACTTGCGCGTGTTTAGTGATCGGTTTTCCGACCACCAAGTTTTTGGCGCCGTTGCCGGGGAACTATTATTCTAATATTGTCCAATATTGATTTAAATCAATTTAGTCTTAATTTGAACGTGTTTATATTTCTTTTATTTGTTTGATCTTCCTTTGTGTTTTTAAGTTTACAAGTTATGGACGATCAATGTTATCAATGGCCTTATGAGAGGACTACACAACCAAACTCGGAAGGACTCGAGAAATTGCGAGCTCAAATTGCAATGTCTTGAGGTTTTCTGATAATCTTGAGTGTGAGTCCACTCAGACTGCCTACTGTCAGGAACAAGCTGACATTAAACAGATTTCCTATCATCCAAACTGTCAGGGTTATCCAAACTCTTGGGACTATAGTCAAGAGCAATATCATGATCCGAATTACTCCTATCCGAATCAATTTGAATGTCCATCTCCTCCGCAGTATAAGGTGACATTCCAACCCAATGAGAGCTTTTCGGCAGACTTAATAGAAGAGAAAAGGCTCGAAGAGCTCCTCACCAAATTTATAGAAAGAAATGAGGTTCGAATGGCATGCCAAGACGCCGCATTGCAAAGCCTCGAAAATCAATTGGGACAACTCGTCAATGCCATCATAAATCTATCGCAGGGCAATCTACCGGTCATAACTGATCTCAACGATGAAGCAGTAGAGCATTGCACGGTGGATACGCAAGGAGAAGGCGGTGAGTCTCACAAAGTTGTTGAGGGAGATGTCAAGGTGCAAATCGTCCAACCGGTGGAGTCTGAAGTTGGAGAAAAGAGGATAAAGAGTGATTGTATTGTCAAGACTAATCAACAACCGGAAACCACGCTCACGATTGTGGAAACCCTGCAGGGCCCGCTAGTGCACAAAGAACGCTTTCAACTTGATGAAAAAGGTGAATTAATGGATAATTCCAGTGGTGAAAGATTCTTCGTGCCGATGGGTGAAGAAAATGAGGATGATCAATCATCCATGTCCGCCATAAATTTAAAGGAGTTGACAAATAGGCGGCATGAAATGGTCAATTTTGCTTATGAGCCGGATTGAGCGGGGCGAAAGTCAAGCCGACGACTCTAAATCAAGCGCTTGATGGGGAGGCAACCCCCATCTTAGTATCAAAAATTTCCTTATGGTTTTATTTAGTCTTATTTTCCTTAGTTATCATTAGTGCAATTGGTTTTGCTTAGAATTAGTGTAGATGTTAATTTAGTATGTTAGGATGTAGTTTAATGGTTAATATAATTGTTAGTATGATTGCTATGTCTAGTAGTTCAAATGTGCATTGATTCAGATTTTGGGTGTTGGCTGCAGGAATGCAGTGCTCACGCTGCAGCGCCAAGAGCTAGTCTGAGTTTCGCGCCGCAGCTCCAAGAACCACGCCGCAGCGCCATCCCCTTTACAAATTTTCGCGCCGCGGCGCCGGCATATGCTGGAAGCTACTGGAGAGTTGCGCTGCAGCGTCGAGGTCTTCCTAATTACTCACGCCGCAGCGCCAAGATTTCACGCCGCAGATCCTATAATGACGCCGCAGCGCCAGGATTAACCTTTCCCGCGCTGCAGCGCCATGCACCACGCTGCTACTGCCGAGTGACCAGACTTCAGGGAAGCCTTCTTGGTTAGAGTGATATATGTTTAGCAATGAGGGCATTGCTCACCTTAAGTTTGGGGGTGTTATGGTTTATTATCTGTTTTATTTCTGTCTATTGCCATGATAGGTTGCTATTTTAGTACTTTGCTTAGGTTTTTATCAGGATTGTAGTGCAGTCGTTTTGAACTGCGGTATTATGTTTTGGGTTTATTATGATGGATGCCATGAACAGTTTGTGGTTATTTATTAACGCTTTGGTTATTATTAGCATGTTTGTGGTTTTTAGCCATCTTTTTGGGGCTTTTACAGATTTATATGCTTGTGCCATGTTAATGGCTTTATTACCCTATTTTGAGCTGCTTTTATGCAAGGGTGGTATATTTTTCACTTTTTTTTTATTGTGGCTAATGACAAGCGTCATGTAATTATGCTTATCTCTTAGAGTCGTGTCAAGCATGTATGAGCTAGGGGTTGTTTAATCGATAAGTTGAGACTGTTATTGATCCGTCCTTTTTAGCAAGCATCGACCAACTGGGCTAACTAGTTATTTTTCGAATTTAGTTCGCCTATTTATTGCTTTGGGAGTATGTTCACTCTTATAAACTTTCATTGTTACAAGGTAATAAAAGACTTCGACGCATATACAGTTTTGGATCTTGGATTCTGGCATGTTGTAAAAAAAAAAAAAATTGAAAAGAAGATTGAATATCGAAAGTCTTGCGGTGGGTCGAGATGGAGCGTAAAACGCACTCATCCATAAACGCATGACCGATGTTGAGATGGAGCATAAAATGCACTCGCCAAATAATCTTCAGATTTCGTAAAGTCTAATTTGGCTTATGTTGATTACGTGGCCTTTGCTGCTCGAGTTATTAGATTCATAGGGGTGTTCCACACCTAGTGCCCTAAAGCCGTCTGGCTTGGGAGTCACTGATCAAAAGCTCATTAATGGGTAGCTCTGATTAGCCAAAGGTAATTAAGTACTGTCCGAGTCAGATTTTACTTTCTTTATGCTAGAATCTTTTGATCCTTGTCTGCAATTGCGTCTTATTCTTAAAGCTTGTTGAATGTTTAAGTTACGGAGTGTGCATATGGGTATTAACAATCGACTGTGCGAACTTATTTGAGCAATGATTAGTTAGGATGGTTGGTCCCCGCACACACACATAGAATGGATCGAATACAGTCTTATGCTTGTAGCTGAATGAACTCTTACTTATATCTGTGTTTGCCCTGTTCTTTGGGAGTAGCCATGCTCGAGCTTAGAAGCCATGATACTAGTATACAGTGATTTTTTTTATTTCGCGTGTGTTTTCTATTGTGAGTTTGTGTTAGATAGTTTGCTCGAGGACAAGCAAAGACTTCAGTTTGGGGGTATTTGATGAGTGGGATTTATACCCGCAAATCGGATACCTTATGGCTTAAATAGTTGCCTGATCGTCGTAGTTTTTATATAGTTTTATATGTTTATTGTATTAGTATGCTTAACCGATGTTTTGCAGGCTTTACAGGACTTTTCTAGCTTTTAGGGGACAAAACGGACAATTTACATACACTGGCGCCGCAGCGCCAATGTCTAGTCTTAATCTCGCGCCGCGGCGCCGCCCCTGGTCCTTGCCGATGTCATCCTGGCGCTGCAGCGCCACAGTTCCTTTATGGGCTCGCGCTGCAGCGCGACCTCCGGTCTTTTGATTTTAATATGGCGCCGCAGCGCCACTTATAAGCTGATTGCCCGCGCCGCAGCGCGACCTCCGGTGCCCAGGCAGAAAAGGCTTGCTTTTGACCTAGAAAAAGGAGAAAAACAGATAGAGAGATACAGAGAGAGAGCCTCTGCAAAAAAAGAGGCGAGGAGAGGAAAAGGAGGAAGACTGGGATAGAATCGGTTAGCTTAGCTTAGGATAGATAATGTTTGTAAATATAGATTAGGTAGATTAGGGTAAAGTTTGGGTTTTCCTTGGAGCAACAAGAGCAGTGAGCTACACGGATTGGAGAGCTTGAAAGGAGCGAAATGCTTGGAGACTGAAGAGCCTTGACAGAGTTTATTCTTGTCCATTCATTTCCTCTATTTTTGTAATCCATAAATGTTGTCTTTATTGCTACTTATATTTTGTTCAATAGCTATGAACTAAGTATTGGCTCTAAGGTTATAATGGAACCCTTTGTTAGTTAAATTGATTGTCTTCTCTCTTTGGTTGGCACCATATGGTTTGGTTTAATATATTCATGCTTAATGATTCTCACTAAGACATTAGTGATGATTTTGGTAATCTATATGATATCGAAAGAAGAATTGTAGATTTACACCTAAATATATTGGCATGTGATAATGGGTTTCGACTGCATAAGTTGTGCGTAGAATAGACATATATCTGTGTGCCACATGTGACCTAATTGAGAACTTATGCTTAAATCCTTATTAGGTTAATTCGCATAGACATGTGTAGGATTATCACTTAGTTTGGATGTTCTTTTCTGTTCTATTCCCTATCGGGTGGATCTGGAGAGGATATGTTTGTGCATACCTCGACAGAGGTGTATGAGCACCTCTGTGTTCTCGGTCGACAAACTGTCGTGACCATTAAGACCAAAGAGAGAAGGGTAGGAAGTTTGATGAAGCATAGCACGCCAGGTGTTCGACAGAATGCCTGTGTGGGGTGAAGTTGTAACCTTAGCTTGTAATTCCTTCGATTACCATTCGTTATCCGTTTACTTGCTTTAATAATTAGTTATAACTAGTTTAACCGCACTCCTATTAGTTTACTGTTCGAATAAGACTAAAGCGATACAAAGTTGGTATTTGGTAAATATTAGTGATAGTTCCTCGTGGGTACGACACTTTTCTTATCACTGTATTACTTGTTAGACCGCGTATACTTGCGCGTGTTTAGTGATCGATTTTCCGACCAACAGCCCCCTCTTTCCTGGGAACGACCTGGTTGTCCATATTGTAGTTATGTAATATTATTTGTGAATAATTAATTATTGATTTATATGATAAGGAAATATTTATTTTATGGATATTAAAGAAGGAATTAGCGCTGATGAGTTTTTATCAGTATTTTGGGTGTGAATAATCATCTATTTATGGATTTCGGATAATTTATGTTTGGAATTTGGAAAAACTTCCTTCTACAAAGTTGTAGAGAATTAAATTTCCTATGGAAGAACATAGAATTTGTATTTTTATGACAAAGGGGCTATTTGTTATGAATTATTGAAGTTTCGGAAAATAAATATTTTTTTAATAAAAAGGTGGGCCCCACTTTTGTTGGTTTGTTGAAAATCCTGATTTCTTTGGAGCAGCCGGCGGCTGGAGAATTTTTTTGAAAATAATATTATTTTATTATTTTAGTCTCCTTTGGCATCCTAAGCTTTTCTTATAAATAGGGTGCTTAGGTTAGAATTGAAAATCACACCAGAATCAGAAGTTTTCTCTCTCTATGATATCGAGCGTATTTTTGTGAGTATTTCAATACTTTGAGTATTAGTATTCAGTGCAAGTTTTCTTCGGTATTATATCCGATATTCCAGCCAGAAGTACTGTTCTTTTGAGGATAAGGTATGTTATTTTCTTTCGTAAATGATGTTATTGTTTTCAATATCATTATACCAAAATATTGACATGGATTTTATGTTGAAATTCTTACTTTTTCCTTCGGGATTACTATTCACATATACGACACTATTCACGTATACGGCACTATTCACGGAAAAATTAAATTTTCTTCTATTTGTCCAGATTGTTTGTCAAGGTTACTATCTTTGGTTGGATCTAAGTTTTGAGCTTTATTCTTGAATTTTGCTCCACAATTGATTATTATGAAGTATTTTTGAATACTAAAATACGAATCCTTAATCTTATCCTTTATTTCACTAGATTTGTTATTTATATGATTTTTCATCATCCTCAGTCCTAAGTGGTGATATAACTGAATATCTTTGGCCTGTAGAGCAAAGATGAATGATTACCTGATGAATATCTTTGGCCGTAGTGCAAAGATGACATGTGTTGAGATGAACATGACCACTGATGATACAAATGAATATCTTTGGCCTGTAGTGCAAAGATGAATATTGATTCGAGATGTATATTGATTGATGTTACAGGGATAAAATATTGATGATGGACTTTTAAATCATAGAAGATAGTAGACTTCATTCTCTACTTAACTCTTCTAATGAATTGTTATTTTCGCTGCGAATATTGATCTAAGATTGGTTGTCCATTATATTTTATCTGATTTATTGAAGGCTAACGATAATTTATTTTCCATTATCTTAGTCATAATATTCTTTACTGAGCTAGTTGAGCTCACCATTTTCATCTGTTGTCCTCTTCAGGAAATGAGAATGTTGCGGAAACTAGTCGGGGGACAGAGTGATGGTCCGAGTTAGAGCAGTAGTAGTCCTCACTATTTCTGATAAATAGTGTGATAATAATTGTAATGAGGACTTAGTTTGAATTTTAATATTTTCTACATATTTGTATTGACACTCACAGTTGTGTGGTCGTATTTTGCACGACCGTATGATATAAAGTTTGTATTTGAATTCTGTACCATGTATTTGGCGACTCAGAATGGGTTGGGTTGACTGGACCTATTCTGGGGGCGTCACAATTATTCCATGGACTGGACCCATATCAAGCGATGATTTATTTCATAGATATGAATCATCACTTGATATGGGTCCAGTCCATGACATAAACAGCTTCTAACCACTCCAAATTACTCAGATGGGTAGTTTGCACAAAAAAATAGGTGATACTGCTATGTTCAACAACTTAATGGCACTACTTAGGGATGTTGTCATCTGTTATGATGGAACAGTGAAGAATATCTACAGTAATTCAATTAATTTATTATTCGAGTATGGGACACAAACAAGAACTACACAACCCTATTTTTTTGGCTTTCGAGGAACCTGTTGGAGTATTAGCTGCAACTGCTATGTTTAATCCTGCATACAAGGAAGTTCTTGACTCTTATTAACTAATTAAGTAATATTAATACTAATTTATTTATTTTAATTAGTATTGGGAAACTAATAAGTAATATTAACTAATTAAGTAATATTAATACTAATTAATTTATTTTAATTAGTATTGGAAAACTAATTAAGTAATATTAACTAATTAAGTAATATTAATACTAATTAATTTTTTTAATTAGTATTGGGAAACTAATAAGTAATATTAACTAATTAAGTAATATTAATACTAATTAATTTATTTTAATTAGTATTGGAAAACTAATTAAGTAATATAATTAAGTAATATTAATACTAATTTATTTATTTTAATTAGTATTGGGTATATAATAAGTAATATTAACTAAGTAAATTAATATTGGGAAACTAATAAGTAATATTAACTAATAAGTAATATTAATACTAATTCAAACTAAATAGTTATAAATTTAGTAGTGAAAACTAAGTAAATGTTACTTAGTTGATTTTAGTAGTGAAGTTTATTTTTTTTATTTTCTTTACTTTAGTTTGTATTATTTTTTGTTATTTTATTATATTTGTATGTTATTATATTTAATTTAATGTAGATTAATATTTAATTTATATATTTTAGTAATTAATATTATATAATAATAAATTAACATAAGCCTCAATATCATATTATGAACATGCATGCACTCAAATTGCACAAAATAAAGCCAATTTAAAACTAAATATCACATATATATATATATATAAATCTAACACATATTCAAACTAAAAACGCCAAATCAAACATATATAAACACATAATGTGCAATATATATAATTTCAAATCAATACATAAACTAATTAAAGTAAAGAAAGAAAGAAATTTTTGTGTTACCTAGATGAGGTTGCCGGCGGCGACGGACGGCGACGGTAGACAGCGGCTAGGCGGCGCCTTCTTCTTCTCCTCCTTCCCTCTTTCTCTTATGTTTACGTCTTCTACAGAAGACCGAGCTGATCGTATTTAAAAAGGATCAGCGACCGCCTTCTGCCACCGCGTACGGTTGCTGAATTTTTATTGACTGACGGTCTGCTGAGGAAGTCAAACAGTCCTGTGACCACTATCTACGACCGGATGCTGTCGCAGGCGTAAATTTATTTCCCCCGCGAACTCAGGCGCCAAAATTTAAGGCGACAAACTCAACTCGGCGACTGGTTAGCAACCGCACAGTGGTCGCTAGTTACAAATAGCGACTACTTTGGATAGCCGTCGCTAAGTCTGATATTAACGACCGAATACGACGGTCGCAGATAATATTGATCGCTGATGGGCCTGTTTCTTGTAGTGTTATTGAAATAATGAAAGAAGTACCTAGTAACAATAATAAAATATCAGATGCATTTCATCCATAGTTATTCTTATTAAATTAAAATTTTAGAGTTGTATTTATGCTATGTTTGGTTCCTGGCATGTATGGAATGGAATGACTTAAGGAATGGAATGAGAATGAGAATGGTCATTCTCATTTTTATGTTTGGTTTGTCCATTCATTCCTTTGGGAATAAAATTACCATTCTACTTTAGGGTCATGTTTGTTTGCAAGTATTATAATCTCAATACTATTAATCTTAGGATTAAATAGTCCTAATCACATGTTCGTTTTTTATGAAATTATTCATGAGATAACTTAAAATAATCAGTAAAAAAAATTAGTTGGAGTGGGGTGAGGTGGATGACGTGGCGTGGGGTGGGGGTACGCTGGGTGGAGGTGTATATATAATCAGTAAATTTATTTTTTTTTGAGTGGAGGGTGGGTGTGGGGTAGAGTCGGTTGGGGGTGGGGGTGTACACATAATTTATAATCAACCAGTTTTATGCATTAAGATGGTTAATGATGATGTATTTTTTGTTTATTTAATTTTCACGTTTAACATTAATAAACAAATTAAAGAAGTCAAAAATATTTTAGTCTGAAAATAATTCAAAAAAATAGTTCAAAATAAACATAAACATAACGTTTTTTGTAAGAAAAATTAAATAGCATTAAAAAAAAGAGGAAAATAAAAGAAATGATGATAGATAGAGAAGATAAGAGGAGAATGAGATTGGCCTAAGAATGAAATAAACTCACCTATTTAGAAAGAAATAAAAAATAACTTTTCAAATTTAAAAAAGAATAACTAAAGGAATGGAATGGTAATTTCAATTGATCGTTTCCCTTTTATGTGATCGCAATCCTATGAAATCCTACTTGTGTCCACTTATTATTTAACTATAGTACACTTTACAAATATCATATATTTTTTTAAAAAAATGTAAGAAAAAATTACGACTATTTTAAGTGGTCATAAAGAAGGAATAGTTTCTTTTTCCCTTGGTCCGGAGCCCTCATTATGAAGGGATATTATATCATCACTAGTATAAATTAAAATTTAAAGTTAATATCAATAATCTCCTTATAAATGAGAATATCAATACAATAACTACTCTTACAATTAGAAATATAAAATCATGTTATAATGAGAATCAAACATATGATCTCTTAGTATCTCAAATTTAAATTTTAACCATATTAATTTTTTCATTACATATCTTGTTTTAAATGATGCAAATTAGTTGACAAATTTGAAGGCACCCCACCAATCTATGACCAAGATGATATAGTGTTTTAATTGTTTTGTCTAATGTTATAAGAAAATAATAATACATTTAAGATATTAATAATATCAGAATAATATTTATGCGATCAAACTAATAAATATTTTTAAAAATTAAAAATATTATTAAAATAAATATAAATATGTCATCATATATATATATATATATATATATATATATATATCGATAACATAATTATTTTTTTGACATTAAAATTTAATATTAACCAAACAAGAAATTTTCTTTATGAAGAAAGAAATAATGAATATTTTAGTAGAAGTGTATGGCCTTTAGATTTCTATACTTAGCATTACCATAATAAAATAACGAAAAGGCAGTCTATCATTTTCTCAGCCTTCAGAGCAACACGTCAGTGGTGATATAAAACCCCCAATTTACCCCAAGACTACACAATAACACAAAGAAAGTGAAAAGGGTAATATCGTCATAATAATACAGTAAAATGCCTGCTGCGCGTTCCAACGAAGTAGGCCCAATATTCCATCACCATTACCGACCTTTCAACCTTTAATTAAAAAACAATATAAAATCCCCTTCCAATCTCTCCAAACACTTTCTCTCTCTAAAATCCAACGACAAAACCTCTTCCATTCCGTTTCAATCACCAAATAAGCCATTGTTTCCTATTCACATAAGTAGCATTTTATCTCTCCTCACCCAACAAACCAACCAGAAAATTATGGCTCAGAAGAGAGAGAAAGAGGAGACGGAGCTGAAGGTCCCTAAATCCATGTCCCTATGCTCACCGCCGATCCCCACAGCTTCCTCAAAGCTATCCGGGACCGACGACCAGAGCTTTAGTTCTGCGAGGTTGCCGGAGAGCTGCTCAGATCCAAAGTCATCTGACTTTGTAGATCTGAGGACAAGTTCTGCGAAATCACAAGAGAACGTATCGGATCTGAGAGTTTTATGCGGATCCGAAGACGGAGAGAATAAACTGAAGAGAAAATGGGTGAATCGGTGTTCAGGATGCAAGAGGAAGGTTGGATTGATGGGGTTTCGGTGTAGGTGCGGAGAGATGTTCTGTTCGGAGCATCGGTATTCCGATCGGCACGACTGCAGTTACGATTACAAGGCAGCCGGACGGGAGGCGATTGCTCGGGAGAATCCGGTGGTCAGAGCTGCGAAGATTCTCAAGGTCTGAGAAAAAGATGAAGATGGCATAGAATGAGATGATTAATGGTCAGGTCAGATTAGATCGAGTTCTTCATTTGTAAAATATGGCGCCAACCTACAGAGATAACTTGTGTGGGTTGATTTAGCCTTGCATGTAATGCTTCATATGGTTGGCTGGTGGTCTGATTTGAAGATTGGAGAGAAATATGTAAAATTTGATGAAAGGTCAAGGGTATTGTTGTCATTTAAAATTTAATTATTGTGATAGTGGAATTTTTCTCTTTTTTATTTAGTAGTATTATTGGTTTTTTCATGCATGATGCACCATATGCAATGAAGCTCAAAACTAAAGCAATGAAAAAAAATAAAATAAAGTGGAGAATTAGTAATGAGATTAAGCTAGAAAAGCAAAAAGATTAAGAAAAGATTGTAATAGAAAGAATTTCAATCCCATTCTCCTTATATCAACCTATAAAGATATAGTGTAGATGAAAATTAGATACGATTGTATTTGAATTTTATTTATTTGTATTTTGACCACTAATAATGAGTAAAAATATAAAAAAGTAAATTTTAATTATACTAATGTCTAATTTTTATATCTAATATTCATGTCCCGCCGAGAAGAGTTGTATTGTTTTTCATGTTTAAACCATTAAAGACCAAGGGATAAGAGAATATTTGGCAAGCCTTATTTATGAATTTATTATGAATGAATCATATTAGGCGATGTGCTCACGCACTAGTATGTTCCTTCCCGAGAAGGCAATCAAGTTGGTGGAGGAGTATGCAAGTCGGGAAGGTTTACCTGAGGAAGATAACATGACAAATTTAGTCATGTTTGAAGCTATACAGAAAAATGATATTTGGGAATTGATGAATTTGTCTATTGGGGCAAAGAAGATTAGAGTGAAATGGGTGTATAAGACCAAATTCAATGAAAATGACAAGGGTAAGCACAATTATTTGCAAAGCGTTACACCCAAAAACTTGACATGGACTACACTGAGATTTTTGCACCTGTAGCACGTTTGGAGACAAATCGATTAGTAGTTTCTATTGCAGCTCAAAAACGGTGGAATTTTTTTTAGCTAGATGTAAAGTGATGAACAAAAAGTGTACATGTTAAAGAAGGCTCTATACGGGCTAAAACAAGCTCCACGAGCTTGGTATAGTAGGATAGGGTCTTATTTTACTAAAGAAGATTTTGAGAGGTGTCCTTCTGAACATTGTAGACACTCGAAATTTTGTATTTCTCTTACTAACCCTACAGGAGGGAAAAACTGTCTTTTCAACTCAGTTCAGCCCCGGTCTCAACCCGGGAAGTACAGGTCAGCCCCGGTCTCAACCCGGGAGGTACAGGTCAGCCCCGATCTCAACACGGGAAGTACAGGTTAGCCCCAGTCTCAACCCGGGAGGTACAGGTTAACTCCGGTCTCAACCCAAGAGGTACAGGTCAGCCCCGGTCTCAACCCGGGAAGTACAGGTCAGCCCCGGTCTCAACCCGAGAGGTACAGGTCAGCCCCGGTTTCAACTCAAAAAGTACAAATCAGCCCTAGTCTCAACCCGGGAGGTACAGGTCAGCCCCGATCTCAACCCTAAAAGTACATGTCAGCCTTGGAGAGATACAGGTCAGCCCTGGTCTCAACCTGGGAAGTACAGGTCAGCCCTGGTCTCAACCCGGGAGGTACAGGTTAGCCCCAGTCTCAACCCGGGAAGTACAGATCAGCCCCTTCTCAACTCGGGAGGTACAGGTCGACCCCGGTCTCAACCCGGGGGCTACAGGTCAACTCCGGTCTCAACCCGGGAGGTTAAATCAACTTCGAAGACAATCCCAAAGCCTTACATCATCTCTAGAGGCAAACCCAGAAGAACCAAGTCAGCATCAAAGACAACCCTGAGGACAAACAGAATCGACTGGGATCCAAACCTCGGAGACAACCCCGAGAAGTCAGTCGAAGGTCATTCCAGCACTGAAGGTAACCCCGAGAGGGTTTAAATGGTCATTTTACCAACTTAAAGCGGATTCGGTCAAACTCAAGCAGAATTGATGCCACCAAGGTCAGAAAGAACCGTAACAATGATCCCGAGTGGAAACAGCGCATGACAGCTCAACGGACAAACTGCGAGGAATCAAAAACCTGGTTCTGACATCTTTTTGGACTCAAAAAAGTTTTACTCCCATTTCATTGCGACGCACTCGGCGAGGGCTTTCCGAAAAGGTATAGCACGCCTCAAACGGACGCTCCGATCAAAAGTTAAAAAGCTTCGAATCTGACCTCGCATTGCTCGGAGTGCACGTACTTTGATGCAACAGGACCCTCCACGTGGGTCCCGCCACGTGGAGACGCACCTCTACCTGCGGCTGCCACAAGTAGAGCTACTTCTCCTAGGTCTATATTGTAGGGTTTTCGGCACATAAACGCAGCGAAAATTAAAATCTTCCGAACCCCTAAAACAGGATCCATGCGAAAAACATATTAATTCAGAGGTTAAGATTTGTTTTACCGATTATTCAAGCCTGAACGGAGACGATGGAGATTCTGGAACTGCTTCGAATCCTCAACGTAATCCAACGGAACTGCGCCTCTACGGTATCCACACGAACGTCCCGCGAATCGTCACACGATCTGCAGCAAGGAAAGCTGCGGTACTAGCCGCCAAGGATCTGGACTTTCGAAATTTTTCTCTCTAGTCTCTCTCTAAGTGCGGCTAGGGTTTTGATATCGATGATCCCCTAAACGGCTGATATATCATATATATAGCAGTTAAAGGAATTAACCAAAACCTAATCCAATTAGAAAAATAAAATTCGAATTTATATATATATATATATATATTATATCTTAATTAAGTCTTACTTAATTAATATACATATATATATATATATATACAAATTATCCTATTAATTTAAATTCGTAATTTAAATACTATCAATCATATTGATATATTTAAATCCATACAATTTAAATTAATTTCCTTTTAATTACGTTCTAAGTGTGTGACCCTATAGGTTATTATTATGTTGGCAATAATTTTAAAATTATATTATAAAATTATAAATAGTGAGCGGCATCTAGTAATGCATCACTACTACCCAAATAATAATAAGATCGGTGATTCGATACAACATTTTCGTGACCAATGTTTCAATGTAATTTAATCCTTTTAACCTTGACATCTTAGATTAAACTCGAGGCATGGAATGTGTCATCCTCTTCATAATTTAATCTGAGTTTTCTTGATCGATGAGTAGACTATATGAAACAAATCACTATTTGAGCATGGTCATGCATTTCATAGTCCTACTCAATCAAGAGGCCTATGGATATCACCCCTAATATATAGGAGGGTTAAATTCCATCTAGATCACTCATATTCCTCACACGATTCATGATGTACCCAATAATCACCTTTATCGTTCACCCTATTAAAGGTGGCCTTTGATGATATCAAAGTACATACATTCTCGTGTAGTAATATAGTGATTTCAGGTCGGAGGATCATTACATCATTGTCACTATGAGAATTGCTTATGACACTTTGCATAATGCTCCACGTAGAATTCTCATGGCGGGTCTGTCCAGTATATTGTTTCTCTAACATGTACCTATGCATTGACTCAATATCTCATATATTTATGATCAATGAGATTTGGCCATCAGTCAATCTACATACTAGTCTCAATGTATCATTGTTGTCCCATTAACAATGAAACTCGACTAGGGACATTTAAGAGTAATGATACTAATGGTAATTATATGATCTCATGTTCAAGTCACATACTTGAAGCCATATAATTTGTATCACTATTCTAAGGACTTTAGTATGTTAATATTTATATAACGCAGTAAATAAAATTATAATAAAATAATTCATTTATTCAATCAAATATAATATCAAAAATATTTAAGCAATTACATCAAAGAATTAGCCTCTAGGGCATAAACTCTAATAGTCTCCCACTTGCACTAGAGCCAATCACTCATGTATCTAATACCCATGGAACTAGTGTGACCTTCGTACTTATGCTGCGACAAAGCTTTGGTCAGTGGATCTGCAACATTATCATCTGTTGGCACTCTGCTTATATGTACATCTCCTCTATCAATGATTTCACGGATGAGATGGTAGCGCCTAAGTATATGCTTGGATCGTTGGTGAGATCTGGGTTCCTTAGCCTGTGCAATGGCTCCATTATTATCACAGTATAGCTCAATCGGATCAACAATGGTTGGAACAACACCAAGTTCAGTGACGAACTTTTTAATCCATACAGCCTCCTTGGCCGCACTAGAAGCAGCAATATACTTAGCCTCTGTTGTAGAATCGGCTACTATCTCTTGCTTCGAACTTTTCCAGCTAACAACACCACCATTAAGGCAAAACACAAAACCTGACTGAGACTTATAGTCATCTGTGTCAGTTTGGAAACTAGCATCTGTGTAACCCTTTACTGTCAGTTCGTCTTCACCTCTATATACCAAGAATGAATCCTTAGTCCTTTTCAGGTACTTGGGGATATTCTTGACTGCTGTCCAGTGACCTTCACCAGGATTCGACTGGTATCTGCTCGTCATGCTCAAAGCATACGAGACATCCGAACGAGTACATATCATTGCATACATGATAGATCCAATTGCCAAAGCATAAGTGATCTTTCTCATACGCTCCTCATCATCATGTGATTTAGGACATTGGGCCTTAGAGATCTTAACACCATGAGACATGGGTAAGTGTCCTCTTTTGGCCTCTTGCATGCTGAACCGTTTCAGCACTTTATCAATATATGTACTTTGACTTAGGCCTAGCATTTTTCTCGGTCTATCTCGATAGATCTTGATACCTAAAATGTAGGTTACATCGCCCAAATCTTGGAGAAACATTTTCCTAACCATGTTTTTACAGCCTGTAAGGAAGGAATGTCATTCCCAATAATTAATATGTCGTCAATATATAATACTAGGAATACAATGTGACTCCCACTAACCTTCTTATATACACAAGGTTCATCTTCATTTTTTATAAAGCCAAACTCTTTGACTGCTTCATCAAATCGAAGATTCCAACTCCGAGAGGCTTGCTTCAATCCATAAATGGATCGCTGCAGCTTACATACCTTTCCAACATCCTTTGGATTGGCAAAACCCTCAGGTTGTGTCATATACACATCCTCAAGGAGATTTTCGTTAAGGAAAGCAGTTTTGACATCCATCTGCCAGATTTCGTAATCATAAAAGGCTGCAATAGCAAGTAAGATCCTGATGGATTTAACCATTGCCATTGGAGAGAAGGTTTCATCATAGTCAACACCTTGAACTTGTTTGAAACCTTTTACTACCAGTCGGCCTTTATAGGTTCGTACATTACCATCCATGTCGGTTTTCTTCTTGAAAACCCACTTGCACCCGATTGGTTTTACCCCTTCGGGTGGATCAACCAAAGTCCATACTTGGTTAGTATACATGGAGTCCATCTCAGATTTCATGGCTTCAAGCCATCTCTCAGAATCTGGTCCATTCATAGCTTCTTGGTAGGAAGCAGGCTCATCATGATCTATGAGCATCACATCACCGTTTTGAGTCACCAGAAATCGATAATATCTCTCGGGCTCTTGGAGTGTCCTACCAGATCTACGAATGCCTCGTGTAATTTGAGCAGGTTCACTTTTCATAATATCTTGTGGTTCCTGCTCATGTTCCAACTCAGGTTCAATGATATTTTGTGGTTCTCGAACTTCTTCGAGTTCTACTTTCCTCCCACTGTTTCCTTTAGAGACAAATTCTCTTTCTAGAAAAATACCAGTTCGAGCAACAAATACTTTGTTCTCAGAAGGTTTGTAGAAATAATACCCTTTTGTTTCCTTTGGGTATCCCACAAAATTACATTTGTCAGATTTGGGTCCGAGCTTGTCAGAAGCCAGACGTTTTACAAACGCCTCGCAACCCCAAATCTTCATGAATGACATACTAGGACGTTTCCCAGTCCACATCTCATATGGTGTCTTATGAACCGTCTTTGTAGGAACACGGTTAAGTGTGAATGCAGCTGTCTCTAGGGCATGACCCTAGAAGCTTATTGGAAGATCTGCATGACTCATCATCGATCGTACCATGTCCAACAAGGTGTGATTCCTCCTCTCAGACACACCATTCCATTGTGGTGTTCCAGGTGGAGTGAGCTGTGATATAATACCACACTCCTTTAGAAGGTCATCAAAGTCTTGGCTTAAGTATTCACCTCCTCGATCGGATCGAAGGACTTTTATGCTTTTGCCAAATTGGTTTTGAACTTCATTCTTGAATTCCTTGAACTTTTCAAAGGATTCGAATTTGTGTCTCATAAGATACACATATCCATATCTACTGAAGTTGTCAGTAAATGTAATGAAGTAATAAAGCCCACCTCTTGCTAACGAACTCATGGATCCGCATACATCACTATGTATAAGTCCCAATACATCGCTAGTCCGTTCACTGTGTCCAGTGAAAGGGGCTTTAGTCATCTTGCCTAATAAACAAGACTCGCATTTCTCATATGATTCAAAATCAAATGAATCCAAAAACCCATCTTTATGGGGTTTGGATATGCGTTTCTCATTTATATGGCCTAAACGACAGTGCCAAAGATATGTCGAATTTGAATCATTTGATTTAAATCGTTTTGTATTTATGTTATAGATAGACATTTCTAAATTAAGAATATAAAGACCATTAAACAATTGTGCAACACCATAACATATTTCATTTAAGTAAAATGAACAACTGTTGTTCTTTATTAAAAATGAAAAACCTTTCTTGTCCAAACAAGAAACAGAAATAATATTTTTGCTCATAGCAGGCACATAATAGCAATCCTCTAATTCTAATACTAGCCCAGTGGGCAAAAATAAATGATAAGTTCCTACGGCTAGTGCAGCAACTTTTGCTCCATTCCCAACTCGTAGGTCAACATCGCCTTTCGCCAAAGTCCTACTCCTTCGGAGTTCCTGCACATTAACACAAATGTGAGAACCACATCCAGTATCCAATACCCATGATGTAGAAGTGGACAAATTGACTTCTATAACATATATACCTGAATCAGAAGTCATACTTCCTTTCTTTTCTTCAGTTCTTCCAAATAAGCATGACAATTCCTCTTCCAGTGTCCAGATTTTCCACAGAAGTGACAATCACCTTCTTTAGCCACCCCACCTTTAGGTTTTAAAGCCTGTTTGGTTTTGGGATTGGGTTTGGCAGATTTAGATCCTATCTTCTTCTTGCCTTTCCCCATTCCCTTAGCATTCCCCTTTTGCACCATCATTATAGGAGCGGGTCCTGCCTTTTTCATGTTGTTCTCGGCAGTTCTTAACATGCTCAACAACTCAGTAAGTGGTTTCTCAATTTCATTCATGAGGTAATTCATAACAAATTGAGAGTAGCTGCTGTTCAAAGATTGCAAAACAAGATCAGTTTAGGCTTCTGGAGTAATCAAAAAACCCAACCTACCAAGGTACTCAATATACCCAATCATTTTCAGCACATGTGGACCAACTGGAACACGTTCACCCATCTTGCAGTGATACAACGCCTTGCTTGTATCATACCTCTCCTGTCAAGCATGTCCTTCGAACAATTTCTTGAGATGCTCGATCATCTCATAAGCATCCATTAACTCATGTTGCTTCTGAAGCTCAGAGTTCATAGTTGCTAGCATGAGACAACTCACGTCCAGAGCATCATCTTGATGCTTCTTGTAAGCATTATGCTCTACACGTGGTGCAGTGTTAGCTGGTGCTGCAGGAATGGGCCCATCAAGGACATATAGCTTGCGCTCCTATTTTAGGACAATCCTCAAGTTCCTATGCCAGTCTAGGAAATTAACTCCACTCAGCTTTTCCTTCTCAAGGACTGATCGTAGTGAAAGACTATTTGTGTTGTTGTTTGCCATTGATATCTACAATTTATAAGTGCAAAAATAATAAGTCAAATTACAGAATTTTGATATTATGTAATTGATAATAGTACATTCAAAATATACCTCCCACTATTTTATTCAAATTAATAGCCCTCAGCATTAATTCGGAAAGCATTTTCAATTAAATCTTTCTAGTGAGCTAAGATCCATATTTCATTATGCCTTAAGTTAGCTTTGGCTATACTCTCAAAACATAATTATTTAGGTAGACAACTCTTTGTCAATTATATCATATATAACTCTTAGATAGTTTGGTGAACAACATTTGTTTCTAGTCCATCTAATGGTATCTACCAAACTCTATGCCTCTAAGTCCACAATCCTATTGTGATAACTTAGTTAAGTCTGGCCCAATGATTTTAACAGTTTGGATATCACAATTATCCTATTGCATCTTACCAAGATAAATGGGGTACTTTACTTTGGCAAACCTACATCCATCGGTCAAGGTCTTGATGAGTGTTATTCATTGGAAGGCATCTGATTTAGACTTAATAATTTTATGAGGGATTTTAATAATTAATTTAGATCTCACCAATTTTAATCTTATTAAACATGCACATTATTTATCATATCATATCGTATACAAGCATAAATAAAGCGCAAAATTAAATGTGTCACAGTTATGGCCCCAACCCTATGTCAATCTTTTCAAGCTAATGAAAAGATTGAAGGTCAGTCTAAGGTGGTAAAAGGTCTTCAAAATAGTAGCTTCCTTGGACCTTCCTCATGCATGTGTCTCCTCTCCATCATCATCTTGTCATCTTGATAGGTTACAATTGTACATTACATGACATAAAGAAACCTCGAGTTACATTCGAGGGGATTTAGATGAGAAGAGAATATTACATCAGAATTTATAGAAAGGCACAACATGCAAGCCGTATTTCAAAACCAAAAATCACTAACCTATGGGTCAAAAGGGCCATAACTGTGCACCATGCATATCACAATAAGCACATGACACAATTTATATAATTAAAGAAAACTATATACAAAATATTGGGGTCACGACTATCGTGCGCTACGACGGGGGGGGGGGGGGTCCAAGGGGGGGGTCTCCCCCCTGGCAGTGGTCCAGCTGATCGGTATTGTAGAATTTTTTATACGAATCTCTGAAACAATTCCAGAATCATATACAATCCGCTAACACACTCATAATAACAATACACCCAGAACATATCATCTATGTCCAGTTTCGATTAATCATATTAAATCGAATCTTCATGTTTCTAATCTAATTAGAACAGAAGTTGAATTGTTATTCCACCTTCTAGGATACGATTATCAGAACAATCATATACATGCATATATATTTCAGATTTCCAGAATACGCATACATGCAGAATATCATATATTCAATTTTAGATCGGCAAACATGCATCATCATATATCATATATAACGAATACAATTAAAACACGTAATCTGAATTAATTGTTTCGCAAGTACCTCTGATACCACTGTAGGGTTTTCGGCACATAAACGCAGCGAAAATTAAAATCTTCCGAAACCCTAAAACAGGATCCATGCGAAAAACATATTAATTCAGAGGTTAAGATTTGTTTTACCGATTATTCAAGCCTGAACGGAGACGATGGAGATTCTGGAACTGCTTCGAATCCTCAACGCAATCCAACGGAACTGCGCCTCTACGGTATCCACACGAACGTCCCGCAAATCGTCACACGATCTGCTGTAAGGAAAGCTACTGGTACTAGCCGCCAAGGATCTGGACTTTCGAAATTTTTCTCTCTAGTCTCTCTCTAAGAGCGGCTAGGGATTTTGATTTCGATGATCCCCTAAACGGCTGATATATCATATATATAGCAGTTAAAGGAATTAACCAAAACCTAATCCAATTAGAAAAATAAAATCCGAATTTATATATATTATATCTTAATTAAGTCTTACTTAATTAATATACATATATATATATATACAAATTATCCTATTAATTTAAATTCGTAATTTAAATACTATCAATCATATTGATATATTTAAATTCATACAATTTAAATTAATTTCCTTTTAATTACGTTCTAAGTATGTGACCCTATAGGTTATTATTGTGTTGGCAATAATTTTAAAATCATATTATAAAATTATAAACAGTGAGCGGCATCTAGTAATGCATCACTGCTACCCAAATAATAATAAGATCGGTGATTCGATACAACCTTTTCGTGACCAATGTTTCAATGTAATTTAATCCTTTTAACCTTGACAGCTTAGATTAAACTCGAGGCATGGAATGTGTCATCCTCTTCATAATTTAATTTGAGTTTTCTTGATCGATTAGTAGACTATATGAAGCAAATCACTATTTGAGCATGGCCATGCATTTCATAGTCCTACTCAATCAAGAGGCCTATGGATATCACCTCTAATATATAGGAGGGTTAAATTCCATCTAGATCACTCATATTCCTCACACGATTCATGATGTACCCAATAATCACCTTTATCGTCCACCCTATTAAAGGTGGCCTTTGATGATATCAAAGTACATAAATTCTCGTGTAGTAATATAGTGATTTCAGGTCAGAGGATCATTACATCATTGTCAGTATGAGAATTGCTTATGACACTTTGCATAATGCTCCACGTAGAATTCTCATGGTGGGTCTGTCTAGTATATTGTTCTCTAACATGTACCTATGCATTGACTCAATATCTCATATATTTATGATCAATGAGATTTGGCCATCAGTCAATCCACATACTAGTCTCAATGTATCATTGTTGTCCCATTAACAATGAAACTCGACTAGGGACATTTAAGAGTAATGATATTAATGGTAATTATATGATCTCATGTTCAAGTCACATACTTGAAGCCATATAATTTGTATCACTATTCTAAGAACTTTTATTATGTTAACATTTATATAACACAGTAAATAAAACCATAATAAAATAATTCATTTATTCAATCAAATATAATATCAAAAATATTTAAGCAATTACATCAAAGAATTAGCCTCTAGGGCATAAACTCTAACATATATATATGAGGTGACCCCCAGCTCATTTTATAATCGAAAACGCTCTGGACCTCTGCCCGTTTGATTTCTTAGCCATTTTCTTGTCCTCCGAACCCAAATTTTTTCACTCTAACACGTAGATATACTCACATACTACCACATATCAAAAATTAATCGGTAGAAACGGACGTTTAAAGCCTACGATTTGGCAAAGCCAGTGTAGCAGTCCATTGTGAGTATTTTTACGATCAGTAAGTTCATATTACTTTATTACACTTTTATACATTTGCACGTTAAGTTTCACTTTCTGAATATGCCCGGAACTCAGTTCCGTGGCCTTTTTGCTTACGTTTTGTACATTTTAATACATAAACGCATTTTCTGACATTTTAACAACTCGGATCGATCCGTCGCTTCTAACATCTTTAATATACATATATCTTCGTTTCTAGCAACTTCGCCGGACTGGGTAATCTTCCTAGTCCTAGTTTAGCTTTTTAATGTATATATTTACCTATATATATACTAACTTTTCAATTATGTCAAGCCCGGATGTCAAATCTGAGATAGTTTACTACTTTTATACATATAACTATATATATATATATATACATTTTTCTGACTTTATTTGGCCTAGATTTATACTTCGTGGCCTTTTTATTGCGTTAATATATATATATATATATATATATATATATATTAACTATATATATTAATATTTACATTCCAGTTTGGCCTGGATCATTCTGTAACATTTTTACTGCTTTTATACATATATATATTTACATTCTATCCGGACAAAGGATAGAATGTCCGTCGCCCTTTACAGCTTATATATATATATATTTTCATTCCAGTTTGGGTCTCGGAGTAAAAACTCACCGCCCTTTACAGCTTTTATATATATATTTTTTCATTATGTCAAGCCTGGATCATCCCGTGGCTTTTTTATAACTTTTATAAATAAATATATATATATATATATATATATATTTTTTTTCATTCCAGTTTGGGCCTCGGAGTGAAAACCCACCGCCTTTTACAGTTTTTATATATATATATATATATTCATTTTGTTAAGCCTGAATTACTCCGTAGCTTTTTACAACTTTTATAATATTAATATATATATATATACATTCCAGCCCGGGCATCAGAGTGAAAGCACATCGCCCTTTACAGCTTTCGTATATATATACTTATATATATATATATATATATATATTTCTTTACTCATTTATGATTAAATTGCTGCTTTAAATATTTATTTGATATGGATCGGCATTGACAGCTCTTTAGGCGAACTAGATTTCTTTAAATCTCGCCAACTCTAGCTTTCAAACGGTTCAAAATAGATCCAGACGGAACCGGGAAGCTAGAATGGCTGAGATTTACTTAAATATAACAATTTTTCTAGTTTCATTCTTGAAAGCAACCTCGCAACCCTTAGATCGCTATCTAGTGGGAATGAGATGCTTCGGCCATGTACGAGCCAGATTTACTAATGAATCCTTGGTTCTGGCGACATCTGGATGTAAATATACATTTCTATGCATATTTTGAGCTGTGCAGGTTTTATTGGCTTCCTTTTGTGAGCATAGAAATCGTGGAATTTGTGATCAAACTGATCAGAATTTGATTCCCACGGTGGACAAACTCCACCTTATAAATGTACTATGCCAGTTTTTCTGTAAAATGTACATCCAAAAGACCTTAAAACGATTATCCGGGTTTGAGGTCTTAACATAATAAGAATATAGGTTTGTCGTGTCAGAGTCACCCCGATGACTGTCATGCCCATGAGAAGACCGAAACTTGTATATATTCTGTGATCGAGGATGCTTCGCAGCCAGACAATCACCATTCAAATTGAGTCAAAAAGGCTAAAAAGATGAAAAACAAAAGTATCAAACTGCTTCAATTCCTACGTGAGCGTAAGGGTTTGATAATCACCTTTCGTAACATCACTTACATATCTTTTCTAAATATGAGACTTTTGCAAATCAAATCAAACCAAACCCTTCGTATATAGGTTCAATGAAGCCTATCCATGCTTTCAATCAATCAAATATAGGCCCAATTTCTTTTAGCATTCACACACACATTACAGATTTAAAAGAAAAATATTGAATAGATGCGGTACCGTGTTTACACGGGAGTTGTGGGGTGCCTAACACCTTCCCCACACTTAAGCAAGCTCATGAAATCTAAACTTCGGTTTCAAAGATCAAGTTTCGACAGTGTCCAGCAATTGGGCCTCCTTTCAAACAAACTCAGTTGAGTTGGTACAACCATTTCAAAGCTTACCAACTGGCGACTCTGTAAAACGTTCAAATCGTCGACATGATACATGTTGGCCTTTTCCTAAAAAACCCTTCAAAACCTTTTTCACAATAAAAAGAATGAGGGAAGACAAAACTTAGGAAGAGATAAAGATTCGGGTTTGATCAGACCCGAATTTTTCCCCAACGTCGACAAACATACTTTGTTTATCAAAACGGGAGAAGGAGGTAAAATTCTAATTGTCTGTCTCTATGTTGATGACTTGATTTTTACGGACAATGATAAACATATGTTTGTTGAATTTAAAAATTCTATGATGCGGGAGTTCGACATGACAAATCTTGGAAAAATGAGATATTTACTTGGTATAGAAGTGATGCAAATATTAGAGTGTATTTTTATTTGTCAAAGGAAGTATACGCATGAGATGTTGGATAGGTTTGATATAGATAAATGTAATTTAGTTCATAATCCAATTGTTCTAGGTTGCAAACTCATAAGAGTTGGGAATGGACTAAGGGTAAATAGTAGTCGTTACAAGCAAATAGCTAGTAGGCAGTCTAATGTATCTGACTACTCGACCCGACATTATGTTAGTGGTGGGCCTTCTTAGTAGTTATATGGATCGTCCCACAAAGCTTCATCTTTAGGCAGTCAAGAGTGTTGGGGTATTTGAAAGGGACTTCTGATTTTGGGATACTATATAGAAAGGGCGAAGATGAGAAATTGGTTACCTATACAGATAGTGACTACACTGGAGATTTAGATGACAGAAAAAGTACTTCAAGTTATGTGTTTTGAATGAGCTCAGGAGTAGTTTCTTGGTCATCGAAGAAACAACCAATAGTCACTTTGTCTACCATTGGAGTTGAATATGTTGCTGCAGCTTCATGTGCTTGTCAAGATATTTGGGTAAGAAGGATTTTGAATGGTTTTAATCATGTTCAAAGTGGTGGTACAACAATCTTTTGTGATAACATCTCATCTATTGAGCTTTCGAAGAATTCTGTATTATTTGGTCAAAACAAGCATATAGATGTCATACTAGAGATGAAGTTGTAAAGCTGGTACATTGTCATACTCAATAATAGGTTGCAGGCATAATAACCAAGCCAATAAAGTTTGATATGTTCGTAAAGGGGAAAAGTCTTTTGGGGGTCTGCACAGATTTAAGAATAAACTGAATAATTCAGTTTAAGGGAGAATGTTGAAATTGTTCTCGAGTCTTTAAAGTTTGTTTCTGTTAGTTGCTTAGTGGTTTGAATAATTCTTATATTCTTTAGGGATAAGTTATTTGTTTTGATTTATTCAGTCACTTATCACGTTAATAGGCTTGTAAAATGTTGGCTGCAGATTTTTCCCTCTTTTGTTATTAAAGGCTACAAAGAGCTAATCAAGTTGAGTAATTCAATAAGATAACATTCTCCAATTTCTCTTGTATTTACTAAGCAAACATAAAGAGTTCTTAACAATATATATTGGCACCTACAAATTATTACCGATCACTGATAATATATATATAACATGCAAAATTATTAAATATAAATATATTAATATATATACTACATTATATAAAATCACACTTAACTTTGATCCCTACCTTTTTTTGTACGAGTTTTACTACCGAGTTTAGCACCGAGATTCATGCATGTTTGGGTATTGAGTTTTCCCACTAATTTACGTATTTAATGCTTATTTCTATATGTATTTAAAATAATAAAAAAAATTGTTCACATCCCAACATATATTTAAAATACTACCTCCGTTCCATAATAAGTGCTTTTTTAGCTTAAATCACACGTACCAATACACAAATTAAAATGACAAAAATACCCTTAATATACTTTCTTTGTTTTGTTTGAGACTTATTTTATTGCCTTTTGATCTCTCTTTCTCTTTCTTTAATCTTTCAACTTCTCAATAAATACGCAATAAATATCATTGGTGGCATAAGGGCACATATGAGAAAATATTATAAAAATTATATTGGAATTCTAGCACATCACTTATTTTGAAAAAAAATATTAAGCCTAAAAAAACACTAATTATGGGACGGAGGATAGTAATAAATTCAAAACATTATCGGGAACTTTTCAGATTCCTATACTCTTGGACCTTTAAAAGAAGGGTCCTCTTATTATGTGCCCTTAGGGCACATGCTAAGCACACAGTTCAAAATAATATTCTCTTGAATTGTATGTATATTCTCTTGATTTCTGCATTTGCATCAAGTTCAAGAGAATATGCACACAATTCAAGGACAATATTCTCTTGAACTGTGTGCTTAGCATGTACCTTAAGGCCATATTTGTTTAGTAGGATAACCCTTGGAATTGATTGAAATAATAATTCTTAATCTCTTGTTTATTTTTTAAATTAAACTCCGGACTATTAATCCCGGGATAACAAAATAACTTAGAATGAGAGATTATTTAATACCATGTCTAACATGATATTATAATCCCATGAATAGAGATTTAAAATTTTATGGACTAAAATTAACCTTTGTCTTTTCTAATATGACTAACGTATCCTTAAATTAGATTGAACGTCTTAGTTGTGATTGATTATCACCAAAGAAAATTTAAAAAAATAATATTTATTAATTATATATACACCCCCACCCTACGCCCAACCCCCACTCCCACCTCAACCACGCACCCCACCCACCCCACCCACGCCACCCCACAAAAATTAAAAAAATAATATTTATTGATTATATATACACCCCCACCCTACCCACCCGCCCCCACCCACCCCCACCCCCACCCCACGGCACCGCACCCACCCCACCCCAACCCACCCCACCCCATCAAACCCCACTCCACCCCACCCTACCCATAAAAATTAAAAAAAATAATATTTATTGATTATATATACACCCTCACCCTATCACACCCCACCCCACCCCACCACACCACACCCCACCCACCCACTCCCACCCACCACACCCACCCGACAAAAATTAAAAAAATAATATTTATTGATTATATATACACCCCCACCCTATCCCACCCACCCCACCCCACCCCACCCCACCCCACCCCATAACAATTAAACAAATAATATTTATTGATTATATATATACACCCCCACCCTATCCCGCACCCCACCCGCCCACCCCGCCCACCCCGCCCACCCCACCCCACCCCACACCACACCACACCACACCACACCACACCACAAAAAGTAAAAAAATAATATTTACTGATTATATATACACCTCACACTATACCACGCTACCCCACACTACACCACGCTATCCCACCCCCCCCCCACCCCCCCAGCCACCCCCACCTATCCCTCCCAGCCACCCCACCCACCACCCACCCAGCCACCCCACCCCACCCCATCCCACCCCACCACACCACACCCCACCCCACAAAAATTAAAAAAATAATATTTATTGATTATATATACACCCCTACCCTACCAATACACTATTCCGCCCCACCCACCCACCCACCCCCACCCCCACCCCCACCCCCACTACCCCCTCTCAAAAAAATAATATTTATTGAATAATATAAGTACTTATTTAAAAGTTTTTAATTAATTTTTAATTATTTTTTGATGTATAAATAAGTTTAAATTATAGTTTAAAATACGTTATTATTGGTAAGGGTATAATAGTCCAAACGATATTTTTTAATACAGTCCTTTAATTAATCCTGGAAAAAACAAACATAACATGGGATTATTTTAAGTTATCCCCTAAATAATCTCGTAAAAAACAAACATGTGACTAGGATTATTTAATCATATGATTAATAGTCCTGGATTATAATCCCATGGATTATAATTTCGGGATTATAATCCTTGTAAACAAACATGGCTTAAGGGTACATGTTAAGAAATTCCTTAAAAGAAAAACAAAAATGGTTATACAGAGCAATGAAATACTCCTAGGCTATGTTTGTTTGCAATGTTTATACTTGAGAATTGGGATATGAATATTAATCCCAAGTGTCTTGTTTGTTTTTAAATTTAGACTTGGAACTATTAATCTTAGGATTATAAAATAATTTAATAGTCTTGATATTATAATTATAATACCGGAATTATAATCCTAGGATTAATAGTCTTGAAAATTATAATCTTATGAATTATAATTTCGAAATTATAATTCTTGCAAACAAACATAACCCTAGATTCTTACTTTCATATTTAATTTTTTTAGCCGTGCCTTGCACGGATAAAAATGCTAATTAATTAAAAAGTGTATCTCAGATATACTCATAATGTATTTGTAGAAAGATAAAATGCATACCAATCCCCATAATGTATTTGTAGTTAGTTTAAATATGAATATTAGCCGTTACTTTATATTATGAACGTATGAAGGAACATGCGTTTGAAAAAGTTGCATGCCGGATAATTACAACTCATCTACTCTTTTTTTTTTAATTACTATTATTATTATTATTTTCGCAATTATTAAACCTTTTGTCCAAACATGTCATTACTTATTCCATACTAACATACCACCACTACTACTACTTTTCCAATTGATGTTAGGGGTATATTTGTAAAAAACAAAAAAATTTGTTAAACAATTATCGTTTTAAAATGTATATTTAATTTTAAAACGCAGACTATCTTTTTTTTCACACTATAAGTGGAATTAATACTTTCCAAGAAAAAAATAATAATAGTCCTTTGAATTTTTAATGCAAAATCTATATCTTAAAGTGGATGGGGCTATTGTAGTGAACGGCCTAACTAATTAGGTCACAAAATTATTATTTTTCCTTTTTTAGCCTTTAAGTTTATTTTTATTTTTCCTTTTCACCCTTTAAGTTTATATAATATTGCCATCTAATTTTCTATAATTGAACCTTATTTTAAATCTTAATATTTAAAATAATTTATTTTATTGACATGTACGTATGCTAGATGAGACTAGTATAAAATTATTCTCGTGACTGTCATGGTTGTTGTGTGCTTAAGGCGAGTTCTATTTTGTTTGTTTGTTTGTTTTTTTAAAAGAAAATTATTTTATATTAAAAACTTAAGAGTGTAATATTGTTCATATTAAGGACTACGCATCCAAGAGTAGCCTTTCCTATGAAATTCGAGTACAAAAAAAAGATAAGAAACATCCAGGCTCCAGCTGGAAAAAGTAACAAAATTAACAAAAGTCATCTGCTGATTAATAGCCGTCGAGTTTGAATGGCATTATTCATATAGAGTTTCAGGTGCAGATGGTCCGCATACGGATCGGGCTATGGTGACGATTTGGACCGTCGTCATAGTTTAAAAAATCGATGCGCATATTTATGGCGATATTTTTTTAAGCTATAACAACGGTTGGAACCGTAGCCATAGCCCGACCCGCATGCGAACCACCCGCACCTAAAGCGGTCTATATATATATTGCTTGCAACATCTATATGGAGATAAAATCCAAGGCCGACTTGTAAACATGCCAAATGATTATAGACATTTTGTGTATGTTATCTTAATTATTATATGCATGTAGGGCTGCAAATGAACCGAATCGAACCGAACTTTATCGAACTCGAACCGAACTCGAACATTTTTAGTTTGAGTTATTATATGCATGTAGGGCTGCAAATGAACCGAATCGAACCGAACTTTATCGAACTCGAACCGAACTCGAACATTTTTAGTTGAACTCAAACATGTTCGAATAACTTGATCGAACTAACAACTATGTACGAGTTCTGATCGTTTTGTGTTCGCGAACATGATCGACTTCGCAAACAAGTCGAACACAAGCTTGATCGCGAACATGAATAGTTCGCGAACGTTCACGAACACAAACTTGTTCGCGAACATAAACTTAAAACAGTTAAATAAATACTAAAAATTAATGTCTTCAGTCTTAGTAATTCAATCAAAAATTAGATCAAATATTATAATCATCATTCTTAGAATACGATATAATCATATATGTAAATACCCTAACTTTTATGAATAAAGATTTAGTGGGCAGTGCTGAAATGATGGTGCTAAAAGTTAGATACATGATTCTTAAAAAGTGGAGTTTTTTTTTCATATTGTATTTAACAATCAGTCGGATAGTTTTCAAGCTTTTATGGAATTTTCATCTATAATCTAAATCTTTTGGATTATAGATGTTTTCAGAAATAAAATTATTTAGCCGTTTGCAAAAAAAAAATTAAAGATTTAATTTTTTTATATATTATTTTGAAATAGTAAAGTGTTGATTTGATAAATGTGGTAAGTTATGGGTGGAATGTGTAAATTTTACAAAGTAAGCAAGTGGTTATAAAATATTCGTTGTGTCGGAGAATATTCGTTTGGTCGAGGAATATTCTTTATGTCGGAGAATATTCGTACGACGGCGCAGTCATTGGTGAACCCCACAACAGAATGAATGTCGGACATAGAAAGCGACAGAAATAAATTTTTATAAAAATAACCGTAAAATTGCTACCGTTAAACTGTTGAAGTACCCGGTGATAAAAATACAGTAATACGCGTTGTTGTACAGTAACACACGGTATTGTACAGTATTTCGAATTATTAGTTCTTACGTAATAAGTCACTTATTCAATAATTGTTACAGTAATTACTGTTCAATATTTTATATGATTGATTCAATAATTGCTACATTGATAATTGCATAATATTTTATTATTGATTCAATAATTGCTACGTTGATATTTTATATTATTGATTCAATAAGTGTCACAATAATCACTGCACAGTATTTCACATTATTAAAATAATAATTCATATTATTTGAATAATATTATTAGATAGCATTATTGACAATGTCTAGAAAGTTCTATCTAGAAAAGAAGTTAGTTAATCTAATTGGCGCCAGTAAGAAGAAATCCTTATCGGAAAGTTCTCTTTTTTCTGGGAAAGACCTAGTTGTCATTATTGTGATTTTATAATATTATTTGTGTATAATAATTAATTATTGATAAAATAATAAGTAAATATTTATTCAATTTTGATATAAATGGTGAAATTTTTAGCAAAATAGACAATTATTGAAAGTTGATATTTTATCTTTTTCGATAAAATAATTCATTCAAATATACTATTATAATATTATATTATAATAATGTGATAATATAATAATATAATTTTATGGTATAAAAATAAAATGAGGTGGAAGAGAGAAAATAGAATTGAAAATTCTTTTAATAATTATAAATATTTTAATATATATATATATATATGTGTGTGTGTGTGTGTTTGTGTGTGTGTGTGTGTGTGTGTGTGTGTGAAGGAATTGATGGGGAGAGAGAGAGTTATTGGGAAATGGTGAGGGAAAAAGAAGAAAATTGAAATTTCATCCGTATGTAAATTTGGGTTATTTTTTGTTCGGAATTTGAAAATTCTTTCTTCTACAAAGTTGTAGAAAATTAAATTTCATATGGCATGGACATAAGGTTCGTATTTTTTAGATAAATGGGCTATTTATTATGAATTATTGAAGTTTCTGAATATTGTTTAAATTTAAAATATGTGTGGGCCCCACTTATCCTTTTGTCTTGCGAAATATGCTAGAGAAAATTTTTCAAAGATGGTGGGCTGGCTTGTTTTCTAATGTGGTGTTTTAAGAAAGCCATCGGGTTGCAATTGTCAATCCTGGTGTGCTAAACATTTTCAATAAATTGGGTGCTTAATTGAAATAAAAATCACACTAGAATCAGAAATTTCTTTCTCCATACTATTGAGCGTATTTCTTGTGAGTATTTAGATACTTTGAGTGTTGATAACAGTGCAATTTTTTTTCATCATAATATCCGATATTTCAGTCAAATAGAGTATTATACTGAGGTAAAGGATATTATTTTTCTCGTAAATGATGTTATTTCCTTTCAATATTCATAAAGAATATTATTTTCTTTCATATTTCATATTATGAAGGTGATAATATTTCATTTCATATTCCTAAATTTAAACTTACTACGGTAAGTATTGTTTCTATAATTCCTTAAATGATCAGAAATTCTTTGAGTTTTGCGCTTCATCTAATATCATTTCACTGGAATATTGGTTTGAACTTTTTATGAAATGTTTTATCTTTTCATGATGAGTTACTATTCACTAAGTTACTATTCACGAGAATTTTTTTTTATATTTTGTTTCTGTCCAAATTATCTTTGATTGTATCCATGTTTTGATCTTTATTCTTGAATTTTGCTCCACAATTGATTATTATGGAGTATTCTTGAACTTGGATAAACTAAATTACGAATCCCTAATCTTTGTCCTTTATCTCACTGGATTAGTTCATTAAAATATTTTTCATCATCCTCAGTCTTAAATGGTAATACAAATGAATATCTTTGGCCTGTAGTGCAAAGATGAATGATTATTTGATGAATATCTTTGGCCTGTAGTGCAAAGATGAATGATTACCTGATAAATATCTTTGACCCGTAGTGCAAGGATGGACAGGTGTTGAGATGAACATGACAACTGGTGATACAAATGAATATCTTTGGCCCGTAGTACAAAGATGAATATTTGATTTGAATATATTGATTGATGTTACAGCGATAAAATATTGATGATGGACTTTTAAATCATAGAAGATAGTAGACATCATTCTCTACTTAACTCTTCTAACTAATTGTTATTTTCGCTGCAGTTGTTGATCTAAAACTTGTTGTCCATCATATTTTATCTGATTTATTGAAGACTAACGATAATTTATCCTTCATTATCTTAGTCATAATATTCTTTACTGGGCTAGGTGAGCTCACCCTTTTCTTCCATTGTTCTCTTCAAGAAATGAGAATATTGCAGGGACTAGTCGGAGAATGGAGTGATGGTCCGAGATAGAACTGTAGAAGTCCTCACTATTTTATAAAATAGTGTGATAATAATTGTAATGAGGACTTAGTTTGAGTGTTTATATTTTTTACATGTTTGTTTTGACACTCACAGTTGTGTGGTCGTATTTTGAACGACCGTATGATATAAAAGATTGTATTTGAATTCTGTACCATGTATTTAGCGACTCAGAATGAATTGGGATGAATTGAACCTATTCTGGGGGCGTCACAGTCAATATTATTATTTATTACATAATTAGTCTAGAATAAATGAATAATACTCCATCTATTTCATAAAAATAGTCTTATTTAAGATTTTTAATAATGAAAAATATGAAATTGTTAAATTTTAAGATTTAAAATAATGTGAATTTAGTTGATTTAGATTAATTCAATATCTAATATACTAATATTGTCAACCTTGAAAATTAGAATGTATTAATACCAAATACTTCATCCGTTCTGAAATACAAGTAATAAACTGATCAAGTATGAATTTTCAAAGTCGATAGAAAATATTTTTAATTCAAAAGGGATGTGATAGTTAACTTTTGAATATAATAAATTTTGAGAATTACTTTATGAAAAGTTTTTAATCTTCATAATTATATTGTTTAAAACTAAATAAATTAACTACGATTCTAATATCAAAGGCTTAAAAGTCAAAGCTATTTAGAAACTTTATTTTATTTTTTAAAAACCTTTTTGCTTATTCTAATTTAAATAACTCATTTAAATTTCATGCAAACGGTATTGTGACATATTGTTTACTTGGATTATTAAACATTACTTTTTACCATTAATATGATTACTTAATTGCATAATTAAAAAATCAAAGTTAGTCAATCACTCTGTCTCTCACTGTCTCACATATACACCGTAAGTCTGTAACACTAAAAAAAAAATCAAAATTGGTAAAATCAAGTTTTTGCACTTTTAATTACATAATTGATAGTTGATGTATGTAATATACAATAGTAATTGTACAATGATTATTACTCTATTATTGAAATCTCGATACATTGATGACTTGATTTCTCTAATCTCTATATCGATTTGACAATTTTAATAACTCGTGTAAATGTAAGCAACTTTATTGTATCATTATTTAATGAATGCTCAAATTGTCATTGCATAATGATTAATGATTTTATTTATGTGCTTTATGACTATGAGTTATAATTTATTAAATTATAAGAGATGTAAATTATAATAATCCAACAATCATTGCTAATTTTTTTATTAAAATATTAAAATAATTTTAATTAAATTAGAATTTAGTAGTGAAGAAGTACACATTATTATTATTAATTATTTAGTAAAAATGTGTACTTATAATCAATTATTAAAAAAACAAAAAAATATTTCGGTAATAAAAAAAATTGTTACAAATTTAACAATTATTGATAAGACAAACTTTATAATTTAATATGAAATAATCAATTATTTATATTCAAAATTTTAGAAACAATTTAAACATGTAAGAAATCGAAATACTCGAACCGATCTCGAACTTATCGAACCGAACTCGAACTTATCGAACCGATCCGAACTATTACGAACAAAGACGAGCCGAACCACATGGTTCGCGAACATATTCGATCGAGCAATCGAACGTAACACTATGTGGGAACTCGACTCGACTAGGCGAGTAACTTGAACTCGAACCGAACCGAACTCGAACTGAACCGGTTCGCGAACAGTTCAGTTCGTTTGCAGCCCTATATACATGTACTTGTGAACAAGTTGCCACCAACGAACACCGTTGAAATTAAATCTAAAATATATAATAATGAGGTTATAATTTTTTACATAAAGTTAATTAAAATAAGAATAGATATTACTTTCATATTTATCTACCAAATGATTGATTACCTTAATATACTTGTCACGAAAATATTATTTATACCAAATAATAAAAATATTAAGGCTTGGGTTGAGGTGTTGATTAAGTCGCATCTCTTTAAGATGATTTGCGCCTCATGTAGGATTATAACCGATGCAGAAAGATATTAATACATATAAAAAGAATTTATTTATAGATGTAGGAAAATTACCATTATGAAAGCTTTTGTAAACTCATGTTCCATAATAACAGACCTAATTAATATAGTACTATAATAATTTACACTTAAGAAGAGTTATGTGTTGGTTGTGCTTCAAAATTATTGGTTTTGGCAAAGTCCCACATTGCCTATTTTTAAGACATTCCTTGTGTATATTAGTACTTCTTGGTTTGGGCTAAGTAACTTGATTGAGGAAATAAAGATGGGCTCGCGCACATGAGGACGGCTAAGGAATTGGGCTGGGACAAGCTTGAATCTTGGACATCCGGTCAGAAAACCTTAGTGCGTGTGTGCGCACATACGCCCGCGCAGGGGGGGGGGGGGGGTGCCACCCACTGTTTTGCTAAAATCCCTAATTTTATTATTTTCTTAACCTACCGTTTTTCAGTTTTCTTTATAATTAATTTCCAACGTTAAGGTATATTAATATTCTAACGTACATATTAATTTTCCCAACGTTCTTCTTCTCTGCTGCTGCTATATATACTGTTTAGGTTCTTCCTTCAAAAAAAAACACAATCTCTATATCTATACTGTTATTCCATTAGTTTTGATTTTCGGGGCAATCCACAAACAGACAAGTCCAAAAGTCTCCATCTGTGAGTACACACAATTGGAGGCTTCACCGTTGAATCCTGGAGAGTGATCGCCGGCAGCCCGTTTGTACCGAAGGTTATTACCAGTGGGGGCGAAATCACTTTTTAGGACAGTAGCTTCGCTACGCCTCGGTTTTCCAGATAAGTTGTTCCAATTTTTCGTTCTATTGGTCTTGTTAATTCTGCCCTATATTCCAACATTATGGACCAACAAAAAGGTCTATAAACATGATTTGTAACCGTCCTACAATGACAAAAAAATAGTTATTAGAACAAGGTATTAATAATAAATATAAAAATTCTTATTTTTATTAAAATATCCAACAAAAAAAAATTATGGTTTAAGTAGAAAACCTTAAAATAAATTAGATAATATAATCGCGAATTGATGAAGGACCTTGAATTCTTTGGAAACTATGTGAATTCACAAGAAAAAGAGAGAATTAACCTCAAAATAATATTACTGAAGCAAATTCAAAATAATACTCCATTTCAATTATTTTTCAATACCAATGATGCCCTTGCCTGCTTCTTTATAGATCAAATAACCCCAAGCTTAAGCTAAGCTACGAGGTTAGAGGTTTAAGGTGTGGTTTTGTGTAATTTGGGGCCTTTGGGCTATTCCAGCAACCCCCCTCCCCCTCCCAACCCCCAACCCCCAACCCCCGACCCCCAACTCCCAACCCCCTAAAACTACAAAAATGAAATTCCTCTCAATCCAACTTCCACCGGGCCCAAATTCTTCTCAAGGCCGTTGAGTTTAATGACTTTGTTTATAAGGTTTTTTTTTCAAAATATAATTATCTATGGTTGACTAGTGGGCGAAAGCTGTAATTCATTTATATACATTACTTCCTTCGATTTCACAGAAATAATTTCATTTCATTTGACTTCAATGTGAGTTAATTTACGAAAATTTAAAATTCAAATAATAATATAAATTTAGTTTCATTTTAAAATAGTGATATGTAGTTTTAGTCGTTTACTTTATTAAATATTGCATTAATCAACATTAACCTAGAATAACTTCAGATTTAAAATTTGACAAATCAAGTGTCCAAACAAAATAAAATTAGACTTTATATATAAAACGGAGGGAGTATAAATATTGGTCAACATGGGATGTAACCCATGTTACGAGGACCTATTTAGTATTAGTAGAGCAAGGTAGACATGCACAAGCAGGTTGGCCTGACATGACTTGACTCTGTTAGACCTTGGGTTTTGACCAGTCTAGGTTATATCGTTGACTTAGGCCTGTCAGACCTTGACCCTTAGGTTGTGGCCTGGTTAGGCCTGCAGGCCAGGTCAGGTTAGGCCTAGGCCGGTCTGGTCCTTCCGCTTTTATTTCTTTTAATGTTAAATATTAAAAATATAAATTAATAAAATTTTGTAAAAATGATGCAAGCTTTTTGAAATTTATTTTATTTTAACATTCTGCTGCACACCAATATAAGTTGGATGATTAGAACAAATATAAATATATTCTTCCTAAATGAAAGGAAAATGTAATTTAATGTAATTGGAATATAAAGCAAATTTATTTCCTAAATGTATGTCTACTATGCAGCAGTTTGTCTTCATAGAAAAAATATAATTTGAATACAATTTACTGCGATACATATGACTATAGATGCAAAATCAAATTAACTTGTTGTAGATTACACTTTTATATTTTGAATATAAAATTAGTTTCTATTTTTTTTTATTTAGTACTAGGATTAGTTGGACATATATTTTGTAAAGTTTAAATACACATATATATTTCTTTTTTGATCATTAAACACTTACATATTTATATCTCAATTATTATTTCCAATAGATTTTTAATTGCTTCAAGGAATTGTATTTTAAATTGCTACAATAAAATACCGAAAAATAACCAAAATCGTAAATTCCCCTAAGAATTTAGCATATCTAAATTAATGAAGAACTTGAGTATTTACAAAAAAAAACTTATTATTAATATTTAATATTAAAAGTTAGTTTACTGATGTATTAATTAATGTTAATATTTAACATTAAAAGTAGTAAGGAATATTAATAAAATTTTAATGTTAAATATTAATAATTTAATATTTATAATAAACTAACTTATTATTAATATTTAATGAATAAAGTAACTAACTTATTATTAATATTAAATATACGAACTAGTTCTATTCATTGAAGATGTATATTAATTAAATATATTTACAAGAAATCAAGAATGAATAATTAATTAAAACTTTAAACTTTATTGATGTATTAATTAAAACTAATATATTATAATTTATAAATTGCAATAATGAATAAGTTAAAATTTATACTTCATTGATGAATAATTATAATTTTAAAGTTCAAAAATGACAAATAACTGGATAAAGAATCAGGTCAGGCCTCAAGCCGGACCAGGCCAGATTAGGCACAATGCCAGGCCATGCCAGGCCATATTTCTATCTTAAAAGAGCAACCTTTTAATTCATCAAGCCTTCAAGGCCAGGACTGATCGGTCCAGGTCTTTACTAGGTCGCGCTTTGACCTAGACCTGACCAAGGCCAATTAATGCCACAAGCCGCGGGCCTTTTGTACATCCCTAGAGCAAGGTAGTTAGACAATTTTTATCTAGTTTAGCTAGGCAACTCTTTAGTTTGTTGTATTTTACAATCAATCAATACTCATCATGTAATGAATTGTTCAGTACAATTAACTAGTGTAGAGCATGGTATTATTGGAAGCTCAAACTGCACATGAAACCATTTGGGTGTGGTTCGACAATTCTAAAATTATATATGACATTCGCTTGTGATTGGTGCGGTGCGATTTTATTTGAATTCGTTTTCAGTTCCAAAACCAATTTACATAATTAACAATAATATTCAATATATCAAATTCATCTTTGTGTATAAGAAATCATACATGACATTAACATATGTGGGTCCAAGTGCAAATTAGGGTTCACTTGACCTAATTGATTTAAATGCACAAATTAAGGTTCTCAGTATGATTGAATGAAAAGACTGGAAGAGCCGGAAATAAAGAAGCAAGACCTGAGAGAATCTTTCACGTGTCCTGAGGCAGAAGACACATGGAGGCGACTCATTTTGGGAATTGATTGAGGGATTGGACTGGTGGCTAGAATGGGCAGGACGATCTAGGCATTACTCTGATGACTAAGGGTAAATTTAGAATTTCCTCGAGGTCATGTGCCTATCACTAAGACCACTCTCCAGAAAACCCTATAAATACCCCTTCCACTCCACTGGGAAGAGGACCTCACTTTTGACTCTTGGACCTTTTGGAGGACTAGAAGACTTGAACATTCTCTCTCAACCCGAAACACTCAAGAAGGCTCTCTGAATCCTTGCTACCCTAACAAGGTTCTCGGATTCTAAGAGTTCTGCCACGTGTCGTTAGAGTAATCGCTCACCTGCTCTTTTCCTCTCTTCAATCAATCAATCAATTCCGTACTATTCGTGAATTTCTCTCCTCCTCAGCCAACACGAAACCCTAACCCTAGCAAGGTACGATTTTCCTTGCCCACATTTCTTTGGCGACTCTGCTGGGAGGTGTAGAATTCGTGAAGGGTATGCCCACAACTCGAAGTGGGAGAACTACAGGAAGAGCTTCACCAATAAATAGCATTACCTCACCGTATCCAGTTCTAAGGCAAGCAAATCAAGCTTTCCAAGGCACAAGTCTATATCTTGACCAACCAATTATTGAAGACGCTTCAGAAGTAAGTTCAACATCACCATATATGGCCAATCAACAACAAACACTAGGAAAACAGACGCAAGAAGGCAAGGGGAGGATGTAAGCAGAGAATAGGCAAATGCTGTGCAACTGGAGATGCTCAAGGCGTTGAAGGAAGCACAGGAAGGACAAGGGATGATGATGGCTATGATGCTGGAGATGCAGAGGAAGCAAGAGGAAATGGGGAATTTCTGCCAGCAGTTGATGCAGATCCCCACTTTCAAAGCCATGTTCTCAGGCAATTCGCAGGGAGAACAAGCAGGAGTGGAGGAACAACAACAACGATAGCAACAATAAGGAGAATCAGACTACACCTCTATTGACGGAGAATCGATCCGTTCCAATCATCCACTTGGAACCTCAGAACAGTGGTGACGTGCCACAATCCAGACTGGAAGTCAGCCAGCCTCAGACAAACATCATTTCCGACTACTATCCCCTGTATTTTCACAAGTGTAGATATCAACATCCCAAGTCTCGTTCAACGAACCAACCCACAAGCACCACCAATATAGAATTTACGTGATGCTAGTGTACATCAGCCAATTTCTGTACCATACACACTGGCCAATGCAGCCATACATCACAACACCACAGAGAGTCTATACCACGAGCCGATACGTGACAAAGGATGATATGATCGATGTGATCAATCAACTTTGCAGGCAAACATCCCGACCTTCGGAGTTAGACTTTACTCCACCTTACTCGGCACATATTTGAAGACAACCTTACCCGGCAGGGTATATCGAGCATCCCCCGTAATTTCCAAAATACAATGGGGAGAAAGGAAATGCCAGCGAACACATTGCTAGGTTCGTGGAGTCGATGCCCCCATGGTTAGGATATGATGAAATGAACAATCACAATTTGTTGATGAGGGAATTCAACAAGACTTTGACAGATAGTGCCTTCAGTTGATACTACAACTTGGAGAAGGGATCAGTCCATGATTGGAATGACCTAAAATTATAATTTTTTAAGAAATTTTTTTATGTGCAAAAACAAGTAACCATTGTAGAGGTCATGCGATTTAAGCAGAAGCCAAATGAGGAGTTATCGGATTACTTGGTCAGCATATGCAACAATGGTTCTTTAGACGCCTTTAAGCCCCACCTCGTTACCAAGGCTTGTGATTCATTTGCGACCCTATCTTCTTTTGCACAAGACTTGGGAGGAATCATGACATTGCCCACCAACCATGCGACGATTATATGGAAGGGCAAGAGGACAGCAACTGTGGCTTTGGTGGATTCTCAGTTAAAACCACAAGGGGGCAAGAGGGAGAAGACTGAGAAATTTGAGTGAAGCAGAGGAAAGCATGAGGACAAGTATACCAGAATGCCAGTTCCGAAGGCTATCACATGCAGTGAGGAGGCATTCAGAGGCTTGTACGAACAATGGGTTGAGCACGGAGTGGTGAAGCCCCAAAGCCCTGGTTGGTTGTGACGGAAGAGATGAAAAGAAGACCGGACTTCTGTGTATACCACTAATACGCAGGACATTCCACTATGGACTGTTACAGTTTGTGAAGGATATACCATAAAAAGCTGGCGGCCGGAGAGATTGAACTAGGAAAAGAAACGTGCAACACTATCACTCATGGTGTAGTCCCGGAAGTCAAGATGATGGACAACCCAAATACTTGGCTTTACCATTGAAAGAACTCTAAATTATAGATACAAGAATTGACGAATTAAAAATCCACCCAAGATGGTGGTCCACCAAAAATGGTGGTTTAAGTCCTCAGGAGTATCCCTTAACAAGTAATTGGATGACCAAGGGAGGAGGCACAAGAATTGACTAATTAAAAAAAAATCCACCCAAGATGGTGGTCCACTCTAAATGGTGGCCAAGTCCTCGTAAAATACACTTGCCAAGAAATTGGACGACCCAAGTGACGAGGCACCCGACTTTAAGTCCTTGTAGACCACACTTGCCAAGAAATTAGACGACCCAAGTGACGAGGCACCCGAGTGTTACACTTTATCATCAAAAGTGAATGAGGCACCTGACTATAAGTCCTCAAACCCAAAAAGTTATACTTTCAACTTCAAAAGTAATTGAGACACCTGAGTATATACCCTCAACCCCGAAAAAAAAGTTACAATTTATCTCTAAAAATGATGAACGTTATGCTTTCTCCGACAAAAGCAAGATTTATTATATAAAACGTTATGCTTTTCAGTTAAAAGAAATATTATTATCAATAAATTGTCAAACTTTCACTTATGCTTGAATATTTTTTATGATCTCTTTTTTCAAAAAAATAAAAATAATTCAAGTGTTAGTTTGCTCTTTTATTATGCCTATTGGCTATTGTTGTCTTGAAGTATTAGTTTAAACAACTTGGAATTCAATGTTAAACATTGGGTCTTAAGGAAAAATTCAAATTAAAGGCAATCAATAAGGCTAAAACTTTATTCTGATGAATGAATTATATGTAAATGAATTTTCTGATACAGGAAATGGAAAAACTATGAAAGTTCATGATCTAAAAGAATGACATATCGAACTGAAGAGGGAGCATAGTTAAAGCCTCTAAGTCGACAATGGCGATATCACGAGCCTTTGTATTTGAGGTTATCAGTTCTTTAAGGTCTTGGGCAGCTGACTCAATTTCCCGAAGCTTGACCTTCAATTTATCCATGACATCTTGAAGCTCCTGAAGCTCTACATAAATTAATTAATTCTCATGATGACGTGAAGTGACATCCTGAACAAAGTACAATGACATGATAACTAGAAGTAAAAAGATCTAGCCTAGCACGCAAGGGAGACATGTCAAGGCTCATAGAGGATCGAGAAGTCATCAACCTCGCAACTAAACCTATCCAAACTCTATGCACACAAAGAATAGAGAGACTGTGCATTTCTAGAATAAGGTTCGCAAGACGATATAACAAGAAGGTCTAGAGGAGGGCCCTGTGTATATGTATCCGACCAAGTATATGTGGGAACTAAGCTAGGAGATGCCCAAGATTCACCAGAAAAGAAGGAGATTGAAAAAAAATGAAGAAAGAGACCAAAGCCTCCTAGAGTTCGAATACCTAGGGAGGCTCTCCCCTCTTACCTTTGACTTCTCCTAGGCTCGTTGATCAATTACCAAAATGATCACTTGAAATATTTTGCACGGTCATCCCACTAAAGGTGTGACTCACGTGCAGGGGGCAAACAAATGTGAGCCCAAGTACAAGTTAGGGTTTACATATGAACTAAATTTCTGTCACCTGGAGGTCTCGAAGTTTGGAAGGAGTATATCACCCTTAAATCACGAGGTGTAATTGGAAGCCCGCCTGAAGGTTTCCGTTAAGTATATAACACACTCGGTATTTCTAGAGGATATGCGAAGAGAAACTTATTGGTAGATTGCATAGAGATCCTCGAGAGTAGGGGTGAATTCCCCCCAAGCAGTAACGAATGTGCACGTAGAGGAGCACCAGTGTGAAATCAACATGGTAAGAGCATCATGATCCTGTTGGATGCGAAGATCCCTGCATAGCTGAATGCAAGGAAGAATGTCCAGTCCTCTCCAGTACATCCGCATAATCAGAATTTTCAAGGACCTCGTCGGTTCAATACTGCCATCCTTGAATGCAACCGGATGAATCGGACAAGAAGCGAAGGGCATTGAAAGGGTATTCTTGTTTCTCTATGCATATGCGATGAATGCAAACAGAATGGGGAAAGGATGGCAAAGAAAGCATTTGAACTTGAGTGCTTATCATAGCAAAGAAGGAAGTCTGAGATTTAAGCTTTAAAACACCTGAAAGAAGAAGCAAAAAAGGGCACGAACATTAGAAGCCATTCAAATAAAAAAGGGTAGAGGAAGAACGAAAAAATGCGAAGGAGGAGGCCACTGAGTTTGGTCCCCCTAAAGCCCCTAGGGTTTAGCCACCTAGGGAGCTCTTCCCCTCTTACATTTAACTTCTCATTGCTCGTTAAATCAACCGCTTGGGATGGATGCTACTTCATCATAAAAAAACAAAAGTTGTGGTCTTTCTTTGAGAATATTCAGAGAAAAAAGTCAAGATCCTGTTAAGCTGAAGTGACTTTTTCTTTAAGAATATCCAAGTCAAGATCTTTGTTAAGGTGAACTGGCCCGGAATAGATGTTTCCTCATTGCGGTGTTACCTTTTCTTCATGAATATCCGAGCCACTATCCTTGTTAAGGTGAAATGGCCCGGAATAGATACTTCCTCGTTGCGGTGTTGACTTTTCTTTGAGAATATCCGAGCCAAGATCCTTGTTAAGGTGAAATGGCACGGAATAGATGCTTTCTCCTTGCGGTGTTGCTTTTTTCTTTGAGAATATCCGAGCCAAGATCCTGTTAAGGTGAAATGGCCCGAAAAAGAAATAGTACAATTACTTGAAAAGAGAAGTCGATGAAGCAATCACGAAGAATTAACCAAACAAAAAACCAACACGACTAGAGGGGTCCCCTCTCCAAGGATTTTCTGTTTTCAGGACTTGCAAGATCGAGCTCCACGGATTTTTCAGAAATTTGAAACAGAATTCACAGAGTTAAAGTATTTTGCACGATCGTCACTCCAAAGACGCGACTCTCGCGCAGGGTACAAATGTGGGTCCAAGTGCAAATTAGGGTTCACTTGACCTAATTGAATTAAATTTATAAATTAAGGTTCGCATTATGATTGAATGAAAAGACGGAAGAGCCGAAAATAAAGAAGCAAAACCTGAGAGAAATCTTTCACGTGTCCCGTAGAAGACGCGTGGAGGCGACTCATTTTGGGAATTGATTGAAGGATTGGATTGGTGGCTAGAAGGGCAGGACGATTAGGGCATTACTCTGATGACTAAGGGTAAATTTGGAATTTTCCCGAGGTCATGTGCCTAGCACATGACCACTCTCCAGAAAACCATATAAATACCCCCCTTCCACTACATTGGGAAGGGAACCTCACTTTTGACTCTTGGACCTTTTGGAGGACTAGAAGACTTGAACATTCTCTCTCAACCCGAAACACTCAAGAAGGCTCTCTGAATCCTTGCTACGCTAACAAGGTTCTCGAATTCTATGAGTTCTGCCACGTGTCGTTAGAGTAATCGCTCACCTGTTCTTTTCCCTTCTTCAATCAATCAATCAATTCCGTACTCTTCGTGAATTTCTCTCCTCCTCAGCCAACATGAAACCCTAACCCTAGCAAGGTACGATTTTCTTGCCCACAACATAATAACATCAAGTAACACAATTTAGGTTTGAAATATGTTACTCCTGAATGCTTCAACGTTACTCAAACCATTGCAATTCAATTAAAAATATTTCTAGCCACAAACAAAATGTTTAAAAGTGCATAATATAATTAAAATTGTCTAAAATATTTTTAGGAATTTGCCTATATAACTTCTTAAAAAACATATAATATATAAGAGCGGTGCAGTGCGATTTGAGCGGTGTGGGAGGCTAACCTCCCAAAATCGCACCCAAACTTCATATATGATTTTCTAACCATTTTAAAACCATCACATACGTACGCCGGAACATTTGGTGCTGTTCAATTGGTACAATTTGGTCGGCTTTTTTGTACGATTTTAGGACCCATTTTGCTTCCTTACTCAACCCTACAACTAACTAAAGATTTGTCTAGCTAAATAAGATAAAAATTATCTAGCTACTTATCATTTTCCATTCAGAATATAGGACCTTGTATAAGTCAATCAAGTAATGTAATATTTTTATTTTTATGTTTATGTTTTTTGTTTATAAAAAAAATAGAACCAACTAATTAAAACACCCCTAGCATTATAGTTGAAAAAAATCCACTCAAACTTAAGCGGTCACTACGCTACTAGGTATGAGATAGATGTTCCTGCTAATAAAATTAAAAATAAAAAATGCATTACCCATGCCTATACATACCATACACCTTTTACTTTCCTCGTAACGTAATCACACTTTCATTTTTTTAAAATTATATGCAATGATTTTACCCTAGACTTCCACTATATCATCAATATTGGCAATGATAATAATAACAATAGCATTACGAAAACGAAAAAAACAGCTTTTTAAAAGTACTTAACTTTGCATCCTTAAGTGGTGTCAGCTTAAGGTACAGATTTTTTCTTTTCCACCATCATATAAATGGAAGCTAGCTAGCTAGACAACTCTTTCCAGAAGACTTGCCCTAGAAAGTAAGCCCAAAATACAAAAAATTGGCAGAAATTAAAAATAATAATAATTAGGTTACCCTATATAAACAAAAATACGTGAATTCTTTTAAGTGCTTTATAGTGTTATTGTTCCATCCACAACCCACACTAATTCTCATTGAAGACTTGGCCCAATAAGCATGTTGGACCACCTCCTTACCTAAAAAGTTAACCTATTAGGTTGAGGGTCCTACCATACTTATTAACCCATCTACACTCTTGAATTTATCCGATATGGAATTCATGTGAACTATTCCAACAATCTCCACCTTTCACTTGAATACCCATCACAAGTATCATACTAGAGTATTCACCATTAAGCACACCTTCTTTGAATCATTTAAGAGCTCCCCCATTCGACTCCAACTACTCCACTAGCACACCTTTGAATCTTTTCAAGAGCTCTTCCCGTTCGACTCTAATCCTACTCCACCACGCCAGAGCACACGTGGGACCCAAGCAATTTTTTCAGAGTCATCCACGAGCCCGCTCCACCCGAATTAAACCATTGTGCTCCACCTAATTCAAGTATTTTTTAGAGCCATCTCCCGAGCCCGCTCCACCCGACTCAAATCTTTGTGTTCCACCTGATCCAACTCTATCTCCACCTTGTGATATTTGGGCCCATCGAACCATGAGCTTTGATAATATTTGTAGTGTTATTGTTCCATCCACAACTCACATCAATTCTCATTGAAGATTGGCCCAATAAGCATTTTGGACCACCTGCCTTACCTAAAAGGTTAACCTATTAGGTTGAGGCTCCACCATACTTTGTTGACTTGGTGACTCACAACCCCACTGGGGCGGGGCCCGGAAGGGAGGAGGACCCGTCAGGGCGGGAAGGAAGGCTGCCAGACAGTAAGTAGCCCCGCTGGGGCGGGGGGGGGGGACGCGAGAGGTGTTGTCCTTGTACGACCAGAATTTTGGTCAGGTTCCACTTATGTTGGAAAGGGGTATTATAGAGATCAAAGCCATAATATGTAGTGGGGTTGGAATAGGATTATTGGGTATAAATAATGCCTATTGTATAACTCTTTGTAACCAATTCATTCTGAATAAGAAAAGAAACGTCTCTCTCGTGGACTACCCAAATTGGAGAACCACATAAATCTATCTTTGTTAATTCTCTTTAATTGTGTGCGTGTGTGTGATCCAATAATTCTAATAAATTGGTATCAGAGCTAGGTTAGATCTGTTAGATTCATTTTGGATTGAACACGAAGAAGATGGCATCAAGTTCGTCTGTTTCAAAGTTCGACGTGATGAAGTTTGATGGAACAGAGAATTTTGGGTTATGGCAACAGAGGGTCAAGGATCTGTTGGTGCAGCAGGGATTGGTGAAAGCGTTGAAAAGAAGCCAGAGGCTATGACAACGGAAAATTGGGAGGAACTCAAAGCGAAGGCTGTGAGTACAATTCGTCTGTGTCTTGCAGACGAGGTTATGTATCACGTGATTGGTGATGAATCGCCATTAGGAGTATGGAGTAAACTGGAATCCAGGTATATGTCTAAGTCTCTGACAAACAAGATGTTTCTGAAGCAGAAGTTGTTTGGGTTGAAGATGAGTGAAGGTTTAGAACTTATTCAACATATTCACACGTTTAATCAAATTATCAGTGATTTAATTAGGATTGAGGTGAAGTTTGAAGAGGAAGACCAAGTGTTAATGTTATTATGTTTCTTGCCGGGTTCCATGGAGAATCTTGTTACAACTCTACTATAGGGGAAAGAGACTCTGAAATTGGAAGAAGTCACATCCGCTCTTCTAATGTTTAATCAGCGAAGGCTTCAGACTGAGGGTGTTTCAGGAGAAGGGCTGATGGTAAAAGGGGGAGAGCAATGTGGCAGAAAATCCAGAAGGGGAAAATCTGGAACGTATGGGAAATCTAAATCTAGAGGAAAGACTTCTAGGCACAGGGAGTATAAATGTTATAAGTGTCACGAGATAGGCCACTTCAAAAGTGACTGTCCGATGAATAAGTATGATGGAACGAAGACTAGAAAGAAGGCAGAATCGACAAAATCGGCAAACGTTGTGGACGAGTCATCCGAAGATGGGGATATGTTGTCAGTTTCAACAAACACAGACGTGGCAGATTCTTGGATTCTGGATTCAGCATGTTAGTTTCACATATCACCTAACAGGGAGTGGTTTGACACATACAAATCTGTGAACTGTGGTACCATTTTAATGGGTAATGATGCTTCGTGCAATATCATTGGAATTGGCACAGTGAAGATCAAGATGTTTGATGGTGTCGTGAGAACTCTATCTGAGGTGAGGCACATACTAGGATTAAGGAAGAATCTTGTTTCATTGGGAACCTTAGACTCAAATGGCTGTGAGTGTAAAATAGGTGGTGGAGCCATGAGAGTGACAAAGGGTGCGCTAGTGATTATGAAAGGTTCGAAGGTTAATGAAAATATCTATCGTTTGATAGGGAGCACAGTTGTAGGTGGAGCTGCAGCCACTACAGCTGATGATACTGATGATACTTCGTTATGGCATATGCGGTTGAACATATGGGGGAACGTGGAATGCTGGAATTACATAGAAGAAATCTGTTGAAAGGGGTGAAATCGTGCAAGCTTGATTTCTGCAAATTTTATGTGCTGGGAAAACAGTGTAAGGTGTCATTTAAGCGTGCGGCGAACAAAACTAAAGGGATACTTGATTATGTTCATACTGATGTTTGGGGACTAGTGAGGGTAGCTTCAAACGCAGGATCACTATATTTCTTGACATTTGTCGATGATTATTCGAGGAAGGTTTGGGTGTACTTCATGCGACACAAGTTTGAAGTTTTTGAGAAATTCAAGGTGTGGAAAGCTGAAGTGGAAAGCCAAATAGGGAAGAAATTAAAGTGTCTCAGATCAGATAATGGAACAGAGTACAAGTATGAGCCGTTTGTGAAGTTTTATGAAGAGTATGGGATACAGAGGCACTGGACTGTAAAAAAGACACCACAGCAGAATGGGGTGGCAGAAAGGATGAACAGAACTATAACAGAGAGGGCACGGTGCATCAGGTTGAATGCAGGGCTTTCAAAGGATTTCTGGGATGAGGCAGTGAGTATGGCAGTTTACATCATAAACAGGTCGCCGAGTACTGCTCTGGATAATATGGTAGCACAAGAGGTGTGGACAGACAAAGAAGTAGACTATTCTAGTATGAAGATCTTTGGATGTCTAGCCTATGTTCATGTTCCCGGTGATGAGAGGTCTAAGCTTGATCCGAAGTCCAAACAGTGTATCTTTCTTGGGTATAAGAAAGGTGTGAAAGGGTACAAGCTTTAGGATCCGAAAGCAAAGAAAGTAGTAATCAGTAGGGACGTAGTTTTTGACGAAGCTTCTATAGTTAAGGCACATCAAGAAGTTCAGAAAAACGTAGCTGGGGAAGACACCAGCAGACAGTAGCAGGACATACAGGTTGAGCTAAAAAGTTTTAACACTAGCAATCCACCACTAGAAGAACAGGTTGACCAGCAACGACAGGAGAGCATAGCCGCAAGGAGACCCAGACGCACTATTAGATCACCGGAGAGGTACATGTTTGATGATATGGTTGCATATGCACTCTCTACCACTAGTGGGGATCCGTCTACTTTTCAGGAGGCAATTACTAGTCCTGAAAAGGACAGATGGATGGAAGCCATGGTGGAAGAGATAAAATCTTTGAATAAGAATAAGACTTGGGAATTGAAAGAATTGCCTGAGAGAATGAAACTAATGGGGTGCAAATGGGTATACAAGAAAAAGGAAGCTGTAGAAGAAAAGGAAAAGGAAAAGGAAAGGTTCAAGGCTCGGTTAGTAGCAAATGGATATTCACAAAAGAAGGGGATTGACTACGACGAAGTATTTTCTCCGGTAGTGAGGCATACGTCAATCAGGATTATATTGGCATTGGTGGCTAGCTATGATCAGGAGTTAGAGCAGCTCGATGTGAAGATAGCTTTTCTCCATGGTAATTTGGAGGAGGATATTTACGTGGAGCAGCCTGAGGGGTTCAAGCAGCCGGAGACTGAGCACATGTTTTGCAGGTTGAAGAAATATTTATATGGGCTGAAGCAGTCTCAAGACAATGGTATAAGAAGTTCGATTCTTTTATGATCCGGATTGGGTTCATTAGGTGTGAGTATGATTGCTGTGTTTATGTTAAGAGTCTTGAGGATGATTCTCATATTTTTCTGTTACATAATGTGGATTGTGACGCCCCCAAAATAGGTCCATTCAACCCAACCCATTCTGAGTCGCCAAATACATGGTATAGCTAGAATCCAAATACAAACTTTATATCACACGATCGTGCAAAATACGACCACACAACTGTGAGTGTCAATACAAATATGTAGAAAATATTAACATTCAAACTAAGTCCTCATTACAATTATTATCACACTATTTATTGGAAATAGTGAGGACTACTACTGCTCTAACTCGGACCGTCACTCTGTCCCCCGACTAGTTCCCGCGACATTCTCATTTCCTGAAGAGGACAATAGATGAAAAAGGGTGAGCTCAACTAGCCCAGTAAAGAATATTATGACTAAGATAATGGAAAATAAATTATCGTTAGTCTTCAATAATTCAGATAAAATATTATGGACAACAAGTTTTAGATCAATATTCGCAGCGAAAATAACAATTCATTAGAAGAGTTAAGTAGAGAATGAAGTCTACTATCTTTTATGGTTTAAAAGTCCATCATCAATATTTTATCCCTGTAACATCAATCAATATACATCTCGAATCAAATATTCATCCTTGCACTACGGGCCAAAGATATTCATTTGTATCATCAGTTGGTCATGTTCATCTCAACACCTGTCCATCTTTGCACTACGGGCCAAAGATATTCATCAGGTAATCATTCATCTTTGCTTTACAGGCCAAAGATATTCAGTTATATCACCATTTAGGACTGAGGATGATGAAAAATATCTTAAAGCAAACGAATCCAGTAAGATAAAGGACAAAGATTAGGGATTTGTAAATCAGTCTATCCAAGTTCAAAAATACTCCATAATAATACTTTGTGGAGCAAAATTCAAGAATAAAACTCGAAACTTGGATACAATCAAAGATATTTCCCCTAATAGCCAACTTGGACAATTAGAAGAAAATATAATTTTTCCGTGAATAGTGCCGTATTCGTGAATAGTGCCGTATACATGAATAGTGTCGTATACGTGAATAGTAACCTCGACATGAAAAGGTAAAAATTTCATAATAAAATTCATACCAACATTCCAATGAAATGATACTAGATGAAACGCAAAATTCGAAGAATTTCTGATCATTTCAGGAATTATAGAAGCAATACTTACCGTAGTAAATTTTAATTTTGGTATATAAAATAAAATATTATCGCTTTCATAATATGGAATATGAAAGAAAATAATATTTCTTACGAATATTGCAATAAAATAATATCCTTTACCTCAAAAAAACTGTACTTCTGACTGAAATTTCAAGTATAATGCTGAAAGAAACTTGCACTGAATAGCAACACTCAAAGTATCTAAATACTCACAAAAATACACTCGTTATTATAGAGAGAGAAAACTTCTGATTCTGGTGTGATTTTTAATTCTAAATTAAGCATCCTATTTATAGGAGAATGGAAGAGTACTATTTGAATTTTAAAAATCACGGACCAACAGTATTTTTCACGGGCGCTGCAATCGGCGAAAATTTTTAATTTACTATTCATTACTGTGCAATAAAATATTCTAATAAAACAAAAAAATTTAAATAAAATATAATATATTCTATTTATAATCTAATAAAACAAAACTTATACAATATATATATATATATATAAATGTATACTCCCTCATTCATACGTATCATTTATATATATATCATATATATTCCCTCATTTCCAGGGTAACTTACCACCACCCACCACACACCAATATTACACACACACACACACATCACACACACACACATATTATATATATATATATATATATATATATATATATATATATATATACACCATTCCATCATTCTATTATTCCATCCGTGATTCTTTCCCCCCCCCCCTCCCCTCACCTCACCCAACCCAACCCAATCATTATATATATATATATATATATATATATATATATATATATATATATATATATATAACAAAATTGAGATAACTTCTACCGACAGTTTTGAAAAATGGATAAGTGGGGGTCCATATAATAAGCAAAATTTACAACAAATATTTCAATAAAACCCCCTCTATTTATCTCAATTCACTTGGCTTCACAAAACACATTTTTAAATAATATTTTTTTTCATCATTAATATTATAATTCACAATATTAATAACCAATACTGATAAAAACACCTCAGCACTAATTCATTCTTTTATATCTACAAAAATAAATATTTTCTTATCATATAAATCAATAATTAATTATTCACAAATAATATTACAGAACTACAATATTAACAACCAGGTCGTTCCCAGGAAAGAGGGGGCCTTCCGATAAGGATTTCTCCTTACTGGCGCGTAATTAAATAACCACTCCTAGACAGAACTTCCTTAGACATTGCCAATAATGCTATCTAATAATATTATTCAAATAATATGAGTTATTGATTTGATAATTTGAAATACTGTGAAATGACAATTATTGAATCAACAAAATATTATGCAATTATAAATGTAGCAATTATTGAATCAATAATATAAAATATTGAACAGTAATTACTGTAACAATTATTGAGTAGTGACTTCTTACGTAAGAATTAATAATTAGAATTACTATGCAATACCGTGTGCTACTGTGCAACACCGCGTATTACTGTATTTTAACCACCGGTTATTTCAACAGTTTTAACGGTAACAACCACGCCGTTATTTTTAGAAAACTCATTCTTGTCGTTTTCTTAATCCGACAGTTATTCCGTTGTGGGGTCCACAAATAGCTGCGTCGTCGTACGAATATTCTCCGACAACAAGAATATTCCACGACCAAACGAATATTCCCCTACAACAATGAATATTTTATAATCACTTGCTTATTTTGAAATATTTGCACATTTCACCCATAACTTTTCACATTTATCAAATTAACACCTTACTATTTCGAAATAATATATAAAGAAAATTAAATTTTTATTCATAAAAATTGGGGTCTTACATGGATGACTTGCTAATTGCTGCGAAAAGTATAGGTGAAGTCAACAGGTTGAAGGCCTTGTTGGGTAAAGAGTTTCATAAAGGATTTGGGAGATGCGAAGAAAATACTTGGATTAATGGAGATTCGCAGGGGTAGGTCAGCGGAGAAACTGTGGTTCTCCTAAAAGATTTATGTGAGGAAAGTGTTGGAGAGGTTTAGTATGGCTAATGCTAAACAGGTCAGCACTTCATTGGCGAGTCACTTCAGGTTGTCTACGGCACAGTGTCCAAAAAAGGCTGAATAAATTCAGAATATGTCAAAGGTGCCTTATGCGAGTGCAGTTGGTTGTTTTATGTATGCGATGGTATGTACAAGACCAGATTTGGCACATGCAGTCAGCACAGTGAGTAAATTCATGGGAAATCCTGGAAGAGAACACTGGAAAGTGGTAAAGTGGATATTCAGATATCTGAAGGGCACTACAAATCATGGAATTATGTTTTCAAGGCAAGATCGGATATCAGTTGTGGGGTACGTAGATGCGGATTATGCTGGAAGGTTGGATGACTTGAGATCTACAACAGGGTATATGTTCACTTTAGCAGGTGGACCGATTTGTTGGAGATCCATGGTACAATCTTTAGTAGCTATATCGACTATTGAATCTGTGTATATGGCTTTGGCTGAGGCTGGGAAAGAAGCGTTGTAGCTAAAGGTTTTTGTAACAGAGCTGGGCATAGATCAGGTGGAGTACAGTTGTATTGCGATAGTCAGAGCGCCATTTACTTGGCAAAGCATCAGGTATATCACGCGATGACCAAGCATATTAATGTAAGGTATCACAAGGTGAGAGAATTAATTGTTTTGGGTGATGTGATATTTGAAAAGGTGCACACTTCTGAAAATGCAGCTGATATGTTGACAAAAACTGTGACCGCGGACAAGTTCAAGCATTGCTTGGACTTGATTAATGTCTCCGAATGTTAGTAGGAGGAAACACCCGCCCTAGGTTTGGTTGGAACAAGTGACTTAACTTCTGAATGGGCGAGGTTATTCGTCAATGTGGAGTTTGTTGGACTTGGTGACTCACAACCCCGCTGGGGTGGGGCCCGGAAGGGAGGAAGACCCGCCGGGGCGGGAAGGAAGGCTGCCAGATAGTAAATAGCCCCACTGGGGCGGGGCGGCAAGGAAGAGGAACCCCGCTGGGGCGAGGGGGCGCGACGTAAGAGGTGTTGTCCTTGTACGACCAGGATTTTGGCCGGGTTCCACTTAAGTTGGAAAAGGGGTATTATGGGGATCAAAGCCATAATATGTAGTGGGGTTGGAATAGGATTATTGGGTATCAATAATGCCTATTGTATAACTCTTTGTAACCAATTCATTCTGAATAAGAAAAGAAACGCCTCTCCCGTGGACTACCCAAATTGGGGAACCACGTAAATCTGTCTGTGTTAATTCTCTTTAATTATGTGTGTGTGTAATCCAATAATTCTAACATACTTGTTGGTCTAATAACTTAGAGTATTTGTAGTGCGATTCTACTTGACAATATTGCTCGTCCACAAGTAACTTATTTTAAACGCAATTTATTTAACTCACAAACAAACACAATTTTTATGTGATGCCCAAGAGATCTACACGCTACCATTATGAATACTATAAACACTGATAACTACATATAAATCGTACTAATAATATTCAAAATGCAAAAGTTAATATCTTGTCTCGCATCACCGGAAAAGATTGTTTTTCTCCGGCTACTCTGCCGGCATGCTTTCCTTTAAAAGGAGCCAATGATGCCATCAGAACCGCAGCTGACAATATATATCCATGGTAATCAATAATGCATTATCCCACAATAAAAGAAAAGGGATAATATTTTTTTAAAAAGAGATCAGACCATCGTTCATATATGTTTTGTAAAGGATAGTAATGATATTACTTCGCCCATACACTCAATATGAAATCATCATGCATATATAATAATTAACATTCCCCACTGTGGTTTTTTCTTCCAAATAAGCTCATAAAATGTGCTTCTTTTTTTTAAGTCAATTCTTGGATATATATATATATATATATATATATATATATATATATATATATATATATATATATATATATATATATATATATATATAGAGGATAAGGCTCTGGAACGAACAGTTCGTTTACGAACATATGTAGGGCTCAGTGTTGAAGGTTGTTGATTGGATGAGAATATTTAACACTAATTACGAATATATGATGGTATATAATTGGGCCAATCAACAACCTTCAACACTGGGCCCTACATATGTTCGTAAACGAACTGTTCGTTCCAGAGCCTTATTCTATATATATATAGGGCGTATCTAGAAATTTTTTCCTGCAGGGGCGGATTTTAATTATTTTTTTTGTTTAAGTTAAATAAAGAAAACTTGAACTAATCATAATATTAAGTAATCATAATAATTTTTACAAATTATAAAAAATATTTATAATCCAAATTAAAAAAGGAATTTTAAATAAAAAAACATTTAGATACAATTTAGAAACTTATTTCGGTTACTTGTTATAATTCAATTTGAATGATTTTCCAAATGCTCATGAAAACCTTAAACCAAATTTGTTTTCTATATTCAAACAAAACCATGAATTAATTTCAAACCATAAACTAGTTTTCGTATCTTTTTATAAGTTTCAAATAAGTTTTACTTGAAATAAGAGAAACAAATCATCCAAAATTTATACTCAGAACACCAAAAACTATACAAGGTCTATTAGTTAGATGCGGGAAAATAAAGTAATAATAACAACTAGAAATGAGGAGCTGCTAAAAACTCAATCATTTTACATTTTCCATTTCTTATTCTAAAATAAGGTAAAATCATTGTAAGCTATCATAATAAAAGACAGAAATTACTCAACTAAAATGATCTCATTTTCAATTGAAGATCAAATAACTCAAAACAAAATCAAACTAAACAACAGTAACCACAGTAAACTAAATCAATAAAAAAATCAAACTTGAATCAAATAATCCTTCAAAGTTCACACGCTGATGAACATTCAAAATCAAAAACTATACAAAAAATACTTTTAAGATTTCACCAACCTTTAAAAATAAGAAGATTTTTGTACTTGTATTTAGAATTGGTTTATGCATTTTTTTTGCCTCCTCCAAATTTAATTATTTCATTAATCTGCCCCCTTAAATTTATTAATTTACATATTTACCCTACCCCTATACCCCTGTAAAAAAAATCCAGTAGAGGCGGCTGCCTATGCTAGATCCGCCACTATATATATATATATATATATGTAGAATTGAAGTAATGCAATACGTACGTGTACTGTTGCCTACATCAATTAGACCACTAAAAGTAGCCTTCAAATAAGTCGAACAAATAGTCACTTGAAAAATGTCATTTTTATAGTGTATATTTTTCATAAAATGATTATAATTAAAAGAGACTCAAAATAATGTACTATTATATATATATATAGGGTTATTGTGTTATTTTATTTCTCAACTTTTTAGCTAGCTACTTTAGATAGAAACGGTTGGATTATATTTAGGTTTTGGAGTGTGAGTTATATTCACACGTTATATTGTTGACACGCTGATATAGTGATATCGTCTTACTCTTGTCTGTAATTTTTCTCAATTTGAATTGTCCATGTAATTCTTGTGCTCTTGTCTTTAATTTTTTTGGTTGATTTCTATTTATATTTTACCATATTTTCTTGTTACACTTTATTTTAAGAAAAAATTGAATGATATAACAATGAAATGTTTGCCTAACATAATAGGGATAATAAAACTTCTAAATTCTTTATGTGGAAGCATGCATTATTCTAAAAAAAATAAAATCAGGTCGTGTATATATATATGTTTGTATAGTAATGATATTACTTGTCTAATACAATAAAATTGAGTCACAACACCATACTTTATTCTTTTATTTCTTTTAAGTCACTTCTTGCAACCATTATTTGTAGGATTGAAGTAATGCAATATTGGGTGTTGCCCACTCAAAAAGTTAATTAAAAGGAGCCTTCAAGTAAGCCAAACGGTTTATATCACAATCTCCACAATTTGACAATGAATGTATTCGCATATGCATTATTATTATTAAACAAATCATCTTAATGCTTCTCATTCGTGTAACGTAGAAAAGAAAAATGTTTCCTTTAAACCTCCACACTATGGTCCATAATTTGTCCAATGCAAATCACAAAATTAGTGCTACGGCACTAAGGTAATTTGGAGGGGATATTGCTTGTATTAGTTTGACTTTAGCGGTTCTAATGTTTTCAATAAATTAAAACGTGTATTATTTAATAAATGGAATTTGACTTTTACGATAATCTTAGAGTCAATGAAGGGTCCAATAATGACCTATCTGTACAATTTAATGAATATATTTATCATTAGAATATGAAAAAGAATAATACTATCTGCGCAAACTATATACAAAAAGTTCATACACAAAGAGTAAGACTCATGAATTGCAGTCAATGAAAATGTGTTTTATTTATTTTTATTTTACTGTTAGTACATAACTTTTTGTGTATAGTTTATGTTAATAACATTACTCTATATATAAAAAAGGATCCATTAATTTGTAGTGAAAGAAATTCTTGGTAAATGCTTTTACATCATCTTCAACTAGTAATGAAGATGTAATTCAAATGGAATTACAATTAGTATTTTAATCTGAAGGGATATATGTATATATATGCTTTACTTACTTTATATGCTGTTATTTGAAGATAAAATTCTTTTATAGAGAACCATTAAATTAATATTCTCCTTTGTTTTCTCAGTTAAGATATTCTATTATATGTTTATTCGTACTAAAGCGCCCGTTTGCTATATGAGTGATTTTTCGTGACCCAAGTTTTTATTTTTTTAATATGTGAAGTATCTCGACTTGCGTCGAAGTACTCTCTTCATTCCGAACAAGATTTCTAAAACAGGTTTACGCTTGCAGTCCGTGACCCCTATGCTGCTTCGAGTGAGAGCCGAACTTAAGATCTTCGGGTTTACGACTGGACCCAAGTCTTTTTTATATAATTTCTCTAGCTTAAATAGAAATACAATCTAATATATACCTAATTAATTTTACCACTCCTGAAAATGCTAAAAATACGGGAAAAACACACTGATGATAACACTATCTAATACTTCCTCCATTTTAAAATAAAAAGTATTATTGTTATTAATTTTTTAAAATTATTTTTAAATTCAAAATTAACCCCAATTACTTTATATGATCCACGTGCAATCTCAAATCATAAAATGAGTGCATTTCGGGACATTGGAGGAATCATGGCCGACCGAGGCATCATCAAAGAACAGGTGGCTTTTTAATTTTTTATTTATTTAAAATACACAAGTTCCTAACTTTGACATGGGTGGAGGAATATAATTATAGTGGTTTTATTTCTTGCCTTTTACTTTGAACAAAGGTACTGCATTTCCCACCCACCAAATGATGGCCGACAATAACACATTTGTGGGTTTCTAGTTAGGGTGTTTGAAAATTCCGTTGTGGGACAATTATGTCTATCTTAAGCTTGCAAAAAAGAAAATTGTGTAGATTTTATGTCACCTAAAGTTAGATAATATGGGATTTTAGGTAGGAGGATCCTTTTCCAAAGGAGTAATTTTTTTTATAAGAGATGCCAACATCTAAAAAGCCATTGTTCTCTCTCTCCCAACACATACATAATTATATTAATTAAACTTGGTCAAAAATCAGTGGAATAACTTACTTTATTGTTAGAGTTGTAAACGAATCAAGGTGTTCATAAACACGACTCGGCTCAGTTCAATTTATCTAAACTCGGCCTAACATAGTTTGAGTTCATTATCAAGTCAAGTTAAAATAAATGATTGTGTTTGTTTAATTATGCGGATAGAGCTCGAATTTTACGATCTTCAATTCGAGTTTTGATTAGTCTAAGTTTGACTAGAACTCGACTAAACTCAACTTGTTTAGTATTTAATTAATTAAAATAATAATTACAAGTATTATTAATTGCTACCGCTTAAGGTCCAATCAATTGCTAAAGCTTTCTAGTTTACTATGCCCTTACAAGTGCACATAATTTGAGATATTACATGTACTTGGATTTCATTGTCAAATAAATAAATAACCGCTCTCCTTATAAATTCTTTTTGTTTTCTTTCATTTCTTGAGGATTTTTGAAACAAAAATTTATTTGATGGACACTATTACTAACAAGGCTCTTGTCGTTCTCTCTGTCACATCTTCTCAGTAAATATAATTTAATTTTCTTAGAGTAATGATGCATGCACAAATTATTTTATAAACTGTTGATGCGGTATACTTCACCTCAGCATATTGATCAATAAATTATTTCAATGTAATCTTCGACCCCACAAAGAAAGATGAGGTGGAATATGCCACATCATCAATTTATAAAATATTTATAGAATAGTTTGTGTCTGTAGCATTATTCCTATATATATATATATACACGATAAGGATCTTAGGCTCACCCAACTAAAAGCTCAGCCCAACTCACCCCTTTTCGCGACGGACCGGACGACGATTTGGTCCGTCGCTATATATACAAATGTCGTCTATATGTTGTCCATCGCTATATGTTGTCCGTCGCTAAAAGTTAAGACGGCAATTGTATATATAACGACGGATCAAACCGTCGTCCGGTCCGTTGCTAAAGAAGGGTGAGCTTGGGTGAACTTTTAGTTAGGTAAGCCTAAAATCCGGACCGTATATATATATATACTCTCTCCCTCTCCCTCTTAAAAGATATGATTAATTAAGAAATTATTGTGGTGATGTGCCTAAGAATCTAAATCTTGACTAGTAATTGTTTGAATGCGTGCGTGTGATAAAGTATGAATAATAATGTCATTTCGTTGAGTAGAAAGAAGGTCATAACTCACAAGGTTATTTTTAGTTACAACTTACACCTAAATTCTCCATTTTTTTAGTTACACTTAAAATTCTCCATAGTATTTGTTGACAAGAAAAGAATTTAGTGATAATACATCATTCTTTGCAAACAATTGTAATACTGATGGCGCCATTAAAAATATTATTATTATTCGTTAAATATGTATTAAAAAAATTAAGTAAAAAAATATAATAGAAAGAATTCTCATCCAAAAATATATAATGCCCTAACATTTATAGAATATATTAGTATTAGCAAATAATGTCTTCAATAATATAATCTACTCTGAATTAAGATCCCTTCCATTACACATATTATTCAATTTCTTTCAAAACACATTCAATAATACAAATATTATATTAAGCGATACAAAAATATTCGTCGTAAATAATAATGTCGCTAAAAATAATATTTGTTTAATTTTCTAAATGTGTTTTGAAGAAAATTAGAGACTAATTAAGTGTAATGGAGGATCCTAATCCCTCAACTCTTGACCTGTTTTGTATATAAGATGGTATAATACCTAGAGATATAGGTATATTCAATAAAAATTATAAACAAAGTAGATTTTTTCGTCAGGACTTGGGGGATATATATATTTTTATACAAAATGAGACGTGGTTACTGGGCTACCTGAATTTCTGGGTTATGAAATTAATGTAATAAACTTTTAAAATCAAAGATAATGGGCTTGGCAGTTGGAACTCATTTAGATGACTTTTTCCATCCAATTAATTGAATATTGGAGGATTAAACTAATTAGGATAATTAAAATAATATATGCTGTGTAGGAAATAGTGACAAACTAAAATAATTAGAAAGGCCAAAAGACACTAACTAGGTTTTGGAAGGAAGCTTGTAGGACAAAAACAAGGCGGCCCGAGGCACATGCAACGCGTGCATGGGATACCTATCAATGATAAATAACTGTTAATTAATATAGTTGATGATAATATTCTCAATCTTTCTTAATATAAATCGTTTTAGAATTATTTCTAAATATTAAAAAAATTATATAACATTAAATATAATATTAATTATTTATATTATTTTTATATTAAAAATAAATATTATTTATTAGATAAAAAATAGTAAGATAACTAAAGATATTTAATATTTGGAGTAATATTAAAAACTAAACAATTAATGCTTAATTGAAATTCTCAAACGACAAATATTAAGAGAAAAAACACTTCTCTAAACGACATTTAAAAAGGCACAGAAAGAGTATAACATTCTAATAATTTTATAATGTATATATTTTATTTTATTTTTCTATTTTACAAAAAAATCACTGTTACCAATATTTTATTTGATTGAATAGTCTAATGATGACGACTTAGCCCTTAGATAGGGTCTTTAGCTGTGCTTTCCTGTTCATTCAGACCTACACAACGCGTTCATGATATGAAATGGCTAAAGCAATGGTGGAGCACCTCGGGTGTGGGAATTAGAGAATAAGACATAGAGATAAGTAATCAATTTGAGTTTAGCTTTCAAGTGTAATTTAAAAGTATCTAACGTCTTTTTATCTCTTTTGATCTCTATTTATAGTCTCACATATTTTGCCTATTTGAAGTGTCCCATCAGGTATCAAGATATGGGCATGGCAGGCCCTGCAAACAGCGTCCCATCACTTGATTTTCACACATTTCGAGATATGACTGTGGGATTCCTCGGATTGGACAGACTCTCCAAGTTTCCTAAACACGCTTCACCCTGAGCTATTTAGAAGATCAGACCAAATGGTTTTTGGGCCCGGGATAAAAAAATGTGGGTTGGGCCTCTCGGGCTATATACTAATATTGCCCACACTCCCTTATTCTACTTTAGTAGGATAGGGGAGTAGAAGGTGAGAAATCTTGAGGGTAAAATTGTCCAATCCAATTATCGAGTTGATCGGATGTCGATAGGTCAAAGGCATAATATGAACAATGCTCGAGGCCTGATGACGTTTTGAACATGCGAGCAGTACAACTTTCCATAAACGTGTGTTATAAACACTACTAAATATATTGAAAAAGCGAACGTGGTAGCTGACGCGTTGAGTAGAAGATCATATGCGGGAATGAGTGCGATGCTATCAACACAAAGGCCCATTTTGTATGGCTTACAAATGATGGAGATAGAGTTAAAGACTCCATGGACCCACGTGAAGATGGCAAATATATGCGTAGAACTAGCTTTAATTGATAAAGTTAAAGCTGCTCAAGCTACAGACCCGGAGCTGATGAATATGAAGAAGAAGGTGCAAGAAGGTGCTATTCCAGAAGCAAGAATCGACGAAGAGGAAATATTTTGAGTCAACTCCAGACTTTGTGTTCCTAACGACTCTGATTTAAAATATAAAATCATGATGGATTTGTGATGAGAATGAAATATGTTATATTTTATTCCCTTAATACTTAATCTTTAATATCTCTTTTGTACCTAAATGTATTCATTTATCTTATATTTATATTTTAGGTACAATTGAGCTAAGGAAGCAAAATGGATGCAAAAAGGAATAAATTTGTTGGCTTTTAGAAACCCAATTCGGTAACTGCTTGTGGGATTTAATTCATGGGCCACGGTTTGATTGTTTCAATTGAAGCTTAAGGATTGTAGTAGCTTAAGAAGTCTAGTAGCTCACGTGCTTGCAAAAGGAAGGAATACTAGATGGGGCCCATGGGTTGTAGCAACTTGCAAGCATAATTATGTAGTACCTCACAAAATCAGCCAACAAAGAGAAGCACCTCATGAATTTAATGCAACATCATGGGCCCACAACTGAGCAGCCATTCATGCAAGGAAGTTAATAAATTTATATGTGGGGGCCACGAAATAAGCTTGCAGAATGAAATTGTTGAGCAGCTTGCAATGAATGCTACATTAAGTAGCTCACATGCAACTCACGTTGGAAGCAGCTGGCGAAAGAGAGTATAACAAATATTAGGCAAAGTGCAAACTAGAGTATCTTGGGTTCGGCGGGACAGTGTGTTATTCCGCCCCAGCGGGGCATTACAAAAGGAACTTCCCGCCCCAGCGGGTAGGCGCTAGATCAGCCTGCCGAATTCCTTTAGCGACTTGGACTCGGAATGCTAGGGGATGTTAGAGCTGTGTTTTCTTGTGTTATAAATAAGGGGTTTAGGGCTGATATTATATTCATAAAATAATATACTTCTTCTTCTCTATAATTCTTGGTTTTTCTATAGCTATGGATAGCTAATTTATTATTCTTGGATTAAGGAGACGGAAGCCTTGGATTAAATACACTGTGAGATCTAATTGATTTTAATTGTTCAATTATTATTTTGAGTATTGATTATTTTTCTGTGCTTGAATTATATGATTGATTTGTTTAATTGTTAGGTGCACACTAGTTTATTATTCATTGAAATCTACTGCTAAATTAGATATCGAATCCGTAATTGTTTGGTCACTCTAATTTGCGAAGCAACTAAGATTAATAATTGACTGCAGATCACGAGATTATTATATCTTAGGAAGAATATTCAACTAAATTAAATGCAACCGCTTGTGCTTGTGTTGTTTAGCTTCATCGGTTTTTCTAATTCTTAAAGCTTCTACTAGATTAAACTTTTAGCACTTGTCTGAAGTTGTTTAGTAGTTAGGGTTATTTAGATCGCTTGTTTCTATCTAACTAAAAATAAGAAAGACATGGAAGTGATTCTAACGATGAATATTCAAAGTATTGATTGTGTATGCTTGAGTCAATGATCAGTGTATGTTTCTAAGGTGGAAGTTGACTTAACCCAAGGTTTGTTCTCTTAATTTAATTCGTTACAGTAATTTACACTTTAGATTATTTTAATTAATAATATTCAAAAAACCCCTCTTTTGGAATACAAAGTATATAAAAATAGATTAATCAGTCTCTGTGGGATCGACTCTTACTTGCACTACTACATAATTATTTTTTGCAGTAAGATTTATTTTTGGTTGTCTGCGACAGCACACCAAATTTTGGCGCCGTTGCCGGGGACTGATTTTAGTCTATATTTATATTTTTGTTAACCTTATTTTATTTTTGTTTTTATATTTTTTTTTAAGTAATTTGAATTTTCTTGATTATTTATGCCTGCTCGATCTACTAATCAAGGTGAATTAAATTTTGATCCAGAGATAGAGAGAACTGGCCGCAGATTAAGGGAGGAAGCTCGAGAAATTCGTGAAGAACAGGAAGCCATAGCAGCAAATCGAACCCTGAAAGAGCTTTCGGCTCCTGATTTGAACCAACAACCCTTATGCATAACTTTTCCTAATCTTGATACTAATACTCACTTTGAATTGAAATCTGGATTAATACATCTTCTACCTTCTTTTCATGGTTTGGCAGGTGAAGATCCCCACAAACACTTGAAGGAATTCCATGTGGTATACACGAGTATGAAACCGACCGGAGTAACTGAAGAGCAGATCAAACTAAGAGCCTTTCCATTTTCACTGAAAGATTCAGCTAAGGATTGGCTTTACTATCTACCCTCCGAAAGTATCACCACATGGGAAGAGATTAATAGACTATTCTTAGAGAAATATTTTCCAGCTTCAAGGGCAGCCAATATTCGGAAGTCAATTTGTGGTGTGAGGCAGAACAACGGAGAATCCCTATATGAGTATTGGGAACGCTTCAAGAGACTGTGTGCTAGTTGCCCTCATCATCAAATCAGTGATCAGTTGCTCATCCAATATTTCTACGAAGGTCTCAGTTGTACAGACAGAAGCATGATTGACGCTGCTAGTGGCGGAGCGTTGGTGGATAAGACTCCCGAGGCTACAAGAAATCCTAATTGCAAATATGGCAGCCAACTCTCAACAATTTGGCACTAGACTGGATTCTCCACCAAGGAATGCTAGTGAGGTACAAATTTCTTCTATTGAACAACAAATTGCGAGTTTAACTGCTCTTGTTCGTCAAATGGGTGCAGGTAACACACAGCAGGTAAAAGCTTGCGAAATTTGTGCGATAGTAGGACATCCGACAGATGCATGTCCAACCCTTCAAGAGGAATCCATTGAACATGCAAATGCAGCAGGAGGATTTCCTGGCCAACCACAAAGGAATCATGATCCCTACTCGAATACATATAATCCTGGATGGAGGGATCATCCTAACTTTAGCTACGGGAATCCACAAGCAAGTCAACCCGCACCTCAAACTTTTCCAAATCAGCAGCATTACCAATCATCGTACCCCAATAGACAACAACAGGGCCAATCTTTTAACCCAAGTATGTCATTAGAAGATATTGTTAAAACACTTGCCACTAACACTTTTAATTTTCAACAGGAAACGAGGGCAAGTATCCAGAATTTGGGTACGCAAGTGGGACAAATGGCAACTGCAATCAGTCGATTGGAAGCGCAAAGCTCTGGAAAATTACCCTCTCAAACAGTGGTGAACCCAAAAGAAAATGTAAGTGCAATCATGTTGAGGAATGGTAAAGAGATAGCAATTCCAGAAAAGACAGTGCCTACACCACAAGATCAAAACAATAGCCTACACCACAAGATCAAAACAATACGACTAAGGAAAAAGAAGCAGACAGCAGTGTTCTGCATGACAAGGATGAACCTAAGCGTAAATTTCCTCCTCTCTCTTAATATAAACCGGTACCTCCTTTCCCTCTTGCTTTAACAGAAAACATAAAATACGAGAAAAATTCAGATTTGTATGAAACTTTTCGTAAATGCGAGGTAAATATTCCATTGTTAGATGCTATTAAACAGGTACCTCGTTATGCTAAATTTCTGAAAGAATTGTGTACACATAAGAGGAAACAGGAAATGAAAAAGTATGAAAAGGTAAGGGTAGGGGAGAATGTCTCCGCAGTTATTCAAAGAAAACTACCTACTAAGTGCCAAGATCTGGGTATGTTTACTATTCCGTGCACGATAGGTAGCACTAAAATTAAAAAAGCTATGTTAGATTTAGGAGCCTCGATAAATGTCATGCCATATTCTATATATGCTAATCTATCACTGGGACCTTTGAATAAAACTGGTATTGTAATACAGCTGGCTGACAGATCTAATGTTTATCCCAAAGGTGTAGTTGAGGATGTCCTCGTGCAAGTCAATAATTTGATCTTTCCTACTGATTTTTATGTGCTTGATATGGAAAACGGTGACCAAAATGCACCTATTTTGTTAGGAAGACCATTTTTAAAAACATCAAAGACTAAAATAGATGTTCATAGTGGTACACTTTCAATGGAATTTGATGGCGAGATTGTTAAGTTTAATATTTATGATGCCATGCGATATTCCACTGATGATAATTCTGTTTATTCAGTTGATGTGATTGACTCTTTAGCACAGGAAATCGGTGAACTTGATGGTAAGGATAAATTGGAAAGTGCACTTAGTAAGAACATTGACGAAGCAACTGCGAATTTGACATTGAGCACCGAGTTGCAAGCAACTGAAACAGCTTTGCATGGCGCTCCAAAAACAGGTGACAAATTTTATGATAAAGTGTCGATTTCTAACGAGAAGTCTTTACCCTCTGTTTTGCAGGCACCAATTCCCGATTTGAAACCTCTCCCTAATCGAGTGCATATCTCTATGAGGGTTTCCGCGAGAAGAAAATGGAGAAGGTGGACCTTGAAGGATCCGGTCTATAAGAGTTCACTCAAAGGAAATGTTGGGTCGAGCCAACGACCATAAACAAAGGCGCTGCATGGGAGGCAACCCATAGAGGAGTATCTCTCTACTTTTCTTTGCATTTTAGTTTACATTGGGGACAATGTAAGTTTTAAGTGTGGGGGGAAGCATTTAGATATTTTCTAATTTTTTTATTTTTTTATTTTTTATTTTGAATTTTGTGGGTATATTCACTGCAAACTCTCACGAGACAAAACTCTTCCACTTAGGGTAACCTTGGGGTTTAAAGGCTTGTTGCACATGTTAAGTGCAATCGTGTTTCCTACGAAAAGGGAATAGTTTTAGGATATGTCACTTGAGCAATAGGTTAATGTGGATTTTGATTTTTGACCAATGATAAAAATCTTGATTTCTTTGTGATAACTTCTGGGAGGACTGATAGACATTGGGTAATCTAAATTTGATTTTCTTTGTTGATCACTAATTTATTTGAGACCCTTCACTATTAAGCACATATCCATTTGTTCGACCTAGTTTTGACTTGGAAGAAATTTATCTGATTGAATGTCTAGGGAAGAAATTTTGAACTCTCTCAATTGTTTGATCACCACTTGAAGTTGATACGAGGTATTAATTTAGAAAAGGGAAATGATTTAGGCAAAAGTTTGGAAGATTGATAGAAAGAAAAAAAATTTAAAAAAGTAATCAAGAAATGATTCATGTGGTGGGATGAGATGGAGCGTAAAACGCACTCACTCATAAACACGTGACATGCGAGATGGAGCGTAAAACGCACTCGTTGGTAAGCTGGAGTATAAAATGCACTTACCAAAGAAAAGAAAAAAAATAAGCAAGAAAGAAAAGCATTTTGATCCTTTGATGTTATTAGTTGGTTTAACTGAGATTTGTGAGAAAATAAATGGTTGAGTTTATCTTTCTCCTTTAAGGCTTCGATTTCATAAATTTTTCTGTAGTCTGACTAGTTTGATACAGGTGGATACACACACACACACAAGGAATTGAGAGTAAAGTAAGATTGATAAGTAAAGTTAAGTTTCAGATGATACATTGTTTTGAAGTATCCCAAGAGTTATTCTTTTGAATCCATAAGGTCAATGTTGAAGTTCATATTAACTCGTGGCTCAAGTTTGTCAGATTTGTTTGGATGAATTTGTTTTACAGTTTATCTTTATTTTGCCCGAGGACGAGCAAAAGATAAGTGTGGGGAAATTTGATGAGAATGAAATATGTTATATTTTATTCCCTTAATACTTAATCTTTAATATTTCTTTTGTACCTAAGTGTATTCATTTATCTTATATTTATATTTTAGGTACAATTGAGCTAAGGAAGCAAAATGGATGCAAAAAGGAATAAATTTGTGGGCTTTTAGAAACCCAATTCTGTAACTGCTTGTGGGATTTAATTCATGGGCTACGGTTTGATTGTTTCAATTGAAGCTTAAGGATTGTAGTAGCTTAAGAAGTCTAGTAGCTCACGTGCTTGCCCATGGGTTGTAGCAACTTGCAAGCATAATTATGTAGTACCTCACAAAATCAGCCAACAAAGAGAAACACCTCATGAATTTAATGCAACATCATGGGCCCACAATTGAGCAGCCATTCATGCAAGGAAGTTAATCAATTTATATGTGGGGGCCACGAAATAAGCTTGCAGAATGAAATTGTTGAGCAGCTTGCAATGAATGCTACATTAAGCAGCTCACATGCAACTCACGTTGGAAGCAGCTGGCGAAAGAGAGTATAACAAATATTAGGCAAAGTGCAAACTAGAGTATCTTGGGTTCGGCGAGACAGTGTGTTATTCCGCCCCAGCGGGGCATTACAAAAGGAACTTCCCGCCCCAGCGGGTAGGCGCTAGATCAGCCAGCTGAATTCCTTTAGCGACTTGGACTCGGAATGCTAGGGGATGTTAGAGCTGTGTTTTCTTGTGTTATAAATAAGGGGTTTAGGGTTGATATTATATTCATAAAATAATATACTTCTTCTTCTCTATAATTCTTGGTTTTTCTATGGCTATGGATAGCTAATTTATTATTCTTGGATTAAGAAGACGGAAGCCTTGGATTAAATACACTGTGAGATCTAATTGATTTTAATTGTTTAATTATTATTTTGAGTATTGATTATTTTTCTGTGCTTGAATTATATGATTGATTTGTTTAATTGCTAGGTGCACACTAGTTTATTATTCATTGAAATCTACTGCTAAATTAGATATCGAATCCGTAATTATTTAGTCACTCTAATTTGCGAAGCAACTAAGATTAACAATTGACTGCAGATCACGAGATTATTATATCTTAGGAAGAATATTCAACTAAATTAAATGCAACCGCTTGTGCTTGTGTTGTTTAGCTTCATCGATTTTTCTAATTCTTAAAGCTTCTACTAGATTAAACTTTTAGCGCTTGTCTGAAGTTATTTAGTAGTTAGGGTTATTTAGATCGCTTGTTTCTATCTAACTAAAAATAAGGAAAGACATGGAAGTGATTCTAACGATGAATATTTAAAGTATTGATTGTGTATGATTGAGTCAATGATCAGTATATGTTTCTAAGGTGGAAGTTGACTTAACCCAAGGTTTGTTCTCTTGATTTAATTCGTTACAGTAATTTACACTTTAGATTATTTTAATTAATAATATTCAAAAACCCCCTCTTCTGGAATACAAAGTATATAAAAATAGATTAATCAGTTTCTATGGGATCGACTCTTACTTGCACTACTACATAATTATTTTTCGCAGTAAGATTTATTTTTGGTTGTCTGCGACAGCACACCAATTTGCAATCCATCCTGGAAGTACCAAAATGTATTGTGATCTTCGACATACATTTTGGTGGAGCAACATGAAGAGAGAGATCGCAGAGTTTATCTCGAGGTGTTTAACGTGTCAAGGCAGAGCATCAAGTGCCAAAGGGTCCATTGCAACCACTTGAGATTATAAAATAGAAGTGGGAACATATCAACATGGATTTCGTTAATGGTCTTCTCAAGGTTTCTCAAGGCTTAGATGCAATTTAGGTCATTGTCAATAGATTAACCAAGTTTGCTCATTTCTTGGCTATACGAGAAACATATTCACTTGAACGTCTTACTCATATGTACATAAATGAGATTGTAAAACTGCATGGTATGTCGGTATCCATAGTTTCTGATCGAGACCCAAGATTCACTTCACGATTTTGGGTCAACTTGCAGAAAACTATGGGCAATGATTTACGATTCAGTTCTGCATATCATCCTCAAACGGACAGGCAATCGGAAAGGACTATTCAAACTTTTGAAGATCTATTGAAACTCTGCGTTCTAGACTTCAAAGGAAGTTGGGAAAAGTACTTACCATTGGTGGAATTCTCCTACAATTACAGTTATCAAGCAAGTATAGGCATGACTCCATTCGAGGCGTTGTATGAACGAAAGTGTCGTTCTCCAATATGCTGGGACAAAGTGGGTGAAGCAACATTGTTGGGACCCGAGTTGGTACGCATGACTACGAAAAAGATTCAAATAATCCGACAACGTATACAAACATCACAAGATCGACAAAAGAGTTATGTTGATCTTCATCGAAGAGACGTGGAATTTAATGTCGGAGACCATGTATTGCTACGTGTTGCTCCATGGAAAGGAGTTACGAGATTCGGAAAGGAGAGTAAAGTTTAACCCACGATTTATTGGTCCATTTGAAATCCTCGATCGAGTAGTAACTGTGGCCTATAGAATTGCCTTACCACCAAGCATGTCTCGTGTTCATAACGTTTTTTACATATCCATGCTACGTAAATATGTGAAAGACCCAAACCACATCATTGAATTAGAACCAGACAAGATAGCTGAAGATTTAACGTATGAGGAGGTACCTGTCAAGATCTTAGATAAGAAAGAGCATATTCTACACTTAAATATTATACTTCAAGTCAAAGTTTTATGGAGAAATCATGATATTGAGGAAATGACCTAGGAGTTAGAATCTGAAATAAAAGAAAGGTATTCTCACCTCTTCGAAATACCAGGTACGTACATCAATTTCTATGACGAAATTTTATAAGGAGGGGAGTTTGTAAGACCCCAATTTTTATGAATAAAGATTTAATTTTCTCTACATATTATTCTAAATAGTAAGGTATTGATTTGTAATAATGTTATAGTTATAAGCGATTTGTGCAAATTTTACAAAATAAACAAGTGGTCATTAAATATTCGTTGGGTCGGGAAATATTCTTTTTGTAGGAGAATATTCGTACGATGGCGTAATCATTGGTGGACCCCACAACGGAATAACCGTCGGATATAGAAAGCGAAAAGAATAACTTTTTTATAAATATAACGACAAGACTTTTATCGTTAAACTGTTGAAATACCCGGTGATAAAAGTACAGTAATACGCGTTATTGCACAGTAGCACACGGTATTGCACAATATCTCTGATTATTGATTCTTACGTAAGAAGTCACTCAGTATTTCATTCAATAATTGCCACAGTAGTTGCTGTATAGTATCTCATATTATTGATTCAATTATTGTCACAGTATCATCTGCACAATACTTTAAATTATTAAATCAATAATTAACACGACACAGTTACTCATATTATTATTATTAGCATTATTGACAATGTCTAGAAAGTTCTGTCAACAAAAGGGGTTAGGTTATTTAATTGCGCGCCAGTAAGGAGAAATCCTTATCGAAAAGCCTCCTCTTTCCTAGGAACGATCTGGTGGTCAATATTGTGAGTTATAATATTAATGATGAATTGTTGATATAAATATTTTTATTGTGTTGTGAGTATTAATGTTAGTGGAAATCGACGTTTATTTCTATAATAATTGATTTCTGGATGTTAAATTGACCAAACGGGCAATTAATCGGATAAATGAGCAATTAATTATTATTGGTTTACATGCAAGGAACTATTGGTTCACATGCAAAGAACTATTGGTTCACATTCAGGTACTATTAGGGGATGTTGTGCAAGATTGATAATACTTGAGGGACTAAATTAAAAATAAAGATAAAAATGAAGATACTAAAGTATAATTAACCTTGTAATTTGCCACCTTTTCCTGGCCTATAAATACTCCTCCATCCATTTATTATTTCCTACCATTTTGAAGAGCAAAGTTATAATCACAAGCTATAGTGAGAGAAACTATAGAGAGAGAATAAGAGAGAAAGAAGAAGAGTATTCTACTACTACACTATTTCAGTATTCAATCTCCTACTAAGATAAAGGATATTATTTTCTTTCAATACTCGTAAGGGTTGTCATTCTATTCCTTATTAAGCTGTGGGAATAACCTGTCTACGCGGACTACCATATGCATGGTGAATAACCCTTCGTATTCATTTCTTTATTAAGCTGTGAAAATAACCTGTCTACGCGGACTACCGCATGCCTGGTGAATAACCCTTCGTATTCATTCTTTATTAAATTATGAAAATAATCTGTCTACGCGGACTACCGCATGACGGGTGAAAATCCATTAGTTTCGTATATTATTTCATTTTAGATTCCTAAATCTAAACTTACTATGGTAAGTATTGCTTCTATAATTCCTGAAATGATTAAAAATTTCTTAAGGTTTTCGCTTCATCTAATATTATTTCATTGGAATATTGGTCTGAACTTCTTATTGAAATTTTAATCTTTTCATGACAGGGTACTATTCATTTCGATACTATTTATTCGGGTACTATTCATTCGAGTACTATTCACGACAAAATTAGTTTCTTTTTTCTGTCCAAATTATTTTTGATATGTGAATATCATTCTTGAATTTTGCTCCACAATTGATTATTATATTGACAATTTGAACATTCTTGAACTTGGATAAATTAAATTATAAATCTCTAATATTTATCCTTGATCTCACTTGATTCGTTCTTTATATCATTTTTCATCATCCTCAGTCTTAAATTGTGGTGAAAATTATCTTTGGCCCGTAGTACAAAGATGAACTGTTGATTGATGAATATCTTTGGCCCGTAGTGCAAAGATGAACAGTTGATTGATGAATATCTTTGGCCCGTAGTGCAAAGATGAATAGGTGTTTGGCATGGTCATGACCACTGGTGATACAAACGAATATCTTTGGCCCGTAGTGCATAGATAATTCGTTGATTGAAATATTTATTGATTGGTGTTATAGGGATAAAATATTGATGATGGACTTTTAATTCATAGAAGATAGTAGACATCATTCTCTACTTGACACTTCTAATGGATTGCTATTTCCGCTGCAGTTATTGATCTAAAACTTGTTGTCTATTGTATTCTATCAGATTTTCCCCTGTTGAGAACTAAGGATAATTTGTTCTACATTATCTTAGACATAATATTCTTTACTGGGCTAGTTGAGCTCACCATTTTCTTTCATTGTTCTCTTCAGGAAATGAGAATATAGTTGGGACTAGTCGGAGAATGGAGTGATGGTCCAAGATAGTGCTATAGTAGTTCTCACTATTTTGTAAAATAGTGTGATAATAATTGTAATGAGGACTTAATTTGAGCGTTGATATTTTCGTATTATATACGACATAATATCTGCATTGAAGCTCACAGTATGTGTGGTCGTATTTTCACGACAGTTTAATGTAATAAGATTTATATTTAGATTCTGTACCATGTATTTGACAACTCAGAATGGGTTGTGTACTGGACCTATTTTGGGAGCGTCACATAAATATACACTGTTTATTTCGAATAATTCTACAACACTTCCCAACGTCTACAATCTTAACTCAATACATACCTTAATAACTCAAAAGGTTTACATAATCATTTTTCATAAGAAAAATGTAATAGTTAAACGTTCATGTGAAACTATTCTCCAACTTTACCTTTGACTTTATTCTTCTTCGAACACTCGGGCTTAACTGAAATATTATCATGATATAGCAAGAGTGAGCAACTAATTTGCTCAGCAAATTTAAATACTATAAAGATATATCATGATTGAAAGAAAGAATAATCTTTCATATTTTCAACAATATAAAGATTGTGAAAGAGCATGAAGCAAATTTCAATACATGAATGATTGATTCAATAACGATGAGTGGCCAATAATGACCATGAACAAATTTGGTAATCACGGTGATCAGCCTTTCATACCAGATAAACATATGCAACTTGCACTAAGTCCGAATAACAATAATCATAGATGTGAAACAATTGACAATAATTAAACTACTATCATGCTTGAAACATAATAACTCGAGTCTGAGTTATAAAACTTGTTCGTACCGCTGATTACCGCTAAGCAATCTAATTTAATCTCTTATGAAAGACCTATCATTAATAAAATCGATCTTCCAATTAGCATAATGCATTTTATCCCACAATACTATTACTTTTAATAATATGCTAGCTAACATTTAGCCACATAATCAAACATTAAATAATTCTTTAACTTATTAGTAATATTATCATCCTTTGATAATATTTTAATTATTTAATCATCATCTTAAAACTTCCGTCTAATATTATTAATCACTTAATAATATTTTATCACTTCTTATAAATTAATTAACAATATCTTAATTGTTTACAAATATTATTATCCCTTTAATAGTATTTTAATCACTTACTAATATTATTAATCATTTAATAATATCTTAATTATTTACAAATATTATTAACCCTTTAATAATATTTTAATCACTTACTAATATTATTAATCAGTTAATAATATTTTAATCATACTTTAATATTATTAATAATTTAATAATATTCAAATCATTTACTAATATTATTAATTATTTAATAATATTTTAATTTAACTTTAATCTAAAATTATTAATTATTGAATAATATTTTAATCATCTAATATTATTAATCATTTAATAATAATCAAATTACTTCTTAATATAAATAATAAAGGTTTCACACATTTTAAGATGTAAATATTTTACATCTTAAAAATTAAACTATTTTTATTCCATTTCAGAAATATCTTTTGCCCTTACGCGCAATTCGTGATTTAAACAGCCAATATATGGTTGTCATAGTAAAACTACATTTACTATGTTATTTCTTTAATTTAAATAATTTCTATATCAGTTTATTCGTTCATGAGTCAACACGGACCGTTGCCTCATATATAAATATTTTATCCTACTAGCACATTCGCTTTCTTTTTCTTTTTATGAATATTCGCATATTATAGTACATTTAGAAATTTTCTAATAGCGAAAACGAACTACGGAAGTCGAGAAAAATAACGCTCAAAAAATGGCACCAGCAGCAGTCTGTAGGGCAGGTGCTGGGCGCTGCAAGGCGTTGCCTGCAGCTCCTACTTTGACCTGCTACAGTGCTTAACGAATCAGCTACTTAGCAATTTTTGTACGCGCTGCTCGTTAATCGGATTGATTTCATTTTTGATATATTTTTCGTATCATATGAGACAATTTTAAAAAATATAAATACTTCAATCCGATGTCATTAAGCTGCCACAATAGTGTGTCAAAAATGGATGTTCATAACTATTTTTCATTATTTGCTAGATTTACCCTCTCTCACTAAAACAGTCATAACTCTATCGTTTCACTTTTAAGAAATTCTTGAGCTCACGCGAAGCTAACTTCCGGGACTACAACTTTTACCTACTGACTTTTTTCCAAATTCCGAACACATCAGTCCAGAAATTTCGTGCAAGAGGAGTGCATCGAATTTGTCGGACAGATTTAACGCAACTACTTTGAACTGTCATAACTTCTTTGTCCGTAGTCAGAATTAGTCCGTTCTTGAGTCTATGGAAAGCTTAATCAGTTTACAATAATATACCAAAAGCCTAGTATTTTCCAGAAAATAAAACTAGTCTAGAATTAGTCTCTTAGGGTCATCAGTCCACTAGTTTTTTTTTCTTTTATTTTTCAAACATATCAACACCCAAAATAGTTAGATCTATATATAAAATACTCATCAACATTTAGATCCAAGGTTTTAAAGTTCAAGAAACTAAAAAGGTTACCTTTGTATAAAGGTTTGGCTACTAACTACATCACATTCAAAATAAATTGGTAACCTAATAAAATTGAATTGGTTACCTTGGTATGAAGGTTTCGCAACCAACAGCATGATCTTCATCTCCCTCATCATCTTCCTCCGTCGCTTCCTCATTCTTTTCATCACTGCCTCCTCTTTCCCCCCCTTCATCATCTTCCTCCGCCGCGAATCTCCAGAAGTCCTTGGTTGCGCCGCCGCTACATCGCCCTCTCCTCCCATTCATCATCCTCCGTCTCGAATCTCCGGAAGTACCTGAGTTACTGTTTTGGAATTTTTTTTTTGACTGCTTAGTTATCCACAAAAACTAAAATGGTTACTTTTGTATGAAGGTTTGGCTACCAACTGCATCACATTCAAAATAAATTGGTAACCTAATAAAACTGAATTGGTTACCTTAGTATGAAGGTTTGGCAACCAACTGTATGAAGGTTTGGCTACCAACTGCATCATATTAAAAATAAATTAGTACCCTAATAAAACTGAATTGGTTACCTTGGTATGAAGCCAACTGCATCACATTCAAAATAAATTGGTAACCTAATAAAACTGAATTGGTTACCTTGGTATGAAAGTTTTGCTACCAACTACATTGTGAAAAAGAATGTATTAATTCTGAATATACATACATCTCTCATAATTAACATCCAAATCAATGGGAATTAAAAAGAAAAGAAAAGAGAGAGAGAGAGACTTCTGGAAAGGACTTGGCACCAAAAAGCCCCATGACAATTTCCAAAATCAGTGCGTAACTACAAGCTAGTGTAATTGAAGCAGAATTGAAAAGCAATACCAAAAAGCCCAATCACAAAGTTTTTCCCTTTCAGAAAAGCAATACCAGAATTTGTGGTTTACAAAACAAATGCATGACTACGGTGAGTAACTCAACAACAATGCCTTTTATCTCAATATTGGTAAGTCAATATTGGTTCTTTTGCCATCTCCAAACAGATATTGCAATCATAAAAGCTTCCACCATCACCACCACCATCCTTAACATCCAAATCCATCGCCATCCTTAGATCCTGGAGGTGGTCGGCTGGATTCCTCGAAACCGTCGATGGCTCCTGTAAAACCCCGAATTTTATAAAATAAAAGTATTCAATTTTTCTTATAATTATTATTTAGTAAATGGTTAAATTGATAAAGGATAATGTTAAGGGTAATATATGTAAATTTTATAAAGTAAGCAAGTGGTTATAAAATATTTATTATTGTCGGGGAATATTCGTATGACGGCGCAGCCATTGGTAGACCCCACAACGGAATAACTGTCGGATATAGAAAGCGACAGAAATAAACTTTTTATAAAATAATGATAAAATTATTACCGTTAAACTGTTGAAATACCTGATGGTTAAAATATAGTAATACGCGTTGTTGTACAGTAGCACACGATATTGCATAATATTTTATAATATTGTTGATTCAATAATTATCATTGCACAGTATTTTACATTATCAAATTAATAATTAATATTTTTTTTGAATAATATTATTAGACAACATTATTAGCAATGTCTAGGAAGTTCTGTCTAGAAAATGGGTTAGTTAATCTAATTGCGCACCAGTAAGGAGAAATCCTTATCGGAAAGCCCCCTTTTTCCTGGGAATGATCTGGTTGTCATTATTGTGATTCTGTAATATTATTTGTGAATAATAATTAATTATTGATAAAAATAATAAGGAAATATTTATTCAACGTGGATATAAATGGAGGAATTTTAGCAAAAGAGACAATTGTTGAAAATTGATATTTTATCTTTTCTGATAAAATAATTTATTCAAATATATTATTATAATATTACATTATAAGTGTATAATGTGATAATATAATAATATAATAGTGATAATATTTTTTTAAACAAATTCATGATATATGAATAAAATGAGGAGAAAGAGAGCAAATTGGGTCCAAATTGATTTTGTTACAATAAATGCTAAAAATATATTTTGTGAGTTGGTGGGCCCTAATTGTTGTTGTAAAATACTGATTGTTGATTTTTCAAAGTTGGTATACGGTGGTCTTTATCAGTATATATTTTGTCAGAGTGGGGGGGGGGTGGAAAAATCATCCGTACGTAAATTTGGGTCATTTTTCGTTCGAAATTTGAAAAAAATTTCTTCTACAAAGTTGTAGAGAATTAAATTTTATATAGAATGGATATAAGGTTCATATTTTTCTAATAAAAGGACTATTTATTATGAATTATTGAAGTTTCTGAATATTATTTAAATTTAAAATATTTTTGGTGGAGATTTTTTAGAATGATGGGCCCCACTCTTATCCTTTTGTGTGTGAAGAATGCTGAAGAAAAAAAATTCAAGGTGGGCGGAGGAGGTTTCATAATTGGAGTGCTCTGTAAATGATTTTGTCAACTTTGGTATTCTAAGCATTTTTCTATAAATAGGGTATTTAGTTTAGATATGAAAATCACACTAGAATCAGAAAATTTTCTCTCTATAATGTTGAGCATATTTATTGTGCGTATAAGAGTATTTTGAGTGTTGATAACAGTGCAAGTTTTCGTCAGCATAATATCCGATATTCCAGTCAGATTCAGTATTCTATTGAGGTAAGAGATGTTATTATATTTCTTAAAGGAGGTTATTTTTCGTAAATGATATATTTTCGTGAAAGATATTTTGATAAAAGATATTTTGATAAATGATGTGATTTTATACTCGTAAGGGGTATTATTACTTTCGTATTCGTAAGGGATATTATTTTTCTTGTAAGGGATATTATTTTTTCGTAAAGGATGTTGTTTCCATTCAATATTCATAAGAAAAATTATTTTCTTCCATACTCTATAGTATGGAAGTAATAATATTTCATTTCAGATTCCTAAATTTAAACTTACTATGGTAAGTATTGCTTCTATAATTCTTGAAATGATTAGAAATTTCTTGAGTTTTGCGCTTCATCTAATATTATTTAATCGAAATATTGGTCTGAACTTTATTATAAAAATTTTACCTTTTCATGTAGGGATACTATTCATTCGAGTACTATTCACGAGTTACTATTCACGAATTATTATTTACGAATTACTATTCATGAGTTACTATTCATTTGAGTACTAATCATGAGTTACTATTCACGAATTACTATTCATTCGAGTACTAATCATGAGTTACTATTCACGAATTACTATTCACGACAAAAATTAATTTATTTTTCTGTCTAAATTATCTTGAATTTATGAATCTTATTCTTGAAATTGGATCCATGTTTTTATCTTCATGTTGATAATTTGGATATTCTTGAACTCTGAATAAATTGAATTATCAATCTCTAATACTTATCCTTGATCATTTTTATAATCATGGTGATGAAAGTTTTATTTGACTTGAGTGTAAAGATGGGTAGATTATTGGTATGATCATGACTATGGGTTCTCTTTGGCCAGTAATGCAAAGTTGAATTGTTGATTGGTATGATCATGACCATTGATTTTACTAATTGAATATCTTTAGCTTAAGTACAAAGGTGAATTGATCAATATGGTTATAAGTATTGCTTGTATAAATTCTGAAATGGTTAGATATTTTTTTGAGATTTGCGTTTCATCTAATATCATTTCACTTGAATTTGTATTTACCTATATCTTCTTATCAAATTTTAAATCGTTATCTTTGAACTGTTGATTAATGAATATCTTTGGCTTGTAGAGCAAAGATGAGCTGTTAATTTATGAATATCTTTGGCCTGTAGTAAAAAGATGAACTATTGATGAATATCTTTGGCCTGTAGTGTAAAGATGAGCTGTTGATTTATGAATATCTTTGGCCTGTAGTGCAAAGATGAACTATTGATAAATATCTTTGGCCTATAGTGCAAAGATGAGCGGTTAATTTGTGAACATCTTTGGCCTGTAGTGCAAAGATGAACTATTGATGAATATCTTTGGCCTATAGTGCAAAGATGAATGATTAATTGAGATTTGAATATCTTTGGCCCGTAGTGCAAAGATGAATTGATTAGCATGATTATGAACAGGACCTGTGATTTGGTATAACCATGATCTTTGGTGTTTCAGGTAAATATAGGTGATAAAAGTTATATTCGTCCTGGGTGCGAAGAGGAATTTAACAACACGATTATGATTATGAATTATTCACATGATTGTAGACAGGAACTGTTGATTGATGTTATAGGGATAAAACATTGTTGGTGGACTTTTAACATAGAGAAGATAATAGACATTATGGTCTATTTTACTCTTCTAATGGATTGTTCATTCCGCTGCAACTATGGTTGAAAAGTTTTATCATCTACCATATTTTTTAAAAATCCGATTCATTATTGATGAAGGCTATTGATAATTTAATTATCTTTAGTTATAATATTCTTTACTGGGCTATTTGTGCTCACCCTTTTGCTTCACAATTCCTTTCAGATAATAAAAGTGTAGTTGGGTCGAGCGGGGATAACAAGGGAATAGAGTGATGGTCGGTGAACGTTGAAGTTTCTCAATACATTATAAAATAGCATGACAATATATAATTGTATTGAGAACTTTAAATGTGTGTGTCGTATTTTATACGTCATTTAACAGTTGATTTTGGTGACCCGACTTAGGTGAGGTGAACCCGACTTTGGAATGGTGTGTTGCCACTATCATACAAGATGTCTAACCACATACAACTTCATGTTATTATAAGATATGGTTGTGCGCATCCACTTGCCGATTATATCTATGAGCACTACCTATATAATCTTGGAGTATGGTTGATAAAATTGAGATAATTATATGGCAAGAGAATACCCACCATTAGAATGAACAAGATAGTAATCTTCTCGTTCATCTTTGGGGTCTATTGGGTCAACCAAGGTTAATTCTCAAGTCCTACGATATCTATTATAACTTAGAAGCATGGCCCCCCATGTACGAAGGTTTCCTTGATCATTTTCCAAAGATTTTAATTCATAAAACAGTCATTGACTGTACCTTTATGTAACGTATCATTGATAAGGAGTGTGGGTATTGTATTCGTATTAAAACTCATACTTTATGTGTGGTCGTATTGTGTACGACAATTGGATATAAAAGATTTGTATTTGGATTCTGTACCATGTATTTCTTGGCGACCTAGAATGGGTTGGGTGGATTGAACCTATTTTGGGGGCGCCACAGCTCCGCTGCTGTGTGAGGTGACAGCGCTTTTAACTACTCTTCGTCACTCATCGTTATGTCGACTTGAATTTTGCGAGAGAGAGGGAGAAGAGAAGAGAGTAGACTAGAATCTAGAGAGAGAAAATGATGATGAGAGATGATATTTAAAATATCCACCTAAATTAAAGGGATACTAAATACATTAATTTTGTAAATAAACTATTAAAAATATATTAATTTTATAAATATTTTCTAGATGCACCGTTGTTGTACCTTTTTCTAAAAATGTACTAGAAAATGTAATTGTTCCTAAATTTTATCTTACCCTATTTATTGAATTAGGGTTTTGAATCCATTCATTTTGGATTTTAAATAATTACTCAAGTAGATTTAATTATATAACCCAATTAGGTTTTCTTTAATTAGGTTAAAATAAATAATAAATGAGATAATAAAATTAATCTCTTAGGTTAGTATATATTTTAAATACTAAAATTATTCAATTCTATAACTCTTAGGTTATTTAATTTCCATACCTAATATATAATATTAGGTTATATAACTTTCTTTATAATTCTCTTTATATAATAAATAAATATATACATATCTAGAATATATATTTATTTAATCAAGCACATACTTCACATAAGTCACAAAATATATACCACCATTGGTAATTAATTAATATATTCTCATATATTAAGCTAGACATTTAATTCAATGTCTTATTAAAATCTCTTAATACGGGTTGCTATATTCAATAAGTTTTTTTCATATGGCTTGCCACATATATTATTTTGACTTGACATAATCTTATACTTAGGTTTCTAATACTTGACTACTAGGTTAGGGTTAATTTAATTCCCACCATAATACATAGCTTATCTTTTCCCCATTTAATATCTTTGGATTCTATTAAATTACTATTCAAGGCATAATTTTCACAAGTTTCTATAATTAAGCTTGTCATTTATTCTTGTTTGATTAATTTTAATCAATTTTCTTATTTGGCTAAAAATATAAATATCACATTCTTAAGTATATATATGTATTTATACATATAAACATTTTCTTTAACCTTCTAATATCTCATCATTTGAAATTTATTTCCTTAATAAATTTTTCACATATATTATTACATAATCTCTTCCAATTATTAAATCGTACAAGTTTTTTTTTAAATTTTTAAATAAATCATATATTTTCACTCTAGATTTTAAACTTTAACATTTAATTTAATCATTCAAGATTTAATTTATAAATCTTATAAATTTTCAGGTTGTCACACGTCGCACGTAATCTGGTCACTGTGCGGACATTAGCGACCAGCCGTATTAGAGACCGCTTAATAGCGACTGATGGCGTTGCTCAGCTGAGTCACCGTGAGTCAGGTGTCAGAGGTGACGTGGCCCAAGTCTTAGTGACCGAAGCGGTTGCTGATACCTTCTAGTCGTATACAGTCGCTGAAAATTATTAGCGACTACATGCGGTTGTCGATGATTAATTTTTTTTAAAAACTTGGTTTTTTTTTTTATTTTCAAATTTTTTTTACCTGTTTTATATCCCAACACACATCAATATATATAAATAAACCAGCATCCATACAAATCCATCGATATATATTCATATATATCCGTATATATATATACAATCTCATAAAACCAACACAATAATATAAACATCTACGCATATTGTGCTCATATATATAAACAAGTACTGTCCGAGTAAAATTTATATACAAATGTTATAACTTACAATATAAACATGAATTTAATTATTCAGTGGATAAAAATTATAATCAAACGCCGATTAACAAGACAAAGAAGGAATACAAATGCCTTCACGGAGGAATATCGTCCAAATGGGGCTGTAACAAAAGAATAAAACATGTATTATTGAATATACAGTTAAACATGCAAAGTAGTACATAAAGTTAAACATATACAAGATTACCTCTGGCTCATCCTACTGCTGTGCTGCTCTAGCCACTGCATCTGCTAACTCCTCAAGAGGCAGAGACTGCAGATGCATGCTAAGTGTGAGGAGAAGAGTCTGATCCTATCATATTGCTCTCACACAGTCAGCAAAAGTGTGTAGCGTCGGATGGCAGGAGGATTGAGTAGACTGACTAGCAAAGCTGCCTGTGCCATTAATAGTCGGTCGTCGTCGTTGTCCTTGGCCTTTTACATATTTCTTCTTCACAACCGACGCCCTCTCCCACAATCCTTGATCACCGCGGGGTGCCTTCAGGATAACGCTCATTCATTAGGTTCTTATAAGTGTCCTGTCAACAAGCTAGAAATTAAATAGTTAACAATAAATAGAAAATGCATAAGAATAACATAAAAATTTATAAACATATCAAAGTATACTGCTATCTATATAGCCTCAGGTAAACCATCGCGGGTGGTCACATATACATCCAACCAATGGATGGGCTGACCCTGAGACTATGCCGCCTACAAAATTAATATGCTCATATATTAATAAGTAAACATGTGTGATGTACTAAAACTAATAACTGAAACTTTATACTCAATACATAACCTGGCAGTAATGTGCTGCACCTGTGATATACTGTCGCCCTTATATGTCCATTTTGCCTTTTCGCCTGTAGGTACACCTGAGGATCTGTTCGTGGAGGCAGTCTTCTGTCTCTTGACCCAACCCTCGGCTCTCCACTGGGCACACATATCAACCCATATGCTCTGTGTGCACCACCAGGGGCTATGCTCATGTATGTACTCCTCACCTTGTCCTGGATGGTCTATCCCTGCATTATGAAGGGTTTTTTGTCTTTCTTAATTTAGATTGTCTTTGGTATGAACAACGCACTTCTGCCAGAATAGTGTCTAAATAACTGATGCCTGTGCGTCGTCCCATCTATACCTCTTCTGCAAAGAAAACAAGCATTAATAATATTAGAACGATGATATTAACATAATCCAACACTATTAATCAATAAAAATGTATTAATTATATTGTGATCAACATTAACAAAAAAATATACCTGAAATTATGCCCAAACAACATCCTTGTGGGCGATAGGTGTGCTCGCCCACGTAATCACTAGCGTAGGCCAGTTCTGTAAGCATAATTGTGAAATGCACTTCACAATTTTGCTATCACAAAAGTCACTACAATATACAATAATTTACATTAAATACTGACATTTGATTATAATATTTTAAGCAAGTTACATTAGTATATATATACAACAATTGAATTATAAAATGTTGATATTTAAATGTTTAACATACATGCTGTCTGGAGGAGGACGGATCTGTATAAGAATCCGATCATCCGGATTTATCGGGGCCTTCGGCACGTGATTAGGACCCCTACCCAAGTCGCGCTTTCTTGCAGCTGGTTTAGAGTCATCTATAAAAACAAATTTCATGATGTTAATACGGTGATATATTTGAGTACATATACAAATAAAATGACAATAATTACATGTAATGGTATGAAATAGTTAATTACAACACAATAATAAATGTAAGATACATAAACAGGACAATGATATAAAGAACATGTATATATGTATAATTAGATGTACTACAAGTAATACTAAACATACATTTTATATTTTAGTCAGAATCATCTTGTATATGGTTTGGAGATTCATAACCATCATCTTCTTTAGATTCAGTGTCAATGTCAGTCAGTAACTCTTCTTCCTCAGTATCAATGTCATCTAGCACAAGTACTGACTCAGGATCTAATTCATTAGGTTCATCTCTACCAGCTAAATGTATTACTTCACTGTCGTCTTCCACATTTATTGGTGTAGGTCTATGAAGCATTTCCTCTTGGTAGAACTCCCCGACTACTAATTATACATGACTGCGCGCGAGAGTATGAATTATAACTTGCCAATATGCAGGTGGTCTATCCCTTTTCCTAACAGGACTAGGAGTGTAGTATACTTGTACTATTTGAGTTGGCAACACAAATGGTTCGTTGGCATACGTGGACCTATGGAGGTCAATATTGACGATTCCATGTCGATCGACATATATCCCTTTTTCTGTATCAAACCAACAACACTTGAACAAGTTAATCTGACCCTCATAAGTGCCCTTGTACGACAACTCTGTGATTTCCTCCAACTCCCCATAAAAGGCACGACTAAGCTCGTTGTAACAATCTCCATGGACACACACTCAAGTGTCCGTTATTCTTTTACCGCGAGCATATGCCTTTGTATGAAATTCACAATCATTGATCTTGTAACCATTATGGCTGACTTGGTCCCTGTCTGGGCCCATAGCTAGGACTTATACATTATCCAAAATCGTTCCCTTAGTAAGAGTATACAAAAACTCTATTACATTAAATGAAGTCATAAATTAATGGAGTATATATTAATGTTTAATATATTTAACTTACTTTTTCCTTTAGCTACCTTGCAAAGTTTTTATCATGACTGATTTGAACATCTTTATCAGTTATGCCGGGCTGATTCGCTTTTAACTCGTCATCATATGATCTATATAATTTTATAAATATTAACATATTGGAATGTATGTCATTGCAGGTTAAGATATAGCTATCCCTAAAACACTTGAAATTTTACATATGTACCTCACAAATTCATTAGTCTTCCTCGTAATTGAGAAGAATGTAAGTATGTGCAGCATGTAAATCTTGCTCAAAGAGGAATATACGCTTCCCTTTTCCATAAGCGCGACCCAATAGACTAAATACAGAAAGCCGACCATTTAGTTCAACATTACCCCCATCATCATGTCTCAGGACTCGATTGGCCTTTGTTAAGACTTCTTCAGGAAAATAGTCTGAGATAAACGTAGATATCTTATCGAAACTGTATGCCTCACATATCGACCCCTCGACATAACCTCGATTTTTCACCTTCCTCTTAAGGTTTCCCATCACTCTCTCAAAAGGGTACATCCATCTATATTGAGTTGGACCCCCAACACGAGCTTCATAGGGAAGATGGATTTGCAAATGCTTCATGGAGTCAAAAAAAATTAGGCGGGAATATTTTTTCAAGTTTACACGTGATCTCAATGATATTCTTCTCATGTACAGACATGTCTTTCTCATTTAATGTTTTGGAACACAAGTCTCTGGAAAAATAACTAAGATCAGTCAAAGCATCCCATATTGGTTTATCAAGCATATCCCGAAATGTTATAGGCATGAGTCTCTCCATGAACACATGACAGTCATGACTCTTCATCCCTTGCAATTTCTCACCCGTAACACACCTTGCAATGTTTGACGTATATCCATCTGGTAGTTTGAGAGACTTAATCCATGTGCACATATCTTCGACCAGCTTTTTGGACAATGTGTACCTTGCATGCGGTTTGAACATCTTACCAATTGCAGATTCATAAAGTTCTAATCCAAGACGCTTACAAATATCTTTCATGTCCAACCGTGCTTTATCATTATCTTTCGTCTTGCCCATAACACTCATCACGGTGTTAAACACATTGTCGAACACATTCTTCTTAATATGCCTCACATCTATATTATGTCTAATCAAATTTGTAGACCAATAAGGCAGATCCCAAAAGATGCTTTTGCGAACCCAATTATGAGACTCGCTAAACCCATCGATTTTGTTTGAGGCAACAGTCTTTCTGAACGGGATAACCAATAATCTCATTACATGGTCACGCATATCCGTCCCAGATAATCTCGATGCAGACATATCATTGTCTACTATCCCTTTCCTGAAGTGTTCTCTGTTTCTTTGAAATGGGTAATCTACCGGCAATAAGTGACGATGACAGTCAAACCAGCAAGGCTTTCTACCTTTTGATAGATTGAAAAACTTTGTATGCTCCATACAATATGGACAAGCCAACTTCCCGTGTGTACTCCATCCAGCTAACATACCATAAGCAAGGAAGTCACTTATAGTCCAAATAACCGCAACCCTAAGGCTGAAATTTATTTTCGTGAAAACATCCCAAGTCTGTACTCCATCCTCCTACAATACCTTCAACTCGTCTATCAGAGGTCTCACGTAAACATCTATGTTCTTTACAAGACTCTTAGGACCAGGAATCACAAGTGAAAGAAACAAGTATAGTTGTTTCATACACATCCAAGGAGGCAAGTTGCACCGAGTAACAATCACAGGCCAGCAAGAGTATGGAACAGCAGAGTGGCCGAACGGGTTGAAACCATCAGTGGACAATCCAAGCCTCACTTTCCTAGGTTCCAATGCAAACCCATGATGTGCTAAGTTGAAATCTTTTCAAGCCTACTCATCTGCGGGATGGTTTAGTTCTCCATCTTTAGCTTAAGATTTTGCATGCCAAGTCATATGTTCAGCTATTCTGGAAGACATGTACAATCTTTGTAGTCGATGTGTAATCGAAAAATACCTTAAAATCTTAAAAGTTATATTTGTTTTTTTGTTTTCACACCCTCTTTATTAGGCCTAAACCGATCATGACTGCAGAATGTGCACCTTGTCTAATGTTATTTTTCCTTGTAAAATAACATGCAATCGTTTGGACATGCATCGATCTTTTGGTATCCAAGACCCAACTTCTTCACCATTTTCTTATAATAGTAGTAGTTTTCGGGCAATTTTTCACCCTTAGGCAACATACTCTTAATGGAATTCAAAAGCGACTCAAAACACTCATGGCTTATGTTGTGATCAGCTTTGATGTTAAGTAATGTCGCAACTGCAGACAATGTAGGGTGCTTGGTGCAACCATGCAACAACGGCTCGCTACCCTCGTCTAACAACTTAAAGAACGCTTTGACATCAGAATTCATATGTTGCTCTCTACCTTGTTCTCAATCAAAATTCGGTCCTGCAATATCATGAACCATTTCGTTCATATGATGGGTACTGCTGCTCGAATTGTGTATGTGTGATGTACCACTATCTTCTGACTATGTGCCCACCAGCATTCTTCGTAATTTTTCATGAACCTAGAAAAAAGTATATGATAGTTGACAATGTCTCTGTCCATATAATTTACATTCTTACACTTCAGACAAGGGCATCTTATCTTGTTCTGACAATTCACACATTACGGAAGACAATACGCATAATCCAAAAACACTTGACAACCAACTCTAAATTCAGCTAAAGCACCTATCTGGGCACTTGACTTCCATCGACTCATCCACCTATGGTCTGAATAGAGGTCCATGATACCACGATACCTACTGCAGACAAGAATTATTGTATTCCCCTTATTAGAGATTTATAATTCAGCCCAATGCCATTTATGTTGCTTATAAATACATATAGATGTATATGTACATATATAACATGAGTGTGCATCATAAATGCTGCTTCGGGAATGGTATGAGGATACATATATACTAAAACAAATTTACAAAGAATGAGATCGAATACCCAAAGGCATGAAATATTGTTGTGAATCTCAAATTAGATTAGAGTATGGTCCTATGTCATTCTACATATTTTAACTGAACATCTGCACCAGTCTAATGATAATAGATTCCTAGGGATAGAATATGAATCATTGCATCATGCATGGTCTGCATATGCATTGGGATAATTCTAAATTATTTGTTTATGATGTTTATAAATACATATAGATCGATGTATATATACATATATAACATGGACTATCCATATATAACATGTACGTATAATATAAATATACGTCTCTATTCAGTTACCCTGCCGACTAAAGAAAAAATTTCATCAGTCTCCCCTATAATATGGACTATCCACATGCACGAGGGCATGCATATATGGCCATTTGTAGGCACCCAAGACACAACCCAAGTGAAATATAAAAATTTCCAATATAATAAGACCAAAACAATAACGATTGGATGCAAAAGCAGTAAAAAGTACCAAAAATTTAAAAAAAATCGTTTCACAGAAAATAGTCCCATTTTCCTAGTCACTTTGCAAAATTTTGTAATTCAAAATTGATTAATGCAATAGTTAATATTGTAAGCTACATAAACAGTATTAGTGAGCAAGAATCTACCACCATTCTTCGTCTTTAACCTATAAACGAAAACATGGCGACCTTGACTATGCTAGAGTTGAGAAACTACCAACATATAATCCCTTACTTACTCAAATGAGATTGAAAACTAAAATTCCACGAATAACTCAAAAAGGGAATAAACAAGAAACTAAGAAGTTCATTCTTTGTTATTTAAGGAAGGGGCAAAGTGAGGCTATGTAATTCAACTGCCTCATAAACTCTTGGTATAACAAGCTTTAGTTCAGAGGTTAGAAATTGTTTCCCAGTCATAGCAGAACAAAAGAGTCAACCTCACTTCAAAAAACTTTGAGCTTAACCTTTGTTCAATTTTTTTTTAAGAAATTGCTTAGTGCACAATAGTCCATCACAGCTTTAAAATTAAATATAGAGGGCATAAACTTAAAACAATAACAACAAGACACAAACTAAAAAATTATCAAAACAAAAACCAATTATATGTATAAAAATGCACAAACTTTACAGTACATTTACACACATAATTTCCCCAATTAATAAAACAACAACAAACAAACATTGCAAATGCATACAATAATTTGGGTGAAATTAAACACATAAAACTTAAACTAATATATAGCAAATGATTTTTACCGAGAGAGTACTAGCGCGCGGCGTGGGCAGGGTCCGGTGTGGGCGGGGTCTCTCTTCTCCCTCTTCAACCTCTCTTCTTTTTCTTTTTCTTCTTCTGCTATGCCTGGTTCTGTCCGATTTTCTGGGATTAAAAAGGATCAGCGACCACATGCGGTTAGTGATTTTTGTTGACGAGGCATTATTGGCGACCGCTTAGTTGTCGCTGTTAATAAGCGGTCACAAAAAGTCTGCCCGCCAAATTTTGCAGCTAAATTAATTAATGAGGGACCGAATGGCGACCCCATGTAGTCGCTAATAAACACTAGCAACTAGATTTACGTGCAGTCGATAATAGTAGTCGCCATTTAAGACATTGGGGACCTGATTAGGCAGTCGCTGAAAGTATTGGTCGTCGTTAGACCATTTTCTTGTAGTGACAGTAACAACAGCATAATATTTCCTATTATTGAACTCAATAATTGCCACAGTAGCAAATGCATAGTATTTCATTTTATTATATCAATAATTGGCACGACACAGTAACTCAAATTATTTGATATGATATTTTTAGGCCAGTAAACATTATTGACAATGTCTAAAAAATTCTGTCAAGGAAATAGGTTATTTAATTGCGCGTCACTTATATGGAAGGCCCCCTATGTCTTGGGAACGATCTGGTTGTTAATATTGTAAGTTTATAATAATTATACTCAAAAGAAATTAGTGAGCACCAATCCACTGTAGCAAACACATGGATTTAGGGATGTCACAATAATTGTCACAACATCTCATATTATTGACCCAATAATTGACATCGTAGCAAGGGTAGTAATGGAAAGTTGTATAAATGGAAGTTACGGGTTTTAAGTAGTTAGGTCGACTCATTATTTGCAGAGCAGTATTATCCGTGATATTAATACATTAAGTTAATAATGTAGAAGACAAATAATATAATTAAAAATAATGATAATGGAATAATCTTTTTGAATAAATAATGATAATGGAATAATCTATTTGATAATGCATTTATATTTTTGAATAAATATTGATAATGAATTATTCTTTTTGAATAAGTAAAGATAATAGATGAAAATGGGTAATCATTATGTTTAAAGATAATGTTAATGGATGAACAATATATTTATAAAATGTGGGATATTTTGGCTATAAATAGGAAGACTTAGCATAAAGAAATTCATAACTTCCTTATTTATACTTCATTCCTCTCTCTAAAAACTTCTTAGTGTAAGTTTCTCTCTAAGTATGCTAGGCTACCTCAAGTATTAGTAAATATCAGCTAGAGTACTAAATTTGTTTTCCAAGTCATTCCAAGCTAAGTCTTTGTTGCATTCTTCTTTGAATTCCCGAGTGAAATTTTCTTATGTATAACAACTCTTTAGAAATATCATAGTAAATTCATCATTTGTCGAAATTAAGCGATTCCAAAGCTTGTTTTCATTAGATTTTAGTCCTCTACAACTTTGAAGAAGGAAGTAAATTCATCTGATGTCATCTTCATAGCTTAAAATGCTAAAAGCCATAACCTGTTCGAATTTTTGTCACTAGTTTCACCCCAAATTTAGAAAGTTCTTAACTCAGTCATATTAAATTTGAAGAAGGAAGCAAGTTCACCTGATGTCATCTTCATATCTTAAAATGTTGAAATCTGTAACCTGTCCTAATTTTCGTCACTAGTTTCAGCCCAAATTTAGAAAATTCTTAACTCAATCATATTAACTTCCTTATTTATACTTCATTCCTCTCTCTAAAAACTTCTTAGTGTAAGTTTCTCTCTAAGTATGCTAGACTACCTCAAGTATTAGTAAATATCAGCTAAAGTACTAAATTTGTATTCCAAGTCATTCCAAGCTAAGTCTTTGTTGCATTCTTCTTTGAATTCCCGAGTGAAATTTTTTCTTATGTACAACAGCTCTTTAACAATATCATAGTAAATTCGTCATTTGTTGAAATTAAGCGATTCCAAAGCCTATTTTCATTAAATTTTTGTCCTCTACAACTTTGAAGAAGGAAGCAAATTCCTTTGATGTCATCTTCATATCTTAAAATGCTGAAATCCGTAACCTGCCCTAATTTTCATCACTAATTTCAGCCCAAATTTAAAAAGTTCTTAATTCAGTCATATTAACTTCGAATGGAGTGATTCTTGAGTCTATTTCGTATATCTTTTCGAGAGCTACATTTTTGTGAAAACATAAAGAGATTTTGAAAACTCTAAAGACTCGAAAGTTAGATTCTTTACTGCTGCAAAGACGAACATGGAAGGATTTACTCGGTTATTAATTATGTGTTTCACAATATCGAGGAAATGAGAGTGTGGTTGAGACTAGTCGGGAAGTGGAGTAATGATTCGAGTTATTATAGTGTTCCAAGTCAGTGGTTGTCCTCATCAAGTTATAAAATAGTGTGACAATAATTGTACTAAGAACTTAAAGCATATGTTGTTACTATCATACAAGATGTCTAACCACATAAAAATTCATCTTACCATAATATATAGTTGTGCGCATCCACTTGCAGATTATATTTATAAGCATAACCTATATAATCTTAGATTATGATTGCAATATAATCTTCAATTTGACACAATGGAGATAATTATATGACAAAAAGATACACATCATTGGAATGAACAGGATAATAATCTTTTCGTTCTTCTTTTGGGTCTATTGGTTCAACCAAGGTTAATTCTCAAGTCTTATGATATCTATTATAACTTAGAAGTATGGCCGGCTTCCCATATACGAAGGTTTCCTTGAGCATTTTTCAAAAATTTTAATTTCTAAAACAGTTATTGACTGTACCTTTATGTAGAGTGTTATTAAAAAAATTCTTGTCATTTTATCAGTATTAAACTAACAACTTATAATTAATTTTTAGGGTTTAAACAAGGAACAAAAATATACTTTTAATATTTATAAATTTTGTAAATAAAACTCATTTTGTAAAATAAAGGGAGTACTACAAATGTTTTAGGGAGAATAAGTATTTTCTAATCATATGCGTGAGGGAGAGATGTGAATTGAATTATGGGCTATGTGTCCTCATATTTTTTAAAAATTATTATATACTTTAGGTAAATATATAATTAATAATTTTGGGATATTTGTTCAATCTTTTTTTAATTAAAATAAGTGAAATTGCAATAATAGCCCAAAGCAGCTATTTTTTATTATTTCAAAACTACTTATTTTAGTTCATTTAGTTTTAGACGTAGTGAAATAATTAAAGAATTTATATCTTAAAATAATGATTACCTGGTTCGTTCACTTTTTTACTAATATATGTCGTGTTTTAGAGTTGTCCCTTGTTGTGTTTTAGAGTTGTGCACAAATATTAAAGAAATGATTGTATAACAATAAATATATTGTCTTTGTATTAAAAAAAGAGAGTGTTATTTATTAAGTAGAAAATAGTGAGAAAATCAAAGTTATCTCCCTCCGTCTCATAATATATGACGTTTTAGAGTTGTGCACAAGAATTAAGAAAATGATCGTATATCATTAAATATAATACCTTTAAATTCTCATAATTATCATACTTGTCTCATACTCTCTCTCTCTAATCTGTAACATTTTGTCATGAGGGATAATTTTGGAAAGATTATAGTTAATTCTCCTAAATTATATAAAATAACAAATAATTTGAGAAAAATAAAATCATCTAAAACGTCATATATTATGGGATGTAGTGAGTATTTAATACTTAGGATAATACTATTAGAAACTAAACAATTAATACCTAATTGAAATTCTCAAACAACAAATATTAAGAAATAAAAATACTTCTCAAAAATGACATTTAATAGGGGACGGAGGGAGAATAATTTAGTCGATTATATATTATTATACTACCTCCGTCCCACAATATGTGCTTTTTTAGGCTTAACATTTTTTCCCAAAATAAGTGATGTGTTAGAATTTCAATACAATTTTTATAATATTTTTCCATATGTGCCCTTATGCAACCAATGGTATTTATTGTGTATTTATTAGGAAGTTGAAAGGTTGAAGAAAGAGAAAGAGAAACCAAAATGTAATAAAAAAAGTCTCAAACAAAACAAACAAAGTATATTAAGGGTATTTTTGTCATTTTAACTTTTGTATTGGTATGTGTGATTTAAACTAAAAAAACACTTATTATGAGACGGGGTAATATTAACTTTGACATGTTATACGACTCTTGTTAGAGAATACATGTAATACATTAAAGTTTTTGAGAAGTCGATGGGCAGGGGGTGGGAATGAAGGTGGGGATTAAATTCCTTAATTGGATGTCTCCAAAAGCATTAATGAGAAAATTTGTCATGACAACAACACTTTCTCCTTTGACGAAACATGATGGATTACTCTTGCTTAAAGAATTAGTGCAAAGTTAATTACTGATTAGCAACTCACTTTTCCTAAGCTATTAACAAATGGTCAAACAATCATATATTTTCACAAGAAAACTTTATGTTGTTCCTCTGGAAAGGAATTGAGAATTTCTTAATTAGGTTGTAAAAGTTGAGGTGTTTAGTAAAATACTACTTAAAAAGTCTTATTTTCTTTACAAATTATGAAAGGAACAAGTCTCTTTTATATATTGGACAGAGAGAATCTCATTCAATCTGTTTTGAACACATTCAAAACTCATGCAACTCATATTCCATCCCCTTTGTTGATAATGTCAAAACAATAACTATATATATATTGCCAGATTAATAAGTATTGTTGAAAATTTAAAATGCAGTTAAAATAATTGTAATTAAAAATATCGTTAAATATATATTTGTTCAATATTGCTACAGAATTATCAACCGCCTTGTAAAAAATATTAGTTGGTTTATTGATTTTTTACACACATAATAATTTGTCTTATTTTTATTTTTTTTAAACAAGGATGAAAAGAGGTTTTATCTCAAATATACTTAGAATTGATTATTCTCTTCTGAAAAAAAAAATTGAAAAACCATTTTATCAAAATAATTTTAATATATTTGTCAAAACATGATACGGGCATAAAATTTAACCGAAGTATGGGGTCAGAGGCATTTGGGGGGGCAGAGAAGTATGCATTTATAGGCTTAGTAATTAAGATTTGCACCAGCATGGCAGCCATGGTGGCAAGCACTTCTTGGAAGGCAGGATTGTTATATATGAAGATAGTGTTAAAAAGAAAGTGTCCGTGTGATTTTAAAAATATGTATTTTTTTTTCTCAATTTTTACCTATTTTACATAATATTTATCATAATACATTTATTAGTAATTATCTAAACATACAAAAGATCACAATAATGTGATCATTTATGCAAAATATGAGAATCATTAAAATACTTTAACCACAAAATATTAATAAAATGTTCTCAACCATTCAATTTTTTTTTTTTACATCAAATGATAAAACAGTGTCCTCTTGTTTTGAAGTTTGGTATTGTAATGCAACTTGATCAGCTAAATCAAAGGATAGGTGCTAATTCATTTATTATACTTAAAATTTTAAAATGTTATTAATTAATTAATTAAATGAAGGAAATTGGAGAGAAGTGTAATGGATAGTAGCTAATTAAATTCTGTAAAAATCAATTAATCAATCCATCGCATATTTAATTAATTAGGTTTTGGACATAAATTTCAACTTAATTATTAGGTTAAAATTTCATATCGATATACTTGAGGGCCCTCCATTTGACACCAATTAATTTTAAAATTGATGTTTCAACATGATAGTAGAGCTATAATTACGAATCCCCTATATTTTTTGTGGAATTAAGTTTGACATGAAAACTTGCTATATTTTTTGTGGCTATATTTGTCCAGCCGTCCAGGTAATAAAATAAAATTTTGTTTCATGAACCATGCATAGATCAATGTTCTTTACTTCTTTCTTATAACTTGATTTAATTCCTTAGTATAAGGTTCATGCATAGATCAATGTTCTTTACTTCTTTCTTATATAAAAAATAAATAAATTAAAATCATTGAATTAATGTATGTGAGGGGGAGGGGCAGGGGGAGGGGGAGGGGGGGAATAAAAGTGAATCTCTACCCTACAAAATTGTAACCCTTATGGAGTTATGGAAGAAACCCTTAAACCATCATTAGCTCTCTTTTTTTACGGTGTTTACATATCTTTTTATGGGATGAGAAAGAAGATACCATTAGAATTAGAACTCATTAACACCCTATAGAAACCGATTTAAATTTAAATCTGTATCTGTATTTGTATATACTTAAAAATAAAAATTTAATTAAGGTGAGATTAAATGGTTTTATGCTGCGCTAGGTAGAGATCGTGTAAGTTGTACTCATTCGAGTAAATTGAATAGCCAAGCCAAATGCATTAATTAATGCAACATGTGATGAAGTACTTTTGCCTTTTCATGTACAAAGTGCTTATCATATATCGCTATCGAAAAAACAACACTTAACAGAGACTGAATGCGGACATAAATTTTTCATATGCATGCACAACTGAGGGAGTACATATATATATATATATATATATACTGCAACTTTTCGATTAAATTAAAATAAAATAGCTTAATTAAAATTTTATTCTTTTCTTTATAACTTTTTGATTTATTTATAAGAAATAAGTGTACAAATAATATTTCTACTCAAATTGACTTCAAAAAGTTAATAATAATCTTATAAATTATAACTGAGTGAATATATATATGGTCCGGATCTTAAGCTTACCAAACTAAAAACTCACCCAACTTACCTCCTTTAGCGACGGACCGGACGACGATTTGGTCCGTCGCTATATATACAACCGTCGTCTTAGCTTTTAGCGACGGATAACATATAGATGACAGTTGTATATATAGCGACGGACGAACTGTAGTCCGGTCCGTCGCTAAAAGGGAGGTGAGTTGGGTAAGCCTAAGATCCATATCGTGTGTGTGTATATATATATATATATATAAAGAAATTGAAGATTTAAACTTTGTAAAAGAAAATTCTCTAACAAAAATAAATTATAAAAGTAAAAATTAAGGTGGTGTCATGTAATCTATAAATTTTATTTATAAAAAGTGTGAATTGATTTGATAAGATGGTGAAAAGCAAAACTTGAAAGGCAAGTCCAACCAGCTTTTCTAAGAGGCCATTTTAATTTGACAAGTTTTATCTTCCGCAAAAAGCTCTTAAATAATTGTAGTATATCATTACAAGACATTAATTCACTGTTTATTTACAAGGTCTAGAATGTCATTTGGGATAGTGAAAAGAGTACTAAGTTTTCTGTTCATGTTTTTTTTAATAATTAAAATTAGCATAAGATGCAATTATATATGATTTTAATGATTTTTTTTAATTTTAATACTTAAAAAACTAATTTTAATTATGAAGATGACGCCAAAACAGGAACCAACAGACCCTGTAAAGAATAAATATTTGGAAATATTATATTTATTGGTACAAATGTCGAAATATAAAACAGTCCCTGTAAAGAATAATTGAAATTTGTCTGCTGCGGCAATGTGGGTCTATTAAACATGCCTCCAATAGTCCAATTTTAAATTTGAGTAGTCACTCTCATAGTAGCTATATATTGCCATCCTAATCAATAGTCACTCTCATAGTCTACTTGAATAAATTAAATAATTAATAAACCCTAAACTTACTAAATAAACTCTAAACCTTAGATATTAAATTTTAGATTAGCAACCCAAAATTCTAAATAATAAAAGCTAAACTTGAGGGGATTTTTGTAAATGGGTCATGATAGTAGCATTTTGAACTTAGCCGTTGATATATAATTAATTGGAAGCTATAGATAGTATTTGCCCTATTATAGTCCATAGCAAATGCTTGCGTAGGATTATTCACTATATATATTTTAAATTTCAAATTTCAATATGTATGTGTGTGCGCGCGCGCATTTGTGTGTTTATAAAAATTTCCTTTTTATTTTTATTTACCTTATTTATTCTACCCCAAGCATTTCCAAATCCCAAACATAACCGTTGTGTTTTAGTTTAATTTTCGAGTGCTCTCTTAACCTCTTATTCAATATGAATGATTAAATTGCCTAATGATGAACCAAATACAAATTAAAATCCCATAATGAACTGTAATTAATAGATATGCAATGTAAATGAGTTGAAGCATACTCATCATTAAAGCATTTAATTTATAAAGTTTAGTAGGTGATATCATCAATGGTTTGATCCTCCAAAGCTACCTACCATTAGATGATCATATTATTACCAAATACACTAGTTTTAGGTTTACATAATCTAAAGTAGTACTCCATCGGTTCCGTCTTATTAGTCGTTTTAGGAATTTTTTTTCATTTCAAATTAATAGTCGTCTCTAATATCTAAAACAAAAAATTATCTACCTTCCTATAATACCCATAATTCCTCTCCACTTTTCAATGAAATTTATTCCCATAAAAACACTATTTACTCCATTCTATTTTTTCTCTCTTATTTAAGGTTTATCATTTTTGAGGGATTACGACGTTATCCTCATTAATCTCTTTTCCAGATGGACTACAAAGAGTTTTCTCTTCAGTTCAGATTGATTTCATTCACTAAAAGTTCTTGATTATTGTCCGAAATTTCTTCAAAACTTGTCGGAATATTCAAATCAAAATTAATTTGGTATTCTAGCCATGTTTGATCAACTATGATTTATCTATTCTTTCTTTTGCTTTTGTATTAAAAGAATACATGAACAATAATAACCTTATATAGAACAAATATGGAGGGAATGCCAAAATAGAGGAGACAAAATTAAAAAGCATCGGCCGCAACCCCTTTGATACTTTTGAAATTTTGAAGATTGATTATGGAGTGATTTTAATTAATGACTTAATGATAGAGTAGAGAGAGGAAGTGATATAAAAGGAGGGAGATGATAGGGAGAGATACACTTACAGAGAGAGAAATAGACAAGTCCGTTTGCATGTAGAAGAAGAGGAAATCTTGTTTTAATTAAGGTTATTTTGCAGCTTAATTGAAGGAGAGAGACTATCAACACATAAGGGGCAAATATGAAAATTAGGACCTATATTAATTACAAAGTAATGATATCCTTAATATGTGTGTTTTATGTAATAGCGACTAATAAATTGGAACCGAAGGAGTAATTAACCAAAATTTTGTATTAATCAAAACTAATATTTTTCTCGAAATATTAACAACGGAGAGTAGAATTTGAGAGAACAAATGACATTATGTTATAAAATAATAGAAAAACAAAGTAAGAAAGAAAAATAAATTTATATTGATAAATTTATCAAGTGGTCATTCACAATATATTTTAATATCTCTCAAATTACTTGGATGGATATCTCACAAATCTCTTAATTACACATCTCTTTATTTACGAAATACATTACAAGTTAACCTCCTAATAGTAATGAAAGAATTTTCTAATTTCCTTATGTGCCCCATCATTTGTTTGGTTGTAACCTTCCAAAATCCAACCTTTTCATTTTTCCAAACTTTTCATCTTTCAATTACATTATTTTTAATACTCCCCGTTGAATGACCACTCTTCAAGAATATGCCTCGTTAAAAATCTTACCAAAGAAAAATCATGTGGGAAAAAAAAATTGGCCAAGGAAAAGGGTACAATATTCTTGTATATCTTCTAGTGCCTTAGGATTGCTTCATTAAAACCTTGCAAAGGAAAACCTAGTGGGAATAAACCTTAGCGAAGAAAAAAGAGTACAATCAACACATATCATTTTTACTCCCCCTGATGAGTACAATGAATTTTCATTGTTCATGGTAAATATATCTTTAAGTCGACGCATGTCAATGTTGTGCACCATCTTCTTAAAAGTTGCAGTTGGTAATGGATTAGTGAACATATCATCCAAATTATCACACGATCGTTTCTGCTTGACATCAATATCACCACTCTTCTGGAGCTCATGTGTAAAAAAGAATTTTAGTACAATATGTTTGGTTTTATCACTCTTAATATAGTCTTCCCTAACTTAAGTGATACAGTGGCATTATCTTCGTATATTATCGTTGGACTATTTATGATCGATGATAATCCACAGTTGTGACGCCCCCATAATAGGTCCAGTCAACCCAACCCATTCTGAGTCGCCAAATACATGGTACAGAATTCAAATACAAACTTTATATCATACGGTCGTGCAAAATACGACCACACAACTGTGAGTGTCAATATAAATATGTAGAAAATATTAAAATTTAAACTAAGTCCTCATTACAATTATTATCACACTATTTATCAGAAATAGTGAGGACTACTACTGCTCTAACTCGGACCATCACTCTGTCCCCCGACTAGTTCCCGCGACATTCTCATTTCCTGAAGAGGACAACAGATGAAAAGGATGAGCTCAACTAGCTCAGTAAAGAATATTATAACTAAGATAATGGAAAATAAATTATCGTTAGTCTTTAATAAATCAGATAAAATATAATGGACAACCAACTTTAGATCAATATTCGCAGCGGAAATAACAATTCATTAGAAGAATTAAGCAGAGAATGAAGTCTACTATCTTCTATGATTTAAAAGTCCATCATCAATATTTTATCCCTGTAACATCAATCAATATACATCTCGAATCAAATATTCATCTTTGCACTTCAGGCCAAAGATATTCATTTGTATCATCAATGGTCATGTTCATCTCAACACCTGTCATCTTTGCACTACGGCCAAAGATATTCATCAGGTAATCATTCATCTTTGCTCTACAGGCCAAAGATATTCAGTTATATCACCACTTAGAACTGAGGATGATGAAAAACCATATAAATAACGAATCCAGTGAAATAAAAGAATATTAAGGATTCGTATTTTAGTTTATCAAAGTTCAAGAATATTCCATAATAATATTTTGTGGAACAAAATTCAAGAAATAAGCTCAAAATTTAGATCCAATCAAAGATAAGAACTTTAACAAGCAACTTGGACATATAGAAGAAAATTTAATTTTTCCGTGAATAGTACCGTATACGTGAATAGTGCCGTATACGTGAATAGTAACCCCGACGGAAAAAGTAAGAATTTCAAAATAAAATCCATGACAATATTTCTGTATAATGATATTGAGAAGAATAACATCATTTACGAAAGAAATAACATCCCTTACCTCAAAAAGATAATACCTCTGACTGGAATATCAGATATAATACCGAAGGAAACTTGCGCTGAATACTAATACTCAAAGTATTGAAATACTCACAAAAATACGCTCGATATTATAGAGAGAGAAAACTTCTGATTTCTGGTGTGATTTTTAATTCTAACCTAAGCACCCTATTTATAGGAAAAGCTTAGGATGCCAAAGGAGACTAAATGAATAAAATAATATATTTTAAAAAAAAAATTCCGCCGCCTGGCGTCTAAAATTTTTTAGACAAAAGTGGGGCCCACCCATTAAAAAAATATTTATTTTCCGAAACTTCAATAATTCATAATAAATAGCCCCTTTGTCAGAAAAATACAAATTCTATGTCCTTCCATAGGAAATTTAATTCTCTACAACTTTGTATAAGGAAGTTTTTCCAAATTCCAAACATAAATTATCTAAAATTCATAAACAGATGATTTCTCACACCAAAATACTGATAAAAACACATCAGCACTAAATATTTCCTTATCATATAAATCAATAATTAATTATTCATAAATAATATTACAGAACTACAATATTGACAACCAGGTCGTTCCCAGGAAAGAGGGGGCCTTCCGATAAGGACTTCTCCTTACTGGCGCGCAATTAAATAACCCCTCCTAGACAGAACTTCCTTAGACATTGTCAATAATGCTATCTAATAATATTATTCAAATAATATGAATTATTGAGTTGATAATGTGAAATACTGTGCAATGACAATTATTGAATCAATAATACAAAATATCAACTGTAGTCATTATTGAATCAATCATATAAAATAGCAACGTAGCAATTATTGAGTTAATAAAATATCAATGTAACAATTATTGAGTCAATAATATAAAATATCAACGTAGCAGTTATTGAGTCAATAATATAAAATATTGAACAGTAATTACTGTAACAATTATTGAGTAATGGCTCCTCACGTAAGAATCAATAATTAGAATTACTGTGCAATACCTTGTGCTACTGTGCAACACCGTGTATCACTGTATTTTAACCACCGGGTATTTCAACAGTACTAACGGTAACAACTACGCCGTTATTTTGTAAAAAAGTTATTTCTGTCGCTTTCTATATCCGACAGTTATTCCGTTGTGGGGGCCCACAAATAGCTGCGCCGTCGTACGAATATTCCCCGACAACAAGAATATTCCACGACCAAACGAATATTCCCCGACAACAAGAATATTTTATAACCACTTGCTAATTTTAAAAAATATTTGCACATTTCACCCATAACTTTCATATTTATCAAAACAACACCTTACTGTTTCGAAATAATATATAAAGAAAATTAAATCTTTATTCATAAAAGTTGGGGTCTGACAACAGTTCTCACGAATATGTTGAATTACCGAACTCAACCAAACACATTCATGACTTGCTTCATAAGTTGCGAATACATGATTTGAGGAGTAGCAAAAATTGTTTGCTTAATAACATATCTCTATAAAATTGTAGTATTTCCATAAATGGTCTTTGTGTGGATCATAAAAGTAACCCGCATCAGCATATCCAACTAACTGTGGTTTTGATCCATTTGGATAAAATAATCCCAAATCTGTAGTCACACGAAGCTACCATAAAACATGCCTAATTTCATTTCAATGTCTTCCAGTTGGTGCAGAACTATACTTTGCTAGTAAGTTAACTACAAATGTTAGATCAGTTCTTATGAAATTTACAATATACATCAAAGCACCAATTACATTAAGATATAGTACTTCAGGACCAAAACACTAATTTCACGAAATATGTGTGATGATCCCAAAATAGCACACAACTCATTCTGAGTCGCTAAATACATGGTGCAGAATCCAAATACACATCTTCAAATTTTAACTATTATACGGTCGTGCAAAATACGACCACACAACTGTGAGCTTTAATACAAATATTATTTCGTATATAATACGAAAATATAAATGCTCAAATTAAGTCCTCATTACAATTATTATCACACTATTTTACAAAATAGTGAGGACTACTATAGCATTATCTCGGACCATCACTCTATTCCCCGACTAGTCCCAGCTATTTTCTCATTTTCTGAAGAAAACAATGAAAGAAAAGAGTGACCTCAACTAGCATAGTAAAGAATATTATGACTAAGATAATGAAGAATAAATTATCGTTAGCCTTCAATAAATCAGATAAAATATTATGGACAACAAGTTTTAGATCAACAATTGCAGCGAAAATAACAATCCATTAGAAGAGTTAAGTAGAGAATGATGTCTACTGTCTTCTATGATTTAAAAGTTTAACATCAATATTTTATCCATGTAACGCCAATCAATAAATATTTCTAATCAATGAATTATCTATGCACTACGGGCCAAAAATATTCGTTTGTATCACCAGTGGTCATAATCATGCCAAACACATGTCCATCTTTGCAATACGGGCCAAAGATATTCATCAATCAACTGTTTATCTTTGCACTACGGGCCAAAGATATTCAACAATCAACAGTTCATCTTTGCACTACGGGCCAAAAATAACTTTCACCACAATTTAAGACTAAGAATGATGAAAAATGATATAAAGAACGAATCCAGTGAGATCAAGGATAAATATTAGAGATTTGTAATTTAATTTATCCAGAGTTCAAGAATATCCAAATTATCAACGTGAAGATCAAAACATTGATCCAATTTCAAGAATAAGATTCATAAATCAAAACTAATTTGGACAGAAAAAGAAACCAATTTTTTCGTGAATAGTACCCCTTGAATAGTACCCTTGTGAATAGTACTCGAATGAATAGTACCTGAATGAATAGTATCCCGACATGAAAAGATTAAAATTTTACTAAGAAGTTCAGAATAATATTCCAATGAATAATATTAGATGAATCAAAAATCTTAAGCAATTTTTAATCATTTCAGGAATTATAGAAGCAGTACTTACTATAGTAAGTTTATATTTAGGAATCTGAAATGAAATAATATACGAAACTGCAAATGAATTTTCACCAGGCATGCAGTAGTCCGCGTAGACAGATTATTCCCACATATTAATAAAGAATGAATACAAAGGGTTATTCACCATGCATGCAGTAGTCCGCGTAGACAGGTTTTAATTTCCCACAGCTTAATAAAGAATGAATACAAAGGGTTATTCACCATGCATGTGGTAGTCCACGTAGACAGGTTATTCCCACAGCTTAATAAGGAATAGAATAATAACCCTTACGAGTATTGAAAGAAAATAACATTCTTTACCGTATAGGAGATTGAATATTGAAATAGTATAGTAGAAGAATACTATTCTTTTTCTCTTTTATTCTCTCTCTATAGTTTCTCTCACTATAGCTTGTAAGTATAACTTTGTTCTTCAAAATGGTATAAAATAATGCATGGATGGAGGAGTATTTATAGTCCATGACAAGGTGGCAAATTATAAGGTTAATTACACTTTAGTACCTTCATCTTTACCTCTATTTTTAATTTAGTCCCTCAAGTATTATCAATCTTGCACCACCTCCCCTAATAGTACCAGAATGTGAACTAATAGATCCTTGCACGTGAACCAATAGTAATTAATTGCTCATTTTATCCGATTAATTGCTCGTTTGGTCAATTTAATATCCAGAAATCAACTATTATCGAAATAAATATCGATTTTCACTAACACTAATATTCCCAATACAATAGAAATATTTATATCAACACATCATCATTAATATTATAACTCGCAATATTGACAACCAGATCGTTCCCAAGAAAGAATGGGCTTTCCGATAAGGATTTCTCCTTACTGGCGCGTAATTAAATAACCTAACTCCTTTCCTTGACAGAACTTTCTAGATATTGTCAATAATGCTAATAATAATAATATGAATAACTGTGTCATGTCAATTATTGATTTAGTAATATAAAGTATTGTGCAGATGATACTGTGACAATAATTGAATCATTAATATGAGATACTATGCAGCAACTACTGTAGCAATCATTAAATAAAATACTGAGTGACTTCTTACGTAAGCATCAATAATCATAGATATTGTGCAATATCGTGTGCTACTGTCCAACAACGCATATTACTATACCTTTATCACCGGGTATTTCAACAATTTAACGGTAAAAGTCTTGTCGTTATTTTTATAAAAAGTTATTTCTGTCGCTTTCTATGTCCGACGATTATTCCGTTGTGGGGTCCACCAATGATTGCGCCGTCGTACGATATTCTTTGAAAAAAATAATATTCCCCGACCAAGCGAATATTCTCCGACACAACGAATATTTAAATGACAACTTGCTTACTTTGTAAAATTTTCACAAATCACCCATAACTATTATAACAAATCTACTATTTAAAATAATATGTAGAGAAAATTAAATATTTATTCATAAAAGTTAGGGTCTTACAACCTCCCCTCCTTATGAAATTTCGTTCTCGAAATTGATGTATGTACCTAGTATTTCGAAGAGGTGAAGATACCTTGCTTTCATTTCAGATTCTAACTCCCAGGTCATTTTCTCAGTATCATGGTTTCTCCATAAAACTTTGACTTGAGGTATAACCTTTGAGCGTAGAATATGTTTCTTCTTATCCAAGATATTGACAGGTACCTCCTCATACGTTAAATCTTCGGCTATCTCATCTGGTTCTAATTCAATAATGTGGTTTGGGTCTTTCACATATTTATGTAGCATGGATATGTGAAAAATGTTATGAACACAAGACATGCTTGGTGATAAGGCGAGTCTATAGGCCACAGTTCCTACTCGGTCGAGAATTTCAAATGGACCAATAAATCGTGGGTTAAGCTTTCCTCTCTTTCCGAATATCATAACTTGTTTCCATGGAGCAACACGTAACAATACATGGTCTCTGACTTTAAATTCCGTGTCTCTTCGATGAAGATCAGCATAACTCTTTTGTCGATCTTGTGTTGTTTGTATACTTTATCGGATCATTTGAATCTTTTTCGTAGTCATACGCACTAACTCCGGTCCCAACAATATTGCTTCACCCACCTCGTCCTAGCATATTGGAGAACGATACTTTCGTCCATACAACGCCTCGAACGGAGCCATGCCTATACTTGCTTGATAACTGTTGTTGTAGGAGAATTCCACCAATGGTAAATACTTTTCCCAACTTCCTTTGAGGTCTAGAACGCAGAGTCTCAATAGATCTTCAAGAGTTTGAATAGTCCTTTTCGATTGCCTGTCCGTTTGAGGATGATATGCAGAACTGAATCGTAAATCAGTGCCCATAGCTTTCTGCAAGTTGACCCAAAATCGTGAAGTGAATCTTGGGTCTCGATCAGAAACTATGGATACTGGCATGCCATGTAGTCTTACAATCTCATTTATGTACATACGAGCAAGACGTTCAAGTGAATAAGTCTTTCGTATAGGTAAGAAATGAGAAGACTTGGTTAATCTATTAACAATAACCCAAATTGCATCTATACCTTGAGAAACCTTGGGAAGACCCGTAACAAATCCATGTTGATATGTTCCCACTTCCATTTTGGAATCTCAAGTGGTTGCAATATTGGACCCTTTGACACTTGATGCTTCGCCTTGACACGTTGACATGTTAAACACCTCGAGATAAACTCCGCGATCTCTCTCTTCATGTTGCTCCACCAAAATTTATGTCGAAGATCACGATACATTTTGGTACTTCCAGGATGGATGGCAAATGGTGTGTTGTGTGGTTCAATCATGATCTTATATTTCGAATCAGAGTCTTTAGGAACACAAAGTCTAGAGTTGACTCTAAGTATTCCTTCTTCGTCGATTCTTGCTTCTGGAATAGCACCTTCTTCTTCATATTCATCCGCTCCGGGTTTGTAGCTTGAGCAGCTTTAACTTTATCAATTAAAGATGGTTCTACTCGTATATTTGACATCATCACGTGGGTCCTTGGAGTCTTTAACTCTATCTCCATCCTTTGTGAGTCATACAAAATGGGGCTTTGTGTGACAATATCGCACTTGTACCTATATACGATCTTTTACTCAACGCGTCAACTACCACGTTCGTTTTTTCAGGATGGTATTGAATGGTATGGTCGTAATCTTTCAACAGCTCAAGCCAACGTAGTTGTCGTATGTTGAGTTCCTTTTGAGTGAAGAAATATTTGAGACTTTTAGAGTATATTAGGATGTCATCAATAAAGACAACCACCAAATGATCCAAATATTTCTTGAATATTATGTTCATCATGTCCATGAAAGCAGCATGGACATTGGTCAATCCGAAAGACATAACTAGAAATTCGTAATGCATGTATCGAGTTCTAAAGGCAGTCTTTGGAATGTCATCAGTTTTAATCTTTAACTGATAATATCCAGAACGGAGATCGATCTTTGAAAAGAATTGCGCACCTTGTAACTGGTAAAACAAGTCATCAATGCGAGGTTACGGATACCTATTTTTGATGGTGACTTGGTTCAACTATCGATAGTCAATACAAAGTCACATACTCCTGTCTTTCTTCTTTACGAATAAAACAGAAGCACCCCTAAGGCGATGTACTAAGACGAATAAAACCAATGTCTAATAATTCTTGAAGTTGGATTTTTAACTCCTGAAGTTCAATAGGAGCCATTCAATTTGGAAATGGGTTTTGTACCGGGTTTAAGGTCAATAAAAAATTCAACTTCACGTTCTAGGGGTAAGCCAGGAAGTTCTTTGGAAAATACATCAGGGAATTTATTAACAACCGAAATATCATTCAAATCTGACGTATTCTTGTTTAAATTGATGACATGTGCTAAGAAAGCTTGACATTCATTTTTCAATAAACGAATGGCTTTATGACTTGAAATGACAGTGATTGATTTTAGTGGTTTGGTTGCTTGAATTAGCATAACAGGTTGGTTAGGAATATGAAAGCTAAAAACCTTACGAAAATAATCAATTTTAGCATGGTGAGTGGTTAACCAGTCAATGCCTAAAATCACATCAAATGCAAGTATTTTCAAAGAGATGAGATCAATAGGTAATGTAAGGGTGCCAATTTGAATCAAACAAGATTTGTAAACTGTGGATGTAACGAAGGTTTCTCCCAACGGAGTTTCAACCAATAAATCAAAGTCTAATTTCTCAGGGGTCAAGTTCAAACATTGAGAACAAACAGGTGAAATAAAAGAATGGGTAGAACCGGTATCTAATAAGGTATAGACTTCAAAAGAGTTTATGATTAGCTTATTCATGATAACTTCATTCGGGTTCTTCGCATTTTGGGAAGTAACGACAAACACTCTCCCTTGAACTACCGACTTTGACTTGTCTGGGATAGCTTTTGGTGTCACCATCCCAACTGGACTTGACTTTGCTATAGGGCACACTCGAGCTATGTGACCTTCCTTTTCATAATTGTAGCACACCTTGGATTGTTGTGTGCAGTTTGGACTGATGTGTCCCTCTTGTCCGCATTTGTAACATACGACCGGTGGTCGTTCCCCTCCCCTAGAAATGGTTGTTGGTGCTGATGCCGATGTCTTTTCGTTGTCGTTGTTGAATCTCCTCTTTTTGAAATTTCCACCTGACTCACTTCTTATATTATCTTGGCCATGATTACCACCGAAGTGGTTACTATTTTTGGCATGATAATTTCCTCCACGCTGGTTATCATTGTTTCGATGACTGTTGCCACCGGTACGACTATGGTTGTTGTCATTTGGTTGAGCAGTCTCATTATCTCGCTCCAATAATTGAGCCCTATTCACAACATCTGAATATAAACAAAGTTTATGAGAAACGAGGTATTGACGAATTTCAGGTTTCAAACCTCTCACAAACATTCGTGTTATTCATTCCTCATTATCCACCAAATGGGATGCAAACCGGGATAATTCCGCAAACTTGGCCTCGCATAGTGATACGGTTATATTGTTCTGTTCCAGTTTGATGAATTCAGACTCCTTCATATGACATACTTTCTAGAAATTACTTGTCGTTGAACAATTCCTAGAACTTCTCCCAAGACAACGTAAGTGCGAAAGGCTGAGTACGTTCCACAGATTTTCACCAGTAATCTGCTTCTCTACGCAACATAATGGTGGCGAAGGGAACCTTTTGCTCCTCTGTGCATCCCAGGACATCAAATATTTTTGTGATCTGCTTAATCCAAGCTTCTGCCTTGAGTAGCTCTAGCTTTCTCAAAAACTCTGGCAGTCCCAACTCCTTGAATTGCTTAACATTGACCTGCCGTGAGTTACCAATGTTTCCACCTGCATTTTGAACAGGAGTCGCTCTCGTCTAGTTTTGCATGAATTGTAGAAAGCTCCTAAACCCCCCATCGTTCATCGTTTATTAGGTGGTGTTGTTTACAAGAGGATTATTACCTTCTTGATGCACATTATCCTGGTTATTGATTGGCGGTATCTCAATGGTCTCATGTGCTCCATTGCTTAGATTTTCAGATGCCATTCTCAAATGCTGCCATAAAACAAGGGTTAATTAAAGAAATTAACATGTCACATATTATCCCTTTATTCTGACCGACCAATTAAATAACAAATAAGTTTAGGTAGGACACGTAAACGAAGGTTTTACTCGTCTCTCCCTTCCTAATTTTATTCCCAGATCTCCGCCAGAGATCATATCCCTAAGCTCTGATACCAACTATAACGCCCCCAAAATAGGTCCACACAACCCATTCTGAGTCACCAAATACATGGTACAGAATCCAAATACACATCTTCAAATTTCAACTATTATACGATCGTGCAAAATACGACCACACAACTGTGGGCTTTAATACAGATATTATTTCGTATATAATACGAAAATATAAACGCTCAAATTAAATCCTCATTACAATTATTATCATAATATTTTACAAAATAGTTTAGGACTACTATAGCACTATCTCGGACCAACACTCCATTCGCCAACTAGTCGCAGCGATGTTCTTATTTCCTGAAGAGAACAATGAAAGAAAAATGTGAGCTCAACTAGCCCAGTAAAAAATATTATAATTGAGACAATGAAGAATAAATTATCATTAGCCTTCAATAAATTAGATAAAATATTATGGACAACAAGTTTTAGATCAACATTTGCAGCGAAAATAACAATCCATTAGAAGAGTTAAGTAGAGAATGATGTCTACTATTTTCTATGATTTAAAAATTCATCATCAATATTTTATCCCTGTAACACCAATCAATAAATATTTTCAATCAACGAATTATCTATGCACTACGGGCCAAAGATATTCGTTTGTATCACCAGTGGTCATGATCATGCCAAACACTTGTCCATCTTTGCACTACGGGCCAAAGATATTCATTAATCAACTGTTCATCTTTGCACTACGGGCAAAAGATATTCAACAATCAACAGTTCATCTTTGCACTACGGGCCAAAAATAACTTTCACCACAATTTAAGGCTGAGGATGATGAAAAATGATATAAAGAACGAATCCAGTGAGATCAAGGATAAATATTAGAGATTTGTAATTCAATTTATCCAGAGTTCAAGAATATCCAAATTATCAACGTGAAAATCAAAACATGGATCCAATTTCAAGAATAAGATTCATAATTCAAAGATAATTTGGACAGAAAAAGAAACTAATTTTGTCGTGAATAGTACCCTGTGAATAGTACTCTCGTAAATAGTACTCGAATGAATATTACCCGAATGAATAGTACACTGACATGAAAATATTAAAATTTTAATAAGAAGTTCAGAATAATATTCCAGTGAAATAATATTACATGAAACGAAAATCTTAAGTAATTTCTAATCATTTCAGGAATTATAGAAGCAATACTTACTATAGTAAGTTTATATTTAGGAATCTGAAATGAAATAATATATGAAACTGCAAATGATTTTCACCAGGCATGCGGTAGTCCGCGTAGACAGATTATTTTCACAGATTAATAAAGAATGAATACGAAGAGTTATTCACCATGCATGCGGTAGTCCGCGTAGACAGGTTATTCCCACAACTTAATAAAAAATGAATACGAAGGATTATTCACTATGCATGTGATAGTCCGCATAGACAGATTATTCCCACAGCTTAATAAGTAATAGAATAACAACTCTTATGAGTATTGAAAGAAAATAACATCCTTTACCTTATAGGAGATTGAATACTGAAATAGTATAGTAGCAGAATACTATTCTTCTTTCTCTTTTATTCTCTCTTTATAGTTTCTCTCATTATAGCTTGTAATTATAACTTTGCTCTTCAAAATGGTAGAAAATAATAAATGGATGGAGGAGTATTTATAGGCTAGGAAAAGGTGACAAATTACAAGGTTAATTACACTTTAGTACCTTCATCTTTACCTCTATTTTTAATTTATTTCCTTAAGTATCATCAATCTTGCACCACCTCCCCTAATAGTACCAGAATGTGAACCAATAGTTCCTTGCATGTGAACTAATAGTTCCTTGCATGTGAACCAATAGCAATTAATTGCTCATTTAATCCGATTAATTGCCCGTTTGGTTAATTTAATATCCAGAAATTAACTATTATCGAAATAAATGTCGATTTTCACTAACATTAATATTCCCAACACAATGAAATATTTATATCAACACATCGTCGTTAATATTATAACTCGCAATATTGACAACAAGATCGTTCTCAGGAAAGAGGGGGCTTTTCGATAAGGATTTCTCTTACTGGCGCGCAATTAAATAACCTAACTCCTTTCCTTGACAGAACTTTATAGACATTGTCAATAATTCTAATAATAATATGAGTAATTGTGTCGTGTCAATTATTGATTTAGTAATATAAATTATTGTGCTGATGATACTGTGACAATAATTGAATCAATAATATGAGATACTATGCAACAACTATTGTGGCAATTATTGAATGAAATACTTAGTGACTTCATATGTAAGCATCAATAATGAGAGATACTGTGCAATACCGTATGCTACTGTGCAACAACGCGTATTATTGTACCTTTATCACCGGGTAATTCAACAGTTTAACGGTAAAAGCCTTGTCGTTATTTTTATAAATAGGTTATTTCTGTTGCTTTTTATATCGGACAGTTATTCCGTTGTAGGGTCCACCAATTATTGCGCCGTCGTACGATATTCTCCGACAAAAATAATATTCCCCGACCAAGCGAATATTCCCCGACACAACGAATATTTAAATGACAACTTGCTTACATTGTAAAATTTGCATAAATCACCCATAACTATTATAACAAATCAACACCTTACTATTTAGAATAATATGTAGTGAAAATTAAATCTTTATTCATAAAAGTTGGGGTCATACAATATGGTACTTCATGACCAAAAGTTTCTTCATCATTTTCTTGTTGTCAAAACGGATTTTTCTTGATATCAAGTGACCATCCCATCATTGGAGTACTCAAAGGATTAACGTTATCCATATAAAAGTGATGCATGACCTTTTCTTTGTATATTGATTAATGAACAAGAATTCCATTTGGAAGATGTTCAATTTGTTGGCTAAGATAAAATTTTGTCTTACCAATATCTTTCATCTCAAATATGTTGTTTTTGTCAACTCTTCTGGAGCAAGATCTTTCATCAATAAATACAGCAATAATAACAAATCCAGATTCTGATCTTTTGATAAAAATGCATGCACAATTTAGATTATTCTCAAATCCTTCTTTCAAAAGATATTCACTGAGGCGATTATACTACATGCGTCCGGATTGCTTTAACCCATATAAGGATCTTTGTAGCTTGATAGAATACATACTTCGAGATGTAGAATTATATGTTTCAGACATTTTATATCCTTTAGGGATTTTATGTAGATATCATTATTTAATGATCCATACAGATATGTTGTAACAACATCTATTTTCTTTTTCTACCAAGCTAAATAACAATCTGAATCTAATTGCGTACATTACAGGAGCATATGTTTCTTCATAAGCAATATCAGGTCTCTACGCGAAACCTTGTGCTACACGTTGCGCTTTGGACCTTATAATTTCATTTTTCTCATTTCTCATTTCGTACAAATACCTATTTGTATTCAACAGGCGTCACACCTTTAGGTGTTCGGACTATAGGCCTAAAAACTTCACGTTTACTTTGTGAATTTAATTCTACTCTAATCGCCTCTTTCCACATTAGCCAATCATTTCTACGTTGACATTCATCAACGGTTTGTGGTTTATATTCGTGATCATTACTTCTGGTCATATCAATAGTAACTTTATATGAAAATATATTGTCGACAAAATTTTTATTTATATCCAATTACTTCTCCTGTATGTACATAATGTATCGAGATCTCGTTATTTTCAGGTACCTGATCCTCTTCAGGGGATAACTCTTTAAGAGTTTTATTTACAGGAGATTTTTGTTCGTAAGTTTTGGATAGATCAATTATTTCTATGGCCTGTTTCATGGGTATAGCCTCTTTATAGGCTGCAACTTATTTTTCTTGAACTTTTCTCTTTCAAAATTTTTATCTTTAACACCGATCGATCTTCCACGCTTTAGGTGTGGTTTTGATTCATGTGTTGTTGTATTAATTGATTTTCCTACAAGGATTTCAATCCCTGCTGGTGTATTAGTATCTGGAATGTGAGATTTTACTATTTTCTTATTATCGTTGAATACTTCTGGTAATTGATTTGCAATTCCTTACAAATGAATAATCCTTTGAACTTCTATTTCACATTGATTTGTACAAGGATGAAGATGATATAACGTTGAAACATTCCAAGTAATCTCCATCATTGTGCTTCAGGCAACGATCTCATGTTGTGCTTAGGTAACGACTTTTCTCCCCCTAATTTTAGGAAGATTGTTTCATTAAAATGACAATCCTCAAAACATACCTTAAAAATATCACTTGTTGAGGTTATGATGCAGCATATAAAATAGCATTATCTCGAGCATAAATTGGTAATTTTGATTCATAATCAAAGATCGAACAATAATTTAAAATCTCTTGAAAATTGATTCAGCTACACCATTTTGAGTATCTGTATGTGCAACAATATGTTTAACATAAATTACAATTAACATGCAATATTCATCAAAAGCTTGAGTGATGAATTTTACCAGCATTATCTAAAAAAAATTCCTAGTTAGATATTCAGGAAATTGTACTCGCAACCTAATTATTTGAGCAAGAAGTATAGGAAATGAAATATTTCTAGTTAAAAGTATACATACATGTGACCATCTGGTTAATGCATCAATTAAAACCATAAAATACTTGAATGAACCACATGGTGGGTGTTCTGGTCCAAATATATCACCTTGAATTCTTTCTAAGAAATATGAACTCTTAATAATAATCTTTAAATGTAATGATTTGGTAATTATTTTACTTTGATAACATGCATTACAGGGATAATCAGTAGGTAAATGAATTTTTTGGTTCTTTGTGGGATGTCTGCGGGAGTTTTCAATAATTCGACGCATCATTATTGATCCTGGATGACCAATACGATCATGCCAATGCATAAAAACCCAGAAGAGAAAATGTACATTTTTTCCAATATGAGCTTCTGGCCTGATACTTCTGACGTAATATATATATATATATATATATATATATATATATATATATATATATATATAAAAAAATTTCTTCATTGCCTTCGTTATTGATTTTAATATGATAACCATTATAACGTAAATTCTTAAAACTGGCAAATCTCTGCTTGCTTCAGAAAAATACAAAATATCATTAATACAAAGTTTTGTGCTCTTTGACAACTTTATAATCGCTCTTCCAGATGTATCAATTAAGTTCGATGAATAATCGCTCTTCTAGAGTCTTCAATTAATTTTGATGAGCTTCTGGCCCATGCATCTTCATATATGTAAAAATAAATTTAATTTTATTACTTGAAACATAAATAAAACATATCAAAATAAAAATACTTATTATAATGCCATAATATAATGAAATAAAAATAATTAATTGGTATGAACATTTCCATCAACATCATCAAGGAAATTAGAGACATCAAAATTAGTCATATTCACTCCATTTGGAAAATCAAGATAATTCATGTGATCTTCAGGATCATTATGATCATTCATAAGATCTTCAAGATCATTATGATCAATAAAGTTTATTTCAATTCTTTTTCCCTTTTCTTTTATGGAGTCTTGATATAAATCTACCAAATATTTAGGAGCACGACATGTACATTCTATTTTCTATATTGATTGTTCCTTTCACGCCCACGACCACAACCATAATTTCCTCTATGTTTGTCAAATGAGGTTCCATTCACTTCAGGGAATGGAGTAGAATCGGTCGGGCGAGATTGGTAATTTTTCAGCAAAAACTCATTATTCTGTTCAGCCACTAGAAGACATGATATCACTTCAGGGAACATAATTTTCTTTATCGCTTCAGGAAATATATTGTGAACTTACGCTCTCAATATTGCTACTGCAGAAGCATATGCATGACATGTAGTAAATATTTTCTCTAACATGTCTTTATCAATATTTTTTTCATGGAAATGATGGCGAATAAAAATCATTGATTTTGTATGATCCTACAGGGATGCATGATTGTCATCTTAATTATATCTCCAAAGTTCTTTGTCTTTATATGAATCTCAGCATCAAGAGTCCATAACAAGTAATTCTTGCTCAATATATGTTAAGGGCAGCAAATTCAAATTCATAAGATTTGACATCTATATAAATATATAATTACGTAAGAAACTAAATAACTAAGTATAAATTTATAAGAAGACAATAAAAATATTTAACCATTCTCTAGTCACTTTCAAAGTGGGAGAATTGGGAGGTGGAGTGATTATTTATTTATACTAATACTACTATATCACAAAAGTAGTGTACTTACGTAATTTGTACTCTCAGAGGCTTCAGAGTTGTGCATTACCATTATTGTCTCACGCGCCTTTTGTTAAATAAAGTTTTTATATGTATATCAAATTTAAGTGTAATGAAACAATACTTACAGTGAGTTGAGAGAACCTTTTTTTTCCAAAATTGGGTAGAGAATCGTGCTTATAACGTGTTATAAAATAATCAAAAAACAAAGTAAGAAAGAAAAATAAATTTATATTGATAAACTTATCAAATGATCATTCACAATACATTTTAATATCTCTCAAATTAGTTGGATGGATATCTCACCAATCTCTTAGCTACACATCTCTTTATATATGATATACATTACAAGTTAACCTCCTAATAGTAATGAAAGAATTTAAGGGCTTTTAATTTCTTGGTCTGCCCCATCATTTGTTTAGTTGTAACCTTTCAAAATCCAACTTTTTCATTTTCCAAACTTTTTATCTTTCAATTATATTATTTCTAATACATTACAATATATTTCTCAGGTACGTAAAGGTTCAATTATATTTATAGGGTTAGTAAATAGGTAAGTAATCACTTCATTTGTTGTCTTGCATATTAAATAGTTTGTACCAAACATGATAATTTAGTGCATTCATATATCGCTATCGAAGAGACAATACTTAACAGCGACTGATTGTGGCTATTCATTTTTCATATGCATGCACAATGTCTGATAAAATTACATTTTAACTCCAATACTTATACTTTGAAGTTAATTTTTTATGTTCAAATAATGTTCAACTTTTAACTTGCTTTATATATGATGCAAGTCAATGTTGAACAAGCTAGTTTTTAACAAAATAATTTTTACTTTTTTTATCGTGTAAGGGGTTTTTTGGGTCATTAAGTCAAAAGGAGTACTCCGCTTTCTGTTCATATTTTTTAGACTATTATAATTTATGGAAAACTCAATTAAATATGATATTCTTAATGATGTTTTTTCAATATTAGATGTGAAAAAATAAATTTTAATATGAAGAAGATAAATAATACATATTGAACCATCCAACTCAAAACCAATTGACAATAAGCGAAGTAGTCTCTCAAGTTATATATCGAGTCTCAAGTTATATATTATATTGTATTATAATCGAGGGTTAGCACTTAATATTAAAAAAATTAATTCTTTTTTTTAAATATGTGTGAAGGGGTTTAATAATTTTAAAAATAAGAAAAATAATAAAACAAAGGAAAGGACATAACATTTAAATTGAGATAAAATAGAGGGGGATTTTCTGTATATAATAACGAAGGGAAAGCGTTGCCGACTTCTGATTAACCACAAGGAGACTGACAAAAACAGACTTTTGGTTGTGGCCTTGTAAGGTTTGACAAAAGGGAAAATTACCCTAATAGTACTTGTATGTGAATTAATAGTTTCTTGTATATGAACTAATGAATAAGTCTTGGCGGACAGTCAAATTGGACATTGTGAATTTTTATTTTTATTTTTTTGCTTTTGTTGTGACTCTCAAAAAATGTATAGTATTTATTTCAACTGGAATTTTCACAAAAAAAAAATTTTAGATGTAATTTGGATACATATACAAGAGCAGTGTTGTTCAGTCTGAACACCTCCCATCGAGCGCTCGATTTATAGTCCGTTAGCTGAACTTTTTACTTGACACCGCAGAACCGCAGTGTGCGTTGGGAGGTTCCCCTTCATGACAGTTTTCGAATTGAAGCTACCTATCATATTTCTTGTACATGAATTCCGCATTTTGAAGTTCGGATAGCTAGGCATTTCTTTCGTTATATTTATGAATAGATTTTGGCATTGGGGCATGAAAAGTACAACGGGCTTTTCTTCTTCTACTTTCTCTTCCTCAGACCACCATGGTTTCAAGAATGTGGAATCTCTCATATTATCAAGATCCTTGCCTTCGATGTGACTACCAAGGGGGCATGGGTGTGCAAAATTGACTGGACTTTTCAACTTTATCGAAGAAGGCACTTGGGGAATTATCACAGTTGGAGCACATTCATTATTTTCCATGTCCCCAATTGTCTCCTCGATGTCCACTTCTTTCAGTTCATCCAGTTGCATATACACTTCAGGCTCTCCATCAGTTTCAGCATCTAGGTCATAGCACCAATTATTCTGAGGATAATTGTTTACGACTTCAAACATTTGAGATAATTGATTCTGAAGATTTTGAATTTTCAGCCCTTGCTCAATCAATTCCTCCTTCATTAAAGCCATGCTAATTTGATCCGTCCAATTCTGAAGATTCTTAATTGACTTTGCTTGCTCAATTAAGGTCTCCTTTGTTGATGCTATGAAATTGACCCACACATTTTCCAATCTTGCCTTTTCTATTTCAGCCTCGGAATCCATGTATTGAGGCTCATTGGTTAGAGTATAGATGAGTTGATCCATTTGATTCTGATAATTTTGATTCGATATTCTCTGACTCCTCATCATATCCTCCTGGTTTGGTAAGAGCGTATACATGAATTCCTTCGTTGACTGTTCTTCTTGTAAACACAAAGATTGATATGTTGATTCTGATGCATACGTTGGACTTTGAGCACAGTATTGTTCTTGATAATCATAATTCCATGAAGAATCCGGGTGATACCCCCAATCTTGATGATAATTGGAATAATCATCATGGTTGAGGTAATCACCCCCATACTGCACAGATCCAAAACTGATGGTGCACTGATGACTCAGATGGTTACCAGCGCAATAATCAACAGTAATTGCTGTCTCTCGACTCCATTGGGCTGCAACAACGTCCAACTTCCTCGATAGAATCTCAAGCTGTGCTGATAATTCAGAAATTGCGTTGAGTCCTTCCATCCCAGTTTCCCTTGGTTGATCAATCCTTGTGTAAAACCATGGATAAGCACTGAGATCCATGGTACCTGAAAAAGAGAGAATATAGGAAGAGAATTAAAAACTAAAATAAAATGTTTAAATTAAGACTAATTTGATTGAAGCTACTGTTGGCAAAAAATATTAAACTAATTCCCCGGCAACGGCGCCAAAAACTTGTTGGTCGTTTTTTCCGATCAATATATGCGTGCAAGTATACACAGTCAACAAGTAATAAAGAATAAGTAGAGTATCGTTCCCATGGAGAATTAACTAATAAAAGTCACCAAACCACTAGCCCATAACCATTTCAGTCTTATCTAAACGAATGATTAAGTGTTTTGAATTAAAACTAATTAATTAAACTAATACTACTATCCCTAGAATAAAACTAGATAATGAAGATATGAGATCACAATTTTCCCTATTGATTCATTTACATCGACACACTTCTTGTTAAGACAAATCAATTATCACATATTGTTGGTCAAGAACATGAATGTGAGACTAGGCCATCTTTCAATGTACCAAATCCATATCACATATAATCCATAATTTATAGAATACATATGAGCACCCACATTACCTAAACCACTATATGTCTATGTGATTTACAAATAAATAGGGTTTAAGCTCAAGTTCTCAATAGACTACAAGTGGTGCTTCGGTATATGTCTATCCTAAGCACAAATCATACATTCCAACGCTATGTAGAACATACAATCACAAGCTATTACGATCAGATCTAAATCCATACTTCGTCTTTCAAGTCCATAAGGATTATCACAGTAATCGATGGCCAATCAACTAAGCAACTAGGCATAAATCATAATAGACAATCCCATAACAATCAATAAGGCTAACAAGGAAGTATATTAAAATAAACTAGTCAACAGATTCCATTGCAATCCCAAAATAGAGTTTAAGTCATGATTGAATTAAATCCACAATCCACAATTGAGTATTCATTGAAAGATACAAAGAAAGAATGAGAGAAATTAGGGTTTGAAGTAAGCAAATCTGAATTCTCTTGCTTCTAATATGAATCTCCAATGATCTTCAAGAGCTTCAATCTCCAACTCTAATCTAATCTTGGGTTTATCTAATCTAATCTACTAATGAAAGAAAAGAGAAGAACATATTCTAAGCTAAGGATCCCTAAGGGTGGAATACATTTATTTCCTACTCCTATGTCTCTATATATAAGCCCTAATATGAATACCCACTCAAGTTACACTTCAATCGCACTCTTTAATGACAAAATCAACTCTAGTCGCGTTCAGGAGTGGCGCGGGAGAGCTGGAAATGGCCTGGAATTGGGCGTGGGCGCGCTGGAAAAAAATAACACTTTTCTGGTCTGGGAAAGGGCGCGGGCGCGCTGAAAATGCACTACAAACTGACGCGGCCGACCGCATAAATTCTGCTGCAGTGACCTCTAGTAGAACTACCATAACTTTTGATCCGGGAGGAGTTACAGGGTTTGCCACCTGTCAAATCAAAGCTATCGAAGAGATCTACAACTTTCATTATTTGATCATTGAGAAATAATGGACGGATGAAGGTCTAAATTGGGATTGAAGTGATAGCTGTGCAATGGCAACCCAAAATCATGAAGTTCAACGTCCGTTGGTTGGTACAAAGGTCATAACTCTCGCCTCCGGACTCCGAATAAGATGATTCAAGATGTTCTGGAAAGCTTAGAAGAAGCTCTACAATAAGACCCAAGTTTCAATCCAAGAACATAAAATGAACATGAAAACCCAAACGATATACGGATTGCATTTCCTTCTCTTTTAGCTTGACATAACACCAAGAGAGTTTTCAATATGAAATCTACAAAAGTAAACCAAAAATGCATGAAAAGCTACTAAATCACATGAGTTTAAACAAAAATTGAAGTTAGTTGACATCTAAATAAGTGGTTATAAAACCACTTATCAGAGGTTATTTGATTTCGCGCTGTTTATATGGAAGATTCCCTCTTTTCTGGGAACGATCTGTTTGTCAATATTATGAGTCTATAATATTTATACTCAAAAAAATTTAGTTTTAGATAGTGAGCACCATTCCACTATAACAAGTACATGGATTTGGGGATGTCTCAACAATTATCACAACTTCTCATATTATAGAACCAATAATTGTTATCGTAAAAAGGGTAGTAATGGAAAGTTGCATAAATGGTAGTCATGGGTATTAAGTAGTGAGATAGACTCGTTATTTGAAGAACAGTAATAACCGTGATATTAATACATTAATTCAATAATGTAGAAGACGGATAATATAATAATAATTGATGAATGATATAAATTAAATCTTAAAAATTTGTGAATAATGATAATGGATTAATTTGTGTAAATCATTATGAATAAATAATGATAATGAATTAATGTGTAAATCGTTATGAATAAATAATGATAGTGGATAAATATGTGTAAATCATTATGATTAATAAATTATAAATAATGGTAATGTATTAATATGTGTAAATCATTATGAATAAATAATGATAATGAATTAATATGTGGAAATCATTATGAATAAAGAATGATAATATATAAATATCTGTAAATCATTATGATTAATAAATTAAATATAATGATAATGGATTAATATGTGTAAATCATTATGAATAAATAACTTAAAGATAAAAATAATGGATGAATAATATATTAATAAAACGTGGTAAATTTTTTGCTATAAATAGGAGGGCTTAACATAAGGATTTGCATAACTTCCTAGCTTGTTTATACTTCATTGCACCCTCTGAAAACTTCTTAGTATTACTATCTCTTGTAGATCATGAGTACTAAGGCTACCTCGAGTTTTAGTTAAAGTGCAAGAATTGTTCATGTTGATCAACTTCATAAAAAGCAATATCAAGTCACGTGCTAAGATAAGGGATATTATTTTTTTTTTATACTCAAAAAGGATATCATTTTTTTTCATACTCCTAAATTTATGCTAAGAAATTATTATTCGTTTATATAGCTTTACCATTAAATAGTTAAAATTACTGAAATGATTAGAATTTTCTTAATAGTTGATATTTCATCTAATATCATGTCACTTGAATCTTCCTATTAAATCTTAAACCGTTATATTTTAACGGTGAACCTTATATATTTTTCTTAAACTCTAATCGATTTTTATTACTGTTGAAGGCTATTGATAACTTATTTATGTTAGTCATGATATTATTTACTAGGCTATTTGTACTCACCCTTTTACTTCACAATTTCTTTCAAGAAACAATAGTGTAGCTGAGACTAGCAGGGAGAACAGGGGTGTGGAGTGATGTTTCGAGTTAGTGGTTGTCCTCGTCAAGATACAAAATAGTGTGACAATAATTGTATTAAGGACTTAATTTGGGTGTGAATATTTTCGTACTATATACTACACAATAATTGCACTAAGAACTTAAAATATGTGTGTTGCCGTATGTTCATGGTGTTTTAATAATTGATTTTGGTGAAAGAATTTGTGTTTGTAATATGTATTTTTGCAACTCAAATTGGGTGGTATAGACCCGAATTTGGGAGTGTCACAACAGCTTACAGCATATGTAAAATATAACCACTAATGTCAGATATGTTGGGAATTGTGACTCATAAATTAGAGACTACTGAAAAATACTAGTGCGGAGCGAAGCGACGCACTAGTACATGCAAACCTTGAGTACAATCTCTACTGCGCATTTAGTACATGCAGACCTTAAGTCAGATAAAACTATGAGTAAAAAATATCTTTAGTTGGCAACCATTCACTATATGGTAGTTAATTTTGCTAAAGCAGGAGCACCAGCTGAAACGCCTAGGGCTTTAAAACCAAGGATGTTTTCCGATTTTATGGAGAGGTGGGATAAACCAGCTTTTACACTTCTCAAGGAGTACTTGGAGGAAACTTTATCGTGCTAGTCTTGAATCTATTGTGCATGAGAAGTCGCAATCTGTTTGTTCATAGAATATAATATCATCCAAGACGTTTATATAAAAAATTAAAAGATATATATTTTATATACTCAAAGATATGTATATGTAACCAAGCATTATCGATATATGTTCATGATGGTATATCAATCCCCTAATCTGTGTGCCACTTAATTAGTTCTGATTTTGATGGGGAACAAATTCGTTATTATCTATTAATGTTTTCGAACTACTTCTTTAATAGAGCAGTTGCTCAGCAATTGGCATTATATTTTTGTGGTGTCTTACCTAGCGTTGCACTGTTGAGAGCACAAACTTATGGCCCCTTATGAACTATTTTACAATTACTGCAAAACTGCTCTACCACCTAATTTTGACTTTTGTGGAGAGATATACAACATCTACGGAAGTCATATCTTGCAACTTGATTTTAACAGGGTCGTTAAGCCATCTGTCCTTAATGATATTGTCACTTCTATCATCTTTGGGAAAGGTCCCAACGAGGTTTTGAGGTGTTTTAATTTCCTTCAGCCTATGCTGATGGAATATCTATATTCAAAAGAATTTAGTGCTGGATTGGAAGATTTTTTTTTTGTTTCGAATGAGGTTTTAGATAGTGTTCACACCTAAATTCAGAATGTTTCCCCTTTACTCTATTATTTGTGGTCGTCTTACAATGAACTGATAGAGTTGCAATTGGAGAATCATATAAGGCTTATGAAATGTTAGTTGCTAAAATCATTCTAAAGTCATCTGCAATGGGTACTTTAATTAACTCTAAAAGTGACTCCGCTATCAACAAGTTTGTTCAACAAATTGTTTTTTAGGTATGCAACTTTTTGATAGGGGAAAATTTATTCAAAAACTTTGGTTGGCGACATCGCTTCTCTTTTTCACGAAAAGTAACCCTTCTGTGAGAACTACCATATGAGGAATTCAGAGTGCTGAAAAGCTATCTATTATGTCAGTATATGTATATGTTACTAATATGCTTTACTTTTTATTCTCTTTATAATTTTTTTTCTTCACTTTATAACAAACTAATTCATTTTATTTTAATTAAATCACTGTCATTTTATTTAAGTCATTGTCATTTTATTTATTTAAATTAAATCATTATCATTTTATTTTATTTTATTTTATTTTATTATATTATATGATATTATATTATTTAAATTAATAAATTTAAGGAATGTAATTAATTTAATTAATTTTTTTTAGTTTATAATTTTTTTTATTTTCTTTACTTTATTTTGCATTATTTTTTGTTATATTAATTATTTTATTTTATTTATATGTTATTATATTTTATTTTATTTATTTATTTTAGTAATATTATATAATAATGGACATTATATTATTTTAATTAACTTATGTTCAATTTAAAATAATATAATTAAATAACCAATATCAATACCAATTTTACTTAATCAAATTATAAAAGAACAACTACATTTACAAAACAAAATTATATAATTAACCAATATCAATACACATACATTCACAATATCAATTTCGCATACCCCATTTATATAACCAATATCAATAGACATACATTCAGTTTTAGATACTGCAATTTCAGATTTAAGGCACGTTAATATACATACATTCAAACAATATATATATATAGTGCAATTCATATCAACAATATCAATATACACATACACTCAAACAATATGCTACAATTTCAGATTTAAGGCACGTATACATACATTTAAACAATATATATCTGCAATTATTCTAGTAACAAATAATGACAACAAAAAATTAAAAAAAAGAAAAAGAAAAAGAATTAGATTTCTGTAGTACTTCCTCTTTTTCACTATACTGCAATTAAGAAATATATATACAAAATACGAACAAAAATCACAACTAATATATATATATATATATATATATATAGAGAGAGAGAGAGAGAGAGAGAGAGAGATACATGAACTATGTATACTCAACTACATATATCAAGTAAAATTAATTTAATTACACCATATATAGGGTAAAAAAAGCTAAAAGTAGGATTACCTTATCATTATGGTAGCCTGGACTTGGCCGGTGGCGGCAACTACGGCAGCTGCGGTGGCTCCTTCTCTTCCCTCTTCTCCCTCTTCTCCCTCTCCCTCTTCTTTTTCCTTTCGCCTCCTGGTCTGCTCGGTCGACTGTCTGATTCTGATATTTAAAAGAATCAGAGATCGCATGCGGTCGCAGAATTTTAATGACGTGGATGTATTAGCGATCGTAGTTCGGTTGCAATAATTTATACGGTCGCAGCTAACCTTCCCGCCAATATTTGCGTCAAATTCATGGAAGTAAAATTAAATTAGCGACCGATCAACGACCACATGTGGTCTCTGATAATAATGTAACAATTGGATTAACTCACAGTCGCTAGGAATATAATTAGCAACCAAAAACTCCGGTCACAGATACTTTTGGATCGCAGTTGGACCATTTTCTTATAATGGGATTGTCGAGTCGACTTCGGATCAACCAAAACAACTCAATATTTGCATTCTTATATTTTGATATTGATGTATATCTAATTAGTGCGATTCACATGCTATCCTTCAATATTTCATTGGATTATTTAAATATGAATGCCTGTTATAAATTATATTTAAAAATGACAAGCTAAAAACATTTCAAAAGTCCTCCTAAATTAATGAAAAGATTAACCATTAATTAATTAAATAGATTGAGGGAGGCCATGTGAGAACCGTACATCCCATCCTCTATCTCCCAACACACTGTACGTATGTGTGCACCATTATGGCATTATTTTGGTGTCCTATATGATATGATTATATATTTTAACTATTTGTGATAACAATTCAAAATAATATAGTTATTATAATATATAATAAAAATAAGTTTGTGTCAACAATACATTAACTGTGAATGGCTGTTATAACTACAATGAAGTTATTGTCTGTATAAATACATACTCCCTCCTTACCGAATAAGATAAATATTGATTTTCAAAATTCAATTTAAAATATTTTAAATTTTAAAATTGATATAATTTATTTAAAATTTGAAAATAATAAATTGTATGGCTAGCGATATTTTTAGATAGTTTATGATATTTATAATTGTATTGATATAAATAACATAAATTAATTAATTTCAGTTGTTTGAAATCAACTGTTGAAAAATTGATATTAATCTTATAATTTAGAACGAAAATAGTATTAAGAGAATTTGTCCCTCTTGACAATTTTAAATTAATACTCCATCGGTTTTATAAACATATTCTCATGAAAATTTTGAGTTGTTACAAATGTATCCCTAAAATGGTTTAATGTCACTTAATACAAACAAATCAATGACAATATTTTATAGTATCTTTTTAGTTTCATGCTCATGAATTAAGAAATTCATTTAATATTATTATTTAATAATTAAAATTTGTAGAAAATTCCATCACTACCCCTTTATGAAAAATTGAAAACTATTAATACAAAGAAAAAAAAAATTTGACAATGAGAAAAGTTAGAAGTGATATTGAAAAATAAATAATTTATTCTCTTAGAAAGTTATAAACGACAAATAACGACAATGCTACTATCACATAAAATATGCATGTGTGAGCATTATGCTACTGTGGACCCCACATGTCAGGCGGGGGCCAACAATATGTATGTGTGTATATATGAGCATTATGTGATAATTTTTATGTGATAGTAACATTGTCGTTATTTATTAAATATTTTAGACTTAGAAGACAAAAATAAAGTTTTATTTTAATGGATCGGTCAAATACATCATGGCATGGAGAAAATTTTCCCCACACATATACATAACAAAAGTGATAAAAATAAGAAAATCATGCATGCGGTTTGTATATATTTGTCTGTTATACTGCAGGCCTGTATATGTACTGTAATTAGGACAGTTACTTACTAACTTTACACCTTTTAAAGGAGGTATTACAATTCATAGCGTCAATTATAAAGTCATGGAAAGTACAAATCATTCACTGCACCGCAAGTGACACACCTAAAAGTTTTCATTCATAATTAATATACTTTCTAAAAAATAGGTTTGAGTTGATTTTGAATTACATAAAATAGGTTTAGGTTAGTTTTAGAATCAAAATTATATTATCTATATTTAATATGGGTTATATGGTTTAGATTTAAATATTTATGGGTTGAATCCAGATCGACCTATTTTTAAAATTATAGTTCTACTAAAATCTTAATTTATGTTATACTAAAAGAGTCTTATTTTAATTTTTTAGACCCAAATTTGAAACTAAAAATTTTAATTGATGTGACTAATTTGAGTATTAAAAATATTAATTTTGTGATTATAGCCACTTTCAAAAATAATTTACATTAATAATTATTATCTTAATTAAAATTAATGAAATTATTGAGAATTTTATTACAATAATCAGTAAATATTATTTTTTTTGAAGTGTATATATAATAAGTAAATATTTTTTTTTGGGTAGGGGTGGGTGGGGCGGGGGGCGTGATGGTGTATACATAATCAATAAATAATATTTTTTGGGGGGTGGGGGGTGGGGGCTGTTTACATAATCAATAAATATTATTTTTTTGGTGGGGGCTGCGGCGTGGGGGGGTGGGGTTGGTGGGGTGGGGTGGGGGTGGGGTGGGGGTGTATACATATATTTTAAATAATCAATAAATATTATTTTTTTGGTAGAGGTGCGGTCCGGGGGGCGGGGGGCGGGGGGGCGGGGGGCGGGGTGGGGGGGGGGTGTATACATAATCAATAAATATTATTTTTTGTGGGTGTGTGGGTGGGTGGGTGGGTGGGTGGGTGCATGGGTGTGGGTTGGGGGAACGGGGGAGTGGGAGTGGAGTTGTATACATAATCAATAAATATTATTTTTTGGGGGTGAAGGGTAGGTTTGTGGGGGTGGGGGTGGGGGTGGGGGGTGGGGGTGGGGTGGGGAAAATTAAATTAAATTATATAATATACTATAAAACAATTTATGGAGAGAAGAAGGAAATAAAATTTAATTATATAATATAAATTGTATATATAATTTAAATGGGTTATTTTAATTAATTAAGGGAGTATATATTAATTATTTAAATTAGTAGTTCGTTACACTAAAAGTGTTAACTTTGTTATGGATTAATTCCATAATTAGTGAAATAATTTTTATACATAATTACAAGTGTATAAATTACAAAAGTATGTAATATGTATATAATGTAATATGTATAATATATATGTGTTATATAAGAATGTAGTGTAATAATGCATACATGTTGATGTATTAGTTCTTCAAAGTGCAAAAAATTATTATAGACTAATATGGGTCAAAAGTAGTTAAACTAGATCCAACCCATATTTGTAATAATAATATGGGTCCAAAATTAAACCAACCCATCACTTAAAAACTAGTTAACCAACCCAATAGATCCAAGTGATTTTGATTAACTATATAATTTTCAACTTAGATTGTCAGGTCTAATAATTAAGTATCAAAATAACATTAGGTAATTAGACAAATACATTATTTAGTATTGGTTCGTCATTCGGCATTTGGAGCATTTAGAAATTTTAAACGCATCAAACGTAGTTGAGGAGAATCTTATTTGTTTACATGCAATTTATTTTCAAACGTAACTTATTTAATTCACAAACGTTACATTTGGAGTCCAAATGCAACGCTCCAAAAGTGATAGGGTACGTTTAGACCTCCAAACGCTAGTGTTATAAACAGTCTAAACACAATTACCGAATATGGCCAATATTTATTTTGTCTATACAATTATATTAGGATTGATTTTTACTTCAGCGGTTTCAATAAATGACCACAACGACAAGGTAGTCGGGAGTCTCGCTCCTCGGAGAACGAGCGGCAGCGTCCCCTGAAAGTCAAGCGCAAAGTGCAATTGGGTTTAGAAATTTATTAGTACCGGTCTTGGGTTTAGGTATTGGGTCTCATGTATTTGGCTCATGTTATAACAATTAGGGTTTTATCGTTACTATAAAAATATTGTTTAGTATGTAAATCATTGTAGAGTGTATGAGACATCTAATGAATACATTTGACAAGCATGACTATCCAAATTGATGAACCTAGATATATCGCGTGCTTTACTTTTTCTTCTTGCGTATAATATCTTTGTGATTGCAATATTATTTGTTCTTAAATTATAACAAATCCTATAAAATTTATCAATATTTATTTAATTAAATAATGAGACAATTTTTATCTAGTTACCTAGCATTACTTTTAAATATCAAAGTATATAATTGTGAGTAATACTAGGGGTCTCAAATTTTTAATCTCAGAAAGTATCTTAAATTGTGGGTGATATTAGAAGTCCCAAATTTTTAGTCTCAAAAAATATCTTAAATGATGTGTCATCATAATATTAATCGAGTAGATCTCATGTGATTGATTATGCTATAAATTTTCATTAAAATATTTAATGACATCATTTTAGACCCATTAGAGACCAAAAATTTGAAAGCTCTAAAGTTACCCTTACTGCTAAACGTATAGTTTATTGGACAGCATAAATTTTGCTTCTCTTAGATTTACTTTTTGTCTGTGTTAAGATATTATACACAATAAGATATTCTAAATATTTCTAAAATGAGATACAAAAAAGTATTATATATATATATATATATATATGGATTCCAACCTTGAATATCTTAAAGATCAAATATACAACAAGCCCTTACTTCGTATGGACTCATGAATTAAAGGAGTTGGTCTAAACTCTAAATTATACAAATCATTGTCTTAAAATATAACTGTTTAATTTAAATGTATTTGTGTTAGGTAAAAACAATGTCCACCCATTTCATTATTATTTCACACAAATACGTTTACTTTAACTTCTTAGTTTGATAGTTGGGAGCTGTCGTTTACACTCTTAAATTAACCTCACTTTCACTTCACGAATTTAAATAACTAGCACAGTAGTAAGCAAGGATCGATCCCACAGAGAGTAAGTTTGTTTTAGATTTATTCTACTATTTTAACAGAAAATAAAGATGGGGGATTTTTGAAATTGTTATAAACTAAGAAAAACAGAATTTAAATAAAGAGATTAACTAAATATGTAAAAACTTCAGTTCTGTAGTTCAGTTTCACCAAGCACAGCAATCAATTAATCAAGTTATTATTCTTTACCCTTCAATGAAACTATTAACCCTAGATAACAATAAGCTCTGCTATCCGAAATTATCTTTAGATATTCACTGTATGAAACAAGCTCTTCACCAGATTCAACTAGCATATAACCTAGAACAAGCTCTCTAGATTTAATATGATAGAAGCATTAAGAAATAGAGAATTAGGCTAATCCAAGCAACAAACACATAAGCTCGATTTGTTTAACTTGTTTTCTGATAATCTTAGCAATACCCAAAAGCTTGTCCACAATTAGTATCACTAATTTACTACTTGTGATGAAGACAGATATCAATTACACGTAATACCAATCTTAATCTAGCATATGATAATGATTAAATTAACTCAATTGGCCATATCAAATTAATTAGATCAATTAGCATGCAATCAATGAAAACAGATTATCAGAAGAAATTTCATACAAGAAGGAATAAATAATAATACTCAATTAATTAATTACTTGTAACAAGGTTCCACCTCCCTTTAGAACTGAATAAAGAAACTAGCCTGACATGCTCCAAGTCTGCACTTCAATGAGGTATGATAGTTGGTAGAAGATTGAATGAATAAAACCTTAACTATCATCCTCTATTTATAGTGCTAGACAAGGGCCTAAATCCTATAAGGACTAGGAATCCAAATCCTAAAAGGAATTACAATTATAACTAGTCTCCATAAAGAAATAGAATCTAATAAGGAAATAAAATCTCAGTCCAAAGAAGTCCTAATTCTAATAGTAATATCAATCCAATTCCATGTAGGAATCTCCAAATATTGAGAAAGTCAACTGCTGGTCAAACTCCTCTTCAATTCAACTCCAAATCAACTTGTTTCCATCCTTTTAGCTTTAATTCACCTGAAAATAATAAACAACTTATTAAGCTCATATACACATGAAACATGTAATAAAACCAAATGTAAAGGAATAAAAAATCATGAATATTGTGTACTTATCAAATTCCCCCACACTTAGTCTTTTACACGTCCTCGTGTAAACTAAAAGTTTAATTTCCAGAAACTCTACTCAACCATAACGTCAAAAGATTTTAAGATCAAATCATGATTATCAACACTAAACCCACAAAAACATGATCAACGCTTCATCAATCAACTCAAGATAAGTACCTCACCACTTCACCAATGAGTTTTATTAAGTTAAATTGTAACCATATAAGCCCTTGTCTATGATCCACATACTTACTCAACTTAGTTACCATGAGCAAAAACCGTGCACACCACTCAAAAACTCAAAACATACTTTTTCTGCTTTATTTTTTTATCAGAATCTTTTCATTTTAATTTTTTTTATTTTCGGTGAATGCATTTTATGCTCCGTTTCACCTTCCTCAATCATTCTTTTGTAAGTGAGTGCATTTTATGCTCCATCTCACTTATCAGCACGTGTTTATGGGAGAGTGCAGTTTTACGCTCCATCTCATCCCACCACATGACTTCTCTTGTGTTTCTTTTTCAACAATTTCACTGGTTTCCAATTTTTCTTATTATTTTTTTCACATGGTCCTGCAAAACGCTTAAGCAGTTCAATAGTTCTAGAGCATGAGATTAGTGCACATAGACAACTCCACAGATAATTTAGCCAACTAAGCATATATCACATGTTCAAGTGCTCATGAGACACAAATTCAATTTAAATCAATTACTATGGATCATGACTTATTTTTTATCAATCATTAACCAATTATGCATTAAACAGATTTTGAATTTTTAGCATTGATTCTCATTTTTGACTTTAACCTTCGAACACATAGGTAAAATAGAATTATGGAAATCAAATTTTTCAAAAAAAAATTTCAAGGCATCAAGATGGTCCTATTTCATTTCAAAATTGGCAGATTAAATATCCCTAAATATAAAATAAAAACCTAAATCTCTCCCCCCCCCCCCCACACTCAAACCTTACATTGTCCCCAATGTAAGAAAATCATGCAAAGAAGAAAGAACTACAACTAACAAATTAAAAAGAAAAGGGATAGAAAGATCAAATCTGAATTCTTGGGTTGCCTCCCAAGCAGCTGCCCTTGTTTATTGTCATTAGCCTGACATCTTCCCTCTCGTTCTATGTAATTGGAGTTGTGAACTTCAAGTGGATTGGTAACAGTTTCTTCCTTAATTGAGGAACATTGTGTACTTCATGATTTTGCTCCTTTCCAGCCACCAAATCCTCCTCGTATAATTGTATTCGATCAACAGATTCCTGCACTAAATAATCCACAACATCAATAACAAAAACAGATTTAATATTATCAAGATACGTTTTAGCCTGATCTGCGTTGAACTGGAACTTTGCGTTGTCCAATTCCATGGTAAAGGTACGATGGTGTGTAGCACTCCTTGTTTCTGTTAGTTGTACTGATGGAGATGAATCCACGTCTTTCTTGTCGAGATCTGCAGAATTTATTAAATTTTTCTCTTCTTCCTCTTGTTCATTTTCTTCGTCAAATTCCATATTACAGTCCGTTCCCGGAGTAAGCACTGAATCCTCCTGCTCCTCTTCGTCAAATCCCATTGTACTGAAGTTCTCAACAAACGGAGGAGGTAACTCCTCGAAGCCTTGAGATTCCAACCTCCCTACTTTGGTTGCAAGCTGACCAACTTGATCCCTCAGATCTTGAACAGAAGTTCTTGTCTCCTGCTGGAACTGCTGTGTCTGACTCATGAACTGTAGTGTTCGGCTCATGAATGCCTTGAACATATCCTCCATAGATGTCCCAGAATTGACAAGTACTTCTTGGTTTTCTGTGTGGTACTGAGGTTGAGTCTGCTGAAGATCTTGCTGCATACTTGAAAGGACAGGTTGCATTGGTGGCCTAGTACCTTCATAGCTCAAGTCGGGATGATCTCTCCATCCGAAATTGTGAGTTTCTGCCCAAGGATCACATTGATGTGGATTTTGTCCGAAGAATGCCCCCACATCATTAACTTGATGAACAATTACATCCTCTTGCACTATGGGACAATCATTTGTTGTATGCCCTGATTTTGAGTAAATTCCACATACTTTTGCAACCGGTACGTTTTCTGTTGTTAATTGTTGCACCACAGCAGTTAAGTTAGAAATCTGTTGTGCCAATTCACTCGTGCTTACCTCACTTACCCTTTGTGGAGCATGATCGTATTGTTGTGAGTTAGCGGCCATGTTTGCAATCAAATTTCTTGCAGCCTCCGGTGTCTTGTCTACTAATGCTCCTCCACTAGCCGCATCGATCATACTTCTTTCCGTTGGTATCAGTCCCTCGTAGAAGTACTGAATCAAGTGTTGCTCATCAATTTGGTGGGGAGGGCAGCTGGAACACAACTTCTTGAACCTTTTCCAATACTCGTTGAGAGTTTCTCCATTGAACTGACTAATTGCACATATCTTCTTCCTTGAATCGGCAACTCTTGATGCAGGAAAATACTTCTCCAAGAATAGCCTTTGCATATCAGTCCATGATCGTATCGATCCTGAAGGAAGATAGTATAACCAGTCTTTAGCCAAATCTGCTAATGAGAAAGGAAAAAGTCTAAGTTTGATATGCTCCTCTGACACTCCTTGTGATTTCATCGTGGAACACACCATATGCAACTCCTTTAGATGCGTATATGGATTTTCACCTGTTAGACCACGAAAAATAGGCAAAAAGCGAATTAGTCCGTAGTTAAGTTCAAAAGCAACTTCTACGGTAGGATATTTAATACACAGGGATGGATGATCAAGGTCTGGAGTAGCAAGTTCTTTTAAAGTCCGGTTGTTGTTCGGCACCACCATCTTTTCCTTTTTAAGTATTGGAACAAGAGCTTCTTTTGTATCTGCAATTTTCTCTATCTCTTGATCAAAATTAGAGTGAGAGGATTGAGTCATGAAACAAAAAAAAAAGAAAATAAAATAAAAAGAAAATAATAAAAATAAACGAAAACAAAGAATAAACAAAAACAAATAACACTCCCCGGCAACGGCGCCAAAATTTGGGAGCTGTCGTTTACACTCCTAAATTAACCTCACTTTCACTTCACGAATTTAAATAACTAGCACAGTAGTAAGCAAGGATCGATCCCACAGAGAGTAAGTTTGTTTTAGATTTATTCTACTATTTTAACAGAAAATAAAGATGGGGGATTTTTGAAATTGTTTTAAACTAAGAAAAACAGAATTTAAATAAAGAGATTAACCAAATATGTAAAAACTTCAGTTCTGTAGTTCAGTTTCACCAAGCACAGCAATCAATTAATCAAGTTATTATTCTTTACCCTTCAATGAAACTATTAACCCTAGATAACAATAAGCTCTGCTATCCGAAATTATCCGTAGATATTCACTGTATGAAATAAGCTCTTCACCAGATTCAACTAGCATATAACCTAGAACAAGCTCTCTAGATTTAATATGATAGAAGCATTAAGAAATAGAGAATTAGGCTAATCCAAGCAACAAACACATAAGCTCGATTTGTTTAACTTGTTTTCTGATAATCTTAGCAATACCCAAAAGCTTGTCCACAATTAGTATCACTAATTTACTACTTGTGATGAAGACAGATATCAATTACACGTAATACCAATCTTAATCTAGCATATGATAATGATTAAATTAACTCAATTGGCCATATCAAATTAATTAGATCAATTAGCATGCAATCAATGAAAACAGATTATCAGAAGAAATTTCATACAAGAAGGAATAAATAATAATACTCAATTAATTAATTACTTGTAACAAGGTTCCACCTCCCTTTAGAACTGAATAAAGAAACTAGCCTGACATGCTCCAAGTCTGCACTTCAATGAGGTATGATAGTTGGTAGAAGATTGAATGAATAAAATCTTAACTATCATCATCTATTTATAGTGCTAGACAAGGGCCTAAATCCTATAAGGACTAGGAATCCAAATCCTAAAAGGAATTACAATTATAACTAGTCTCCATAAAGAAATAGAATCTAATAAGGAAATAAAATCTCAGTCCAAAGAAGTCTTAATTCTAATAGTAATATCAATCCAATTCCATGTAGGAATCTCCAAATATTGAGAAAGTCAACTGCTGGTCAAACTCCTCTTCAATTCAACTTCAAATCAACTTGTTTCCATCCTTTTAGCTTTAATTCACCTGAAAATAATAAACAACTTATTAAGCTCATATACACATGAAACATGTAATAAAACCAAATGTAAAGGAATAAAAAATCATGAATATTGTGTACTTATCAATAGTTAAGATTGAAAATCTATAATTAATCTTTAGACTTATTTTGTGTGTGAGTTAGTTATTTATTTTTGTGATATTTAAATATATATTTGAACTGTTGAAATAATTTACGAATTCCTCAAGCAAATATGAAATTATTTGACTATAATTATTGGAAACTAATTAAAAAACTATTACAAATTGATATATTTGTTATTTCAAATAATTAAATAACAGACTATTTTTTAAATTTTAAAATTTTACAAATTAATTTAAAACTCATACTAAAATATATAGTTCTAGTTTTCAAATGTAGCGAGTATTATCCATTGCACCTCAAGCAAACAAGAGTTCTGCTATACATTGCGAAAGTTTTCATCCGAACTATGATTGCGACTTATGTGCATACATGAGATACGTAGGAATTAAAAAGGGTCACACTTTAATTTATTATATCTTATTGCATACACTTTTACGTTGGTCGCAATCAAACTTTATCAAATATTTATCCATATGTATATCATTTTCTGGCAAACAAATAAACTAAGTCACAAAAACTTGTTTAATCACATAATATCACTCCAAAGCTAATGTCTCAAAACACCAAAAATTATATACAAATAAGAGTTCCAATTTGATCCATTGACCAATAAAGAATTAAGATCTTATTCTTCAATTTCTCTAAATATACAATTAGCGACACAAATATTATATAAAATGATAAAATAAAATTCATCGCAAATAATTAGCGATACGATAAATTTTGTCCCAAAAAAATGTTGTTAAATATGTATTGAGATAAGTTAAATAATAAATATAATGAAGAATTTTTTAAAAAAAAAATGTAATGAGGGGATTCTAATTTGATTATGAAAATTATGACTCATATCAAAAGAAGGGTAATAATATGAAAAAATAAAATATTTTATTAATAAAATCTTATGATGTTTGTGTATACATTAGCGGTAGATGAAACTTCAATTCGTACAGAAAAATACACCCAATCACTCCCTTAAAAAAGTGCAACAGAATTCTGCCAACAAAAAAAGCTCAACCATATATAATCCAAAAACTAAACCTCAACTCCACTCCTCTCCCTCTCCCATCCCATCTCCTCATTTTATCTTCCCTAAAAATCTTTCTCTCTCGGAAAAATGGATACCGAAGTGTCACCGGAGCTAGATATAGACAACCTGAGAGCCATGAAAGTACTAGGCAAAGGCGCCATGGGCACCGTCTTTTTAGTCCACCACCTATCCTCCGATCCCTCCGCCACCGCCCCATTCGCCCTCAAAGTCGTCGAAAAATCCTCTCTCCACACAAAACTCGACGCTGACCGCCGTGCACGGTGGGAGCTCTCCGTCCTCACTCGCCTCAAAAACCCGACACATCCCTTCCTTCCCTCCCTAATCGGGTCATTCGAAACCCATGACCTCCTCGGGTGGGCCATCCCGTTTTGCCCCGGCGGCGATCTCAACGTTCTTCGCTACAACCAGACCGACCACGTTTTCTCGCCGGCGGTCATCCGGTTTTACATAGCGGAAATAGTATGTGCACTTGAGCATCTACATCAGCAGGGGATTGTTTACCGGGATTTGAAGCCGGAAAATATTCTCATTCAGCAGTCCGGCCACTTGACACTGACCGACTTCGATTTGTCCCGTAATCTCGTTAAATGTGATCCTATCGCCTATGCGATTGATATTACTGAAAAAAAGCCGAAACCGAAGAGGAATTTATCACGTATGTTCCCAGCAGTGTCGCCAAAAAATATTTATGAGACCAGAAAAGGACTAAAAAAGGCGAAAAGCGCTCGGGTTTCGCCTGTGAGCAAGCGAAAACCGAGCTTTTCGACTAACGGGGAACGGTCAAACTCATTCGTCGGCACGGAGGAGTATATTTCGCCGGAGGTGGTGCGCGGCGACGGACATGAATTCGCGGTAGACTGGTGGGCATTGGGGGTGCTTTCGTACGAAATGTTGTACGGAACAACTCCTTTTCGCGGGAAGAATAAGAAAGATACTTTCTGGCGAATCATCATGATGCCGCCGGAGTTCATTGGGAGGCCCACTACATTGACGGACTTGATCGGGAAGTTACTTGAGAAAGACCCCACGCGCCGGTTGGGCTACCGGAGAGGCCCGTGTGAGATTAAGGAGCATCCTTTCTTTCATGGGTTGAGGTGGGATTTGTTGACGGAGGTTTCACGACCGCCGTTTCTGCCGTCAAGGGAATGTAAGGAGTTGACGGAAGGGCGTAGCATAGACATAAGGGAGTATTTTCAGAAATTAAAAATGCCGCCGTTGCCGTTAGATTCCCCGTCAAGAGAGGAGTGTTTATATAGCGTTTCGTTAGCGGAGTTCTGACGCACGTGTAAGATTAGTTAAATTTTGCTGTGCTTTAGATTTGCTGTGTACATGAAATAACCTGTAGAACGTGAAAGACTGCGTTAGTTTATACAATGGATAATTACAAGCGCTATTTGTGGCGCGTGGTGTACAGATGCATGATTAGTATTGAGAATAAAGGTGCTTTGGATTGAAGGCTAGGATTGGGGCTTTTTGATATTGAAATTTTGTTGGACAAGATAATTGGGTTTCTTGTGATCCATAATGAAAAAAAAAAGAATTTTTTACTTTTCTTGAAGCTAATTGCAGTTAATTAGGAAAAGGGTGTTGGTTTGGGATTGAAATAGTGACACTTTTACTTAAAGATAAAGGAAATGTGAAAAAGTAAATTATGAATGGTGAAGTTGAATTGGAGTAGAGTCAAAGAAGTCATATGGGTGTATCAAACTCTTTCTTTCAAAATCATTGTATTTGTTACATTTTCATTGAAGTGTTACTTGTGATTGATTTAGGGTGTAAAAAATAATCAATGGTTAACTTAAATTTAAGTAATGGCTTTTAATTCACTTGGACAAAGTCACTTAATTATTACTCCATCCATTCCTAAATAAATGTCGGTTAAGATTTTTGCATATGAATTAAGAAAGTAATTTAATACTATCATTTAATAATTAAAATTTGTGTAAAATTCCATCACTACCCCTTTATGGGAAGTTGAAAACTATTAATTAATACAAGAGAAATAATTTTTTGGGACAATGAGAGAAGGTAGGGGTGATATAGAAAAGTAAATAATTTATTCTCCTATAAAGTTGTAAACGACAAATAAATTGGAACAAATTTTTTCTTCTAAAACGTCAATTATTTAAAAACGGAGGAAGTAATAAATATGACAAATACCTTATTTTTCAAATTCAAGTTTCTCCGTGCTTGTTTTAGTTTTTAAGACTCGGCACTCACAATTTTTGGCACCTTCCAAGTCGAGACGACTTACTTATACCGTTAGCGTTTGGACTTGGAAGCATCTAAAGCTATCTTAAATCAATCAATTAATGAATGAAAATATATATTTACTGAGGAAGAGAAAGTTGGTGAAGGAAAAGGGAGGTCCCGATTCCAAAACAGAGGCAAATAACGTAATAGACTCGTGAACAATTTCATGGAGATGGTGTAATACGATCACCTATCAGCCTGACGAGTGGTCCATATATAGAGCTAAATCACTAGTCCATGCACATCGCTCTCTCCAAGAGATGGTTGTTTTTTCCAATATCTTTTCATTTTCAAGAAGATTCTGGTCTCGATCTGGATTAAAATCAAATTAAGCGATTCGTCTCTGTTTCTATATATCTATCCGTTCTAAATTATAATATCGTTGTTAACTTTTAAAAAATTATTTTGAAGCATTTTCAAATTTAAAATTAAGATTATTCATTAAAAATTATGAAACAATGAATTTTCAATGAGCAATACTTCTTAGATAGTTTATAATATTGATCATTGTATTTAATAAAATTTTAAAAAAATCATATTAATTTTTAGTTTAAGAATATGTTAAATTAACTTTAGAAAGGTCAGTGATTATCTCCATGATTATGATCAGTTAATGGGATTTGGCCAGAAAGTAGTAGTATTGCCTCTATCACTAGCATTGGTAGTCTCTGGAAAGATTGTGGTAGTTAAGACTGAGATACGTATTGTGACATTTAGGTCTCAGGTTCGATTCTAACTTAGGTGAGTTTATTTTTTTCTTAATTTATGTGAAGCTTATTTTCTCTTTATATGAGATTTAATTGTTTGGTTATGAGTTAATTTCTTACTTATTTAGTGATGTTTGGTTGATTCTTGATATTGTAATAATGCGATAATTTACTTGATTATTGATATTCACATTAATTATACATTTTAATATTCTCATAGTTATTATTTTATATGTTTATTTTATTTAACTAATACATTTTATTTGATTTTATAGGATTTGTCTTGTGATAGGTCTCCAAACCTTTAAGTTTATTTTGATGATAACAATACTTAAGTTATAGGATTTATCAAATAAGTAGAATCCTCTCCATATGGTTTTATACAAAATTATTTTAAATATTCTATTTTATTTTGTTAAAAAATGTTTTTCATCCTAAAATTGAATTTATTTTTGTTACCCTTGATAATTTAAATATCAAGTGTTAGTAAAATTTATTCATATAATAACATTTCCTAAGGTAAGGAGATTCCAATTTATTTTTCACAAAAATGATTTTTAAAATATTTTTTTCAGAACAAAAAGAAAAATCATAAATATATATAATATATATACGTGTGTGTGTTGTGTGTGTATAATATATATACATGTGTGTGTTGTGTGTATAATATATATATATATACATACATGTGTGTATGTCGTGTATGCCCAAGTCTAGGGGTGTAAACGGATATATACGGATTCGAATACAGTAATATCCGTATCCGTTTATTTGTGGATATTTTTAAACCGAATACGGATAATATCCACTTTTTTTAATACGAATAATATTCGCTTTTTTCGAATACATATGCGAACGAATACAAATTTTTTGGTTACCATTTATAGCCCTAACTATAACTAGAATAAAAATAATAATGAGTTTTAAAATATAGTTTATTAATGAATGAATGTTAATTTATTTATTTTTAATAAATATTTAAATACAATAATCAATGTTCTAAATTATAATTCAAATAAGTTTTCATCATTTTTGAAATTCTAAATTTCAAAATGAATGCTCTACTTATTTCAAAACTTGGACTTCTAATTTCTAAATAATTGGGTAAATGAAAGTGACAAATACTCCCTCCACCTGAAAATTCATAAACGTGAATTAATTATTCAACCTCCTTCTAGATTAATTCTAAATTTTTTTAGACTTAATACATTTTAACAATAAAATTATATTGTTCATTATTCCCGCCTCCTAACATTGCAAGTAAGTTTTGAAAGTAAAAAACTTATAACTAGCTAACAGTTATAGTTTTGATCTTCTAGTATATAATTTTTACATTTTAGATATTTTAACTTTATAATAGTAAAAATCCATTAACTATACTTAAATCAGTTTATTTCAGTTTATTAATATTATAATAAAAGTGTTATTTCTTACTTTTTAGAAATGAAATGATATAATTTTAAAATAATTTTCGTATGATAGTGAAAACTAATTATTATATAAGGAAAGCAACTTTAAAAAAATTATTTTGCTTATTATATAATATATATATATATATATATATATATATAAGTTATTTGAATACGAATTCCGGATACGGATCCTAATTCGGATATCCGCTATCTGTCGGATATATTTATGGTCGGATGTTAAACGAATACAAATACGCCTATATCCGTATTCGTATCCGTTTATTTACGGATACCTTTAAATAGAATACGGATATATCCGTTTTTTTTGAATACGAATAATATTCTTTTTTTTTCGAATACGGATATAGACGAATACGAATTTTTCAATTACCATTTACAGCCTTATGCCTAAGTAAGGTGAAGTTCCTTTTTGGCTTATCAGCCGTGCCTTAACCGAATGATTTATTTTTGTAGCCATATGCTGACTCATTTTAACAATAATTACTATGGATTGAAAAATCTAAAATAACTTTTTGTACTAGCTCAATCTGTGTGCTATCATTTTATCCAAACCTTTGATTTTTTATCAAACAAATCTAAGCCCTTAAATTCAAAATAAATTTTCAAATTACATGTTTACCCTCGGCTCAAAAACCCCCTATAAATAGAAAACTTTTCATTTCATTTTAACTTACCAATTCCTAAACAAAGAAAAACTTTTTTCATTGCCTACATTCTCTGAAAAGGTTTTTCTCTATCTTCTACTCATAGTTCTAATCTATTGAAGAAGATAAAAATTGGTCAAATATTTGAGATAAGTTATTGAATTGTTATATTTACATTATCTCATAACTGTTATAATTATAGATATACAAATATAAACTGTTATACACATTTTTATATATATTTATATCTCAACTATTTTTATCAATTGAAAGATAAGCTTTAGATACCGATATTTGGAGGTATTACATGACACGAATTATATTCGAACAGTGTTTGAAGTTCTAAGTGATCCTTTATTGATATAATTTATTTATATAAATATCGTAAAATAGATCAGTTTTAGATACCGATATTTGGAGATATCCTTTAACACGAATATTATTCAAACGATATTTGAAGTTCTAAGTGATCTATCGAAAATATTCATATAAATATCAGATTGTGAAACGAATAATTTAGTCAGTACTTAGATACCGATATTCGAATATATTTTTTTAAAGAAATATTATTTGAACGGTACTTGAAATCTTAAGTGACCAAATTTTCTAAACATAGATCAAATATAATAAAATATGTATATTTAAGTGAAACAAATTTATTTGTTATATCAAGTATTATTTTACTTGATAACTGTCAAATCAAGTATTATGCATATAAATCTTATTCATTCATAAAATACTTGTTGCATTATATATAAGTTATTTAAACTTATATATCTGAACTCAAAGATTGATTTGTTTAACATTGAAATACATTCTTTGTTTATATAAAGAAAAAGAAGATCTTTTCTAAATCTATTTTACATAGAAACACACTCTTTATTTATACAGAAAACTAAGATCTTTATAGATTTGAATTAAATCTTTTATCTGCTTTCTCAGAAGTATTTTTTCATACAAAATACAAAAGTAAGTTGAACTTTTATATCTACACTAAATTGTATTTGCTTTTTTAAGAAGCATATTTCTTTCAAATCATTTGTAAAAGGAAAAGAGTAGAGTTAGTTTATTTTATGTATATGTGAGAAAGACAAAAAATTATTTGACCAAGAGCAGAGTTTTAGATAGGTCAGCTGGGAGTTGGGTCTCTAGTGTATTTGTGAGGTGAGGAAAAATCTATTGTTTCAAGAACAGAACTTAGAATAGAACTGAACTCAAAGTAAATGTACAACTAAGTTTGAGGAAGGAGCTGAGAGTTCGCTGTCCAAAATAGTTAGTTGAAAATAGTTGTAAGTTTATCTTTAAAACTTTGTAAAGGCTTCTTCGCCTATTGAAAGAGTTTATTACTGGAAGTAATAGGATCTCAAGTCATGAAGGGGGGCTTGAGACTAGACGTAGCAACATACCTGAACCAGATAAATCTCTGTGCATTGTGTGATTGAATTTTTATTGTAAGACCCCAACTTTTATGAATAAAGATTTAATTTTATTTATATATTATTTTAAAATAGTAAGGTGTTGATTTGATAAATGTGATAAGTTATGGGTGAGAGGTGCAAATTTTACAAAGTAAGCAAATGGTTATAAAATATTTGTTGTGTCGAAAAATATTCGATTGGTCGAGGAATATTTCTTTTGTCGGAGAATATTCGTACGAAGGCGCAGTCATTGGTGGACCCCGCAACGGAATGAATGTCGAATATAGAAAGCGACAGAAATAACTTTTTTTAAAAAATAACGGTAAAACTGTTACCGTTAAACTGTTGTAATATCCGGTGATAAAAATACAGTAATACGCGTTGTTACACAGTAGCACACGGTATTGCACAATATTTTGAATTATTGGTTCTTACGTAAGAAGTCACTTACTCAATAATTGTTGCAGTAATTACTGTTCAATATTTTATATTATTGATTCAATAATTGCTACGTTGATATTTTATTATTGATTCAATAATTGTCACAATAACCACTGCACAGTATTTCACATTTAAATCAATAATTTATATTATTTGAATAATATTATTAGATAACATTATTGACAATATCTAAAAAGTTCTGTCGAGAAAAGGGATTAGGTTATATAATTGCGCGCCAATGAGGAGAAATCCTTATCGAAAAGTCCCCTCTTTTCTAGGAACGACCTGATTGTCAATATTGTGATTCTTTAATATTAATTCTAAATAATAATTGATGAATAAAATAAAATTTTTGATAAATATGATGAGTAAATATTTGTCTAATTTTGTTATAAAGGGAGAAATTTTTATTATGAGTCATTTGTTGAAAGTTGACATTTTATCTTCTCCGATAAAATATTTATTCAAATATACTATTATAATATTACATTCTAATAGTATAACTATGACGCCCCCAAAATAGGTCCAGTCAACCCAACCCAACCCATTCTGAGTCGCCAAATACATGGTACAGAATTCAAATACAAACTTTATATCACACGGTCGTGCAAAATACGACCACACAACTGTGAGTGTCAATACAAATATATACAAAATATTAACATTCAAACTAAGTCCTCATTACAATTATTATCACACTATTTATCAGAAATAGTGAGGACTACTACTGCTCTAACTCGGACCATCACTCTGTTCCCCGACTAGTTCCCGCAACATTCTCATTTACTGAAGAGGACAATAAATGAAAAGGGAGAGCTCAACTAGCCCAGTAAAGAATATTATGACTAAGATAATGGAAAATAAATTATCGTTAGTCTTCAATAATTCAGATAAAATATTATTGACAACAAGTTTTAGATCAATATTCGCAGCGGAAACAACAATTCATTAGAAGAGTTAAGTAGAGAATGAAGTCTACTATCTTCTATGATTTAAAAGTCCATCATCAATATTTTATCCCTGTAACATCAATCAATATACATCTCAAATTAAATATTTATCTTTGCACTACGGCCAAAGATAATCATTTGTATCACCAGTGGTCATGTTCATCTCAACACCTGTCCCTCTTTGCACTACGACCAAAGATATTCATCAGGTAATCATTTATCTTTGCTCTACAGGCCAAAGATATTCAGTTATATCACCTTTTAGGACTGAGGATGATGAAAAACAATATAAATAACGAATCCAGTGAAATAAAAGACAAGATTAAGGATTCGTATTTTAGTTTATTCAAGTTCAAGAATATTCCATAATAATACTTCGTGGAACAAAATTCAAGAATAAAGCTCAAAACTTAGATCCAATCAAAGATAGTAACCATAACAGACAATTTGGACAAATAGAAGAAAATTTATTTTTTTCGTGAATAGTGTCGTTTACGTGAATAGTAACCCCGACGGAAAAAGTAAGAATTTCATAATAAAATCCATGCCAATATTTTGGTATAATGATATTGAAAAGAATAACATCATTTACGAAAGAAAATAACATCCCTTATCTCAAAAGAATAGTACTTCTGACTCGAATATCGGGTATAAGACTGAAGAAAACTTGCACTGAATAGTAACACTCAAATTATCTAAATACTCACAAAAATACGCTCGATATTATAGAGAGAGAAAACTTCTGATTCTGGTGTGATTTTCAATTCTAACCTAAGCACCCTATTTATAGGAAAAACTTAGGATGTCAAAGGGGACTTTTTAATAAAATAATATTTTTTTAAAAAAAAAATCCAACCGCCTCGTGAGAAAAGAAATTTCAGCATTTTCCAAACAATGACAAAAGTGGGGCCCACCATTTTATTTAAAAATATTTATTTTCTGAAACTTTAATAATTCATAATAAATAGCCCTTTTGTCAGAAAAATACAAATTCTATACCCTTTTATAGGAAATTTAATTCTCTACAACTTTGTAGAAAGAAGTTTTTCCAAATTCCAAACATAAATTATCCGAAATCCACAAACGGATAATTTTTCACACCAAAATACTGATAAAAATACATCAGCACTAATTCCTTCTTTTATATCCATAAAATAAATATTTTCTTATCCATAAAATAAATATTTTCTTATCATATAAATTAATAATTAATTATTCATAAATAATATTACAGAACTACAATATTGACAACAAGGTCGTTCCCAGGAAAGAGGGGGCCTTCCGATAAGGACTTCTCCTTACTGGCGCGCAATTAAATAATCCTTCCTAGACATAACTTCCTTAGACATTGTCAATAATGCTATCTAATAATATTATTCAAATAATATGAATTATTGAGTTGATAATGTGAAATACTATGCAGTGACAATTATTGAATCAATCATAGCAACGTAGCAATTATTGATATAAAATATCAACGTAGCAATTATTGAATCGATAAAATATCATGCAATTATTGAATCAATAATATAAAATATTGAACAGTAATTACTGTAACAATAATTGAGTAAGTACTTTCTTATGTAAGAATCAATAATTCAAAATACTGTGCAATACCGTGTGCTACTGTGCAACACCGCGTATTACTGTATTTTAACCACCGGGTATTTCAACAGTACGTAACAACTACGCCGTTATTTTATAAAAAAGTTTATTTCTGTCGCTTTCTCTATCCGACAGTTATTCCGTTATGGGGCCCACAAATAGCTTCGCCGTCGTACGAATATTCCCCGACAACAAGAATATTCCACGACCAAACGAATATTCCCTGACAACAATGAATATTTTATAACCACTTGCTCATTTTTAAATATTTGCACATTTTACCCATAACTTTTCACATTTATCAAATCAACACCTTACTATTTCGAAATAATATAAAAAAAAAATTAAATCTTTATTCAGAAAAGTTGGGGTCTTACAATAATGTGATAATATAATAGTATAATTTTATAATTTAAATGATGACATTATTTTTATGGTATAAAAATAAAATGAGGTGAAAGAAAAAAAAAATTTAATTTTTTTTAATAATTATAAATATTTTAATATATATATATATATATATATATATTATATAAACATGTGGTGAGAATCTTTAGTTCAATAATGGTGTGCTGGGAGTTATTTCAAAGGTGGTGTGCTCATTTTTCAAAGTATGATGTGCTGAAGAAAGTCACCGGGTTGCATTTGTCAGTCCTGGTGTGCTAAGCATTTTCTATAAATAGGGTGCTTAGTTAGAAATAAAAATCACACCAGAATCAAAAAAAAATTTCTCTATACTATTGAGCGTATTTCTTGTGAGTATTTAGATACTTTGAGTGTTGATAACAGTGCAAATTTTTCTCATCATAATATCCGATATTCCAGTCAGATCGAGTATTATACTGAGGTAAAGGATATTATTTTTCTCGTAAATGATGTTATTTCCTTTCAATATTCATACAGAATATTATTTTCTTTCATATTTCATATTATGAAAGTGATAATATTTCATTTCATATTCCTAAATTTAAATTTACTACGGTAAGTATTGCTTCTATAATTCCTGAAATGATCAGAAATTCTTTGAGTTTTGCGCTTCATCTAATATCATTTCACTGTAATATTGGTCTGAACTTTTTATGAAATTTTTATCTTTTCATGACGAGTTAGTATTCACGAGTTACTATTCATGAGAAAAAAAAATTTATATTTTTTTCTATCCAAATTATCTTTGATTGTATCCATGTTTTGATCTCTATATTGACAACTTGGATACTCTTGAACTCTGGATAAATTGAATTATAAATATTTGTTCTTGATCTCACTGGATTCGTTCTTTATATCATTTTTCATCATCCTTAGTCCTATATTGTGGTGAAAATTATCTTTGGCCTGTAGTGCAAAGATGAGCTGTTGATTTATGAATATCTTTGGCCCGTAGTGCAAAGATGAGCTGTTAATTTATGAATATCTTTGGTCTGTAGTGCAAAGATGAATATGTGTTTGACATGATCATAACTACTAGGGATACAAACAAATATACTTGGCCTGTAGTGCATGGATAATTCGTTGATTAAAAATATTATTGATTGGTGTTACAAGGATAAAATATTGATGATGGACTTTTATCATCATTCTCTACTTGACTCTTCTAATAGATTATTATTTTCGTTGCAGTTGTTGATCTAAAACTTGTTATCCATCATATTTTATCTGATTTATTAAAGCTAACGATAATTTATTCTTTATTATCTTAGTCATAATATTCTTTACTGGCTAGTTGAGCTCACTATTTTCTTCCATTGTTCTCTTTAAGAAATGAGAATATTGCGGGGACTAATAGGAAAATGGAGTGATGGTCCGAGATAGAACTGTAAAAGTCCTCACTATTTTATAAAATAGTGTGATGATAATTGTAATTATTGAGGACTGAATTTGAATTTTTATATTTTTTACAAAATATTTGTAATAACGCTCACAGTTGTGTGGTCGTATTTTGCACGACCGTATAATAGTTGGAATTTAAAGATTTGTATTTGAATTTCTGTACCATGTATTTGACGACTCAGAATGGATTGTGTGAACCTATTTTGAGGGCGTCACATTTACTATCTTGATTATTAATTTCTAAACAGTGCAAATTAATCTAATAAAAATTCAAAAAGACTTACGATAATTTTTAAACGGTAATAATTTATTCAACCCCCTTCTAGATTATTGTTGGATTTTCATTTTGTTTATCTTGAAGAGCAAATAAAAGATTATTATCCAATCTTAAAGATAACAAGGGACTTTTGGAGGATTATCATGTAGGTTACAATATATGTTTCTCTATAAATAGATCACTTATTTTAGAGAGGGGCGTGCCATTTTTTATTTTCTTTTTTCATCATTTCACATCCGGCTATCAAGGAGATAATTAGTTGTTAATTTTCCGTGAGCTACTTACATAGAGTTTGGCTTCTTAATTTCTTTTTCTTTTCCTTTTCCTTTATGCGGTTCCAGAGAATGCTTACAATTGGTTTGGCTTGTAACAGTGTTATGGTTTAGTTTAATAAAATTATTTGCCATTTAATTCTTGCTTACGTAATATTTATTTCATGCTTTTCTAGTAGTTATTAAGTTGATTAAAGTTTTCTTTTATTGTTATTAATTTTATGCACTTATTATTAGTAGTTTTAATTTTGATTTTGTTAGTTTCAAATTTCATGACTAACTAAATTTGTAATATCTTGGATGATAATAAAACTAGATATTTCATAATAATATTTTCTTTCCGTTCCATAATTAATGCATAATTATTTTCGCCTTCATATCTTCTTTGGTACAAATTGCATATGATTCTTATATTGATTGCGAGGTTTTTGATAAATTATAATTAATCTGTAAATTTTTCATAACTTATGTTTGTCCATATTAATTATATGAATCATTATTTTTAAAGGAAAGGGAAAATAATTTGGGAATGAATTTGAAAAATATGAAATTGTTTATTATGTTAGTATTTAGTGGATTCAGATTCATGTGTATCTATTCTCATTAATAGTTTCCGTTATTATTATTAGTTTGCATAATTTAGTTAGTTAATCATCACCATTATATTTATTTCTAATTTATCTAAAATATTAATTAAGGATATATTAAAGAATTGATCTAGTCTATATGGTTCTACATGCACTTGCCAAATCTACAATAGACGATATACATTTGCAGTACATAATTTTAACACATCAAGTTTTTGGCGCCGTTGTCAGGGATTAGAATTAATTTTTTATTTATTCGAATTAGTTTTTAACTCTAATATTTTTTTTCAGGATTATCGAAGCGGATCGAAGGAGCGAAAAAATAAAGATTTTGTTGTTGTACTTTCTTTGGTACTTCGTATCTCCATATTTTTTTAAAAAAATAAAAAATTAGTAGTTTAGTTTTTTTATTAATATTTTTTAATTGCCGCATTCATGCATTCACTCACGTAGAGTACATCCTGTTTAGGTTTTTATTTTTTATTTTTTTATTATTTATTTTGTCAAATATAAACTGTGGTGATTGCTGGAGGATTGAAGTACATAAAATTTCTTCTTCTTTCGTAATTCACATATTTTTAGGACACTTTATTTGTTACAATTTTTTTATTTTATTTGTGCATTTTCATCTTTAATCTAACATTAAGGGCAAAATTTTGTAAGAAGATAAGTTGGGGATTTCATCGCCCTTTCTTGACCCACAAATAACCCAATTTGCATTTTGCATAACCCAGACCTAATAAAATCAAGTAGACGTCCCCTAATACTAGTGGTGCACAATAGGCCGGCCAGGTCTGGTCCGGCCTGGGCCTGCCAGGCTTTGGCCGTTGACCAGGCCAGGCCAGGCCTTGACTTTTGGGCCTTCAGGCCAGGCCTTGACTTTTGGGCCTTCAGGCCAGGCCAGGCCAGGCCTTTCCCACCAAATTACGGCCTGCTGAGGCCTGTAGGCCAGGCCAGGCCAGACCTTGGGCCAGGCCTAGGCTGGTCCGGTTTGGTTTAGAATTTTTTTTTAAAAAAAATTGCACATGGGCCTTGTTTTAGGGGTGATCCGGTCTAGGGAAGGGCCTGGGGCTGGGGGCTAGGGCCTGGGGGCTAGGGGCGGGGGCCTGGGGCTGGGGGCTGGGAGCGGGGGCTGGTCCGACTGGAGGCTGGCAGCCTGCTAGGCTGGGCTGCTATGAGTTACTGAGTAGTGAGTACTAACTAAATAGTAAAGTAGTAAACTAACTAATAATAAATAAATAACTAACTTATATTAATAATAACATTAATAATAACTATTAATAATGTTATATTATTAATAACTATTAATAATATTAATATTATGTAGTTGTTATATTAATAATATGCTATGCAATATTAACTAACTTATGAATATTAAATAAACTAAGTAGTGTATTAATATTAAAATTTAATCAACTAACTTATTAATATTAATAAACTAACTCATATATTAATATATGAATTATTAAATGTACTTCCAATAAAATTTTATAAAAATGATGCAAGATTTTTGAGATTTATTTTATTTTAACATTCTACTACGCACCAATATAAGTTGAATGATTAGATCAAAAATAAATATATTTCTCTTAAATTAAAATAAAATATGATTTAGATGTAACTGAATATAAAATAAATTAATTTTCTAAATATATGTATAGTTGTTTACTATGCACTTCGTAGAAAATACTGTAGATTACACTTTTATTTTTTGAATATAAAGTTAGTTTTATTGAAGCAACTATTAATATTAACTATCAACTATGTATAGTTGATTACTATCAACTAAGTAACTAACTTATTATTAATATTAAATATACTAACTAGTTATATACTAACTATGAACTAACTTAAATGCAATTAACATGCAATTAACATATTAAATAAATATGCATATTAACTAAATAAACATATTAATATGCATATTAACTAAATAAACATATTAATATGCATATTAACATATTAAATAAATAAATATGCAATATTAAATAAATATGAAATAAACATATTAATATGCAATAAACATGAATATTAAATAAATAAATAACATATTAAACATTAAACATTAAATATTTAATATGCATATTAAATATTAAAATATGCAATATTAACATTAACATATTAATATTAATATGCAATATGCAATATTTAATATTAATATTAAATATTAAATATTTAATATGCAATAAATATTAAATAAATAAATATGCAATAAACATGCTATTAACATATTAAATAAATATGCATATTAACATATTAACATATTAGCATGTTAAATGCAATTAACATGCTATGCAATATTAACTAACTTATGAATATTAACTAACTTATGAATATTAAATAAACTAAGTAGTATATTAATATTAAAATTTAATCAACTAACTTATTAATATTAATCAATTAACTCATATATTAATATTAAAATTTAATCAACTAACTTATTAATATTAAATAAACTAGCTAATATATTAATTAAATGTACTTGCAAGAAATCAAGAATGAATAATTAAAATTTTAAATTTTATTGATGTATTAATTAAAACTAATGTATTATAATTTATAAATTACAATAATGAACAAGTTAAAATTTATTATTTATTGATGAATGATTATAAATTTAAAGTTCAAAAATTATAAATAATTAATTGGATAAAAAATCATGTAAGGCCTCAGTCCAGGCCCCAGGCCAGGCCAGGCCAGATTTTTGCCTAAAAATACCGGCCTTTTCAAGCCTTCCAGGCCAGGCCTGATCGGGCCAGGCCTTGACCAGGCCAGGCCCAGGCCGGACCAAGGCCGGACCGCAGGCCTCGGGCCTTTTGTGCACCACTACCTAATACTCTCGAGCTCAATTAGGATAAAAAACTCCAAGAGGAGTCTAAATTTTAAATTAATCAAACTACTGGTGTCTAGGCAAGTGGTTCAAAAGATAAACACCAAAAGAACGTGGGTTATTCAAGTAGTCACCGTACCTACAGAGACTCTCACATTTCTTACACTTACCTGACTAGTGGTGTGATTAATTTTGAATTTGGTAGACTTTGCGGTGTAACTTGGAATTGTTATAAGCTGTCTAGATTTTATTTAGATTGACTTTACTATATATCTATCCGTTCTAAATTAGAAGATCATTGTTGACTTTTAAAAATTAATTTGAGACATTTTTAAACTCAAAATTAAGATTATTCATTAAAAATTATGAAACAATGAATTTTCAATTAGCAATACTTCTTAGATAGTTTATAATATTCGTCATTGTATTTAATAAAATTAAAAAAAAATCATATTAATTTTTAGTTTAAGAATATGTTAAATTAACTTTAAAAATGTCAGTGATTATTTCCATGATTATGATCAGTTAATGGGATTTGGTCAGAAAGTAGTATTGCCTCTATCACTAGCTTCGGTATTCTCTAGAAAGATTATGGTAGTTAAGACTGAGGTATGTACTGCTGTGACATTTAATTCTCAATTCTAACTTAGGTGAGTTTACTGTGAAGTTTATTTTCTCTTTATACGAGATTTAATTGTTTGGTTGTGAGTTAATTTCTTACTTATTTAATTATGTTTGATTGATTCTTGATATTGTAATAGTGCAACAATGTATTTAATTATGAAATTATATTTCATTCTCCAAAAAGTGGGGTTTTCCAAAAAAAATTAGTCCCTTTAATTATGTTGTAGAGCGAAAAAGAGAATTTATTTATAATATTATATTTCTTTTAATTAATTTTATCAAATTTTCTTTCATTAATTATCAACCTACTTTTCTAATTTCTAATCGTAAAGAGAGAAAACAACTTAACATATATAATATGTAAATTTGTTGTATATATCCTAATTATGAGGTGACAATTTTTGAAGGACAATTGATTGTAACACTCAACAAACAAGATGAATCAAAACTTAGCACTTAAAAATAGACAATAAAAACGAAAAGAAAAGGCAATAGAGAGCTGCATAATTGTCTTAGAACTTAGAAATCACCTCTATGCATGAGGATCTAAACACTAGGTCTGTGATTTCCTTCTTCTTTTTCTTAAATCAAAATAAGTTGGAGAGAACAATTGAAAAAACAATTATATTTGAGCATTAATTATCATAATAAAAATTTTTGGTGAAAAACAAAATTTTATTTTTTTCATAATAATTAACCCAAAAGGCTTGGGTTAATATTACATAGGCAATCTGATAATGAGTAGTTCTATGTGTATAAATTTGACACAAACATTAATGCACAAATAGAGAAAAAAAATAGTATATGAGTCCTACTATTTAAATTGTTGATAAGATTTGTTAATCTTTTGTATCATTTTTCGATTATTCAAAATATCAGATAATAGTGTTTGTGTACAAATGTTTATGCACATTTGTTCACATAAAATGTACTAGTCAATTTTTCCTTTAAATTAAACATAAATGTCTACCTTATTACTCCTCATGTTCCTTTTTAATTAACATTTTAAGGTTATGCAAATAGATTAAAAAATTCAATTAATACTTTGTCAAATCGACTAAATTGAGTATAAAATTTCAATATTAACCTTTTAAAATGTATTGAAAAGATGAGAGAGGAACAAATTAACCTGTAATCATAAAAGATAATATGAAAAAATAAATATTTAATACTTTCTTGAAATCTATAAACGACAAATAAAAATAAACAAATATCTCTCTAAGACACATAAAAAGTCACGGAGGGTAGTATTATTTTAGGGCAAAACTAATGATTTGGTCACCGAAGTTGGCACGTTTTATTGAATACACGATTGAACTTTTAATTTTTTAAATTACCCAACTGAACTAATTATTATTTTTAAATTGGATCACTCCGTTAAAAAAAAGTAGACAGGCTTTAAGATTTTATCTATGTGGCCCTGAAAAAAATATACAAAAATAAAAAATATTACAAGTGGCAAAAAAATAAATAAATAACTTAGAAGTAAAAATAAAAAAATCAAACATCTTTCTTATTTAACAGAAACAGATCTAACCATCCAGATCTAACAGATCTAATTTTTTTAAATCTAACAAATCTCTTTCGTCTCTCTCGAAAAATGTCTGCAACAATGTTCCATCATAAACCCTATTCAGTTCACTAAATGTAAGCCAATGGGGAACAACATGCTGTTTAAAAATCCATAAGTAATCACTAAAATTACCCTTCACATATTCATCAATCTGACCATCAGCTGGAGCAAATATTGTCAATTTTAGTTTACCCATAACCCCCACCAGTTGCATATCAAGAAATGTGGCCATTCGATTATATCCCCTTGACCTCAACAAATTTGAAGCTTTAGCATAAAAGTCAAAAGGGTGACACAAACTCAAGATGTCATGTTCAGCAATCGAATTAGGGTAAGGATCCGAAATTGGAACCGGAGCCGGAATTGAAACCGGAGCCAAATTTGGGGGTATTTGAAATGAAGAATTAAAGAACCCATTAACCCCATATATGATCAGTGATTTCTTATCCTCAAACATGGCTGTTTCATTAATCTTGATATTATTGATCGATAATTGTGAACAGGAGGGGGAAGAAGTAACAACAAGTGAATGATTGGACAGGAATGTGGGTATTTTGGTGCCGTAAGGTAAGGTTTTGAGGGTTTTAATGGAAAGGAGAAGCGGTGAAATTTGGTATTGGAATTGATTCAGAGAGGGTTGGCCCGATTGAATGAAGGCGGCGTTAGAAGGAGCGAAAACAGTTAAATTTGGGGACTGAGAGAGAAGTGGGGTTTGGTAGACGAGTTGAAGGGTTAAGGCCATCGAGAGGTGACCGGAATCAGAGAGAATCTCCACTGCATTGAGGAGGAGAGGAGAGGAGAGGAGAGGAGAGGAGAGGGGGAGGACGAAAGGAATAGGATGAGAGAGAAGAGAAAAAAAGTCGCCATGGATCTTGCTTGTCTTGAGAAAAAAAGCCTAAGTTTATCCTAAAAAGTTTTTTTTTTTATTTTTTGCCACATGTAATATTTTTAATTTTTGTATTTTTTTTCAGAGCCACGTATATAAAATCTTAACGCCTGTCTAATTTTTTAACGGAGTGACCCAATTTAACAATAATAATTAGTTCAGTTGAATAATTTAAAAAATTAAAAGTTCAATCGTGTATTCAATAAAACGTGACAACTTCGGTGGCCAAATCATTAATTTTGCCAAAAATGTTCTTCACTTGTATGCATGCTTAAGGAATACACTACAAATTCAAAGAAACAAAATAAAGGAAAGTAAAAATGTCTGTTTATTTTACCTTCTTGAGGTCCATTTAATGGGAAAAAAATTAATTTGACCCGCAGCCAATCAGGCCCTATGTTTATTGAGTGGTTGACTAATTTGTTTATTTTTCAATATTTTTAAAAGGTATAGGTAGCTAGGTAGTATTTTGTAACATATATTTTAGGGATTATATTAATTGCTTAAAAGGTGTGCCGGCCTTTCTTATGATTACTAGACAAAATGTTCTGAAATTACGGGACTGAATTTTATGCCTAACTTTTACACTTTAGAAAGCAATCCTTAATTTATCATACTTTGAAATCTTTCAACATCAATATAGTGTGTGTGTGTGAGAGAGAGAGAGAGCATAAATGAAAGTTTAAGCTTGATTAGTTTATATATGATAACATGATCTTAAGCTAATTTTGAATTAATTTTTGATCATGATGTTTATTTTAAGGAGATTAAATGTGATTGAGTTTTTGTTTAGTTACCAACTTCCTTTTATTACAATTTAAGGGATACATTTTATTCTACGAGTCAGGGGGGAGGGGGGAGGGGGGAGGGGGGGGGGGGCGGGGGGAGAATGGGGAAGAGAACATGAGCGGAAACTATAACTTTGCATAGCAAAGTAGAGGTTTTTACCATTAGACTAACATCTTTGATCCAATTAAATGTAATTATGTCTCGAAGTATTAATGAAATTACATTTTAGTCCTCGAAGATAAAATTTTAAAATATTCTTTTTGATTGATAAATTTATTGATATAAAGTTTTGAACTTTTAATTTGATGCAGCCAAGTAGTTTAGCCTAAATAATTTTGAAATTGGTTTTAATTAATGACTTTTTTTAACCATGGGCAGCATTCAAATTAAAGTGGACTAGTTACTGAATGAAGGATCATTAGTTGTAGTGAATTTAAAATTAGTTGGCCAGAAGACATGATTGTTAAACCATGAAACATTAAGGACTTAATTCCAATTATTTTTTAAATAAAGGGTAGAGTTCATTTGCAGTTATACTTTAGGGGTTAAAATGAATTGAAGACACTCCAACAATATTCTCTTGTTCCAAAATGAGAACCCTAATCATTTTGTGTGCTCAAGTAAAGTTGAGGTGCAAAGCTAATTTATTTGTAACAATTTGGGTCAAATTTTCAATCCAAATCATAGTACAATAAGGTTTAATGCGCTGTTTTATAGGTTCACTTAAAAAATTATGACTAAACGTATTGTTGAAACTTGTGACTTATATGGTGTGTATGAGAGGTACTGAGAAGTTTTTAAAAAAACCCGTGCGGAGCGGAGATAAAAGTAGCGATTATATATATTCTCTATTGTAAAAATCCTATATACTCAAATAATAATAAAACGTCTCTCTCTGGTCCCGTGGATGTACCCGTGTTTGGAAAACCACGTAAATTTCTGTGTTAATTTTTATTATCGTGTGCGTGTGATCCAATTCTAACAAGTATTAATGATAACAGTTTGAGTCTTTTATATACATATTTAAATATCTCACTGTGCTGTTGCATTATGAGCTAAAAATCATGGGATACAAAAGTACAAAATGCAAAATTTAAAAGTTGACATATATAGTGTAATCTTCTTCTGTATATATCACATGAAGAACAGGCCCGTGCGCGGAAGAAAAAGAAAGTTTGCCGCCTTTTATTTTATATTGGGAGTCTAGCTACCTATTACTACTTTGTTTTTTTAACTTTGAGACCAAAGTGGGATGAAAAAGATCCAACTTTCGACTGACTTGTCCCCACGTTTGGCCCAATTGAGTGGTAAATAAAGTTTTCTCATTTTTCTACTCTCTCATCATGATTCATGAGTGACAATTTCTCCCTCTCTCTTCCCAATTGCGCTCCTAGAGAATGTTACACCATGCCATTACATGTATAGTTTGGTTGCATCCGGTTAGCATGAAACTTATTTTTGGGTAAGTTAGTTAATTGGTCAATAGACGGCTGACACACATAGAGCCTCGTCTGTATGTTATTATTTTATTGGTCAATTGACCAACTTACCTAAAAATGAACTTCATGCTAACCACTACTTGGCGTTAGGTAAGGAAAATAATTAAAATCCTTTCAAATTAAGTTTTTTTTAAGAAAAAATGAAATGAATTTGGAGATAAAGTTGATTTTATTTTTGGTTCAAAACTTTTTTCCTAAAGTGGGAGGATTTGGAGGGATGGAAAAACATTGAAAAAATTAGATATTTTATATTACCTAAAGTAACCTTTCAAAATAAATCATATCATTTATTATATTAATATGTAAGGGTAATATAGTAATAGTATAGTTTAAAAATAAAAATATTTTCCCTTCCTTTATCTCCTTCTAAACTCACAAATAAAAAAAAATATAATTAAAATGTCATCACTTCCTTACCTTTTTAAAACTCACAAACATTATTTGGGAAAATTATAGTTAATTTGCACTCATTCCCCTCCTATACTTTTCATTCATATCGCATCCCTTCAAACTCCCAAATGCATAGAGTATTCGAAAGTCTAAACACATTTTAAAATTTTATTCGTTAAGCAGCAATTTATTTAACTCGCAAACATAATGTATAAACCTCAAATGTAATGCACCTAAATTGGTGCGGTGCGTTTGGAGATTCAAACGCTGCAAATGATACCGTCGCAAACACTGGTAGCCGAACAAATCTTATGTTTCTGAATGTTTCTAAATGTTTCTGAATTTTTGAAGAAAAAGTGAAAAATTAAATTAAATTATAATAGAAAATAATAATAAAAATAATTTGTAAATTTTCTTTTATGTTGATACTAAGTTAATATTGGAAAAAAAGAAGAAGAAAATTTAAGTTTAAAGTTAGATTACTGTTTAACCTTATATTATTTTTATTGTTTTATAATGTATAGAATATAATGAGTATTATAAAAGATTTGTTTATTTATTTACTTTTTCATTCAAATTCATCTACTTTTGAATAAACAATTTTGGTCAGAATAGTGGGCAAGTTTTTTTTATACATTTTTGTTTTTTTTTCTTATTATACTGACAAAGGGTAGTTAATTTGCTCATATATTTTGGAAAAAAATAATTAAAAATTACTTTATTTTTATATTTTGGAACGGGAAGAGAATAATTTTTTCAGTGAGTATTTGCTAATTCTTAATTTTAGTTTTACAATTTAATATGAAAGAAATTAGATGATCTATCAAATCTTAATAAAAAAGATAAAAGCCTAAAAATCTGTACTAAAAGTCTATCAAAAGGACTGTTTGCTCAATGATTTCACTAATAAAATCTTGCCACTTCATTTTGCCATATTAGTGCAGGACTTTATACTTTTAATTGGTCATTTGGAGTATTAAGAACATGAATATGTGTCAAACGTGCGTGTGAATAATTGTCAAATTACCATCTAGTCATAATCCATATGTTCCAAATTCATAGTCATATTTGCCTTCTCTTTGCGTTCGAGAATTAGAGTCTGTTCTTGATAATAAAATTGATTATTCATTGGCGACGGGTCAATCTGTCGACAATGATCTATTTTTTTGTAGTGATATCTTGCCATAATTCTAAGATGTAAAATATGAATTCAATATGACTTGGTTGGTATTTTTGGACAGTAAATAGAGCCTCCTGAGCTCGAATATGACCGGGGGCGGATCTATGATTTATTCTCAACAGGAGTAGATTTTTTTGGGTTAAAGTTTAGTGAGGTAGAGAACAAGAATTTGAATACATTATACACCTTGTGTTTAATTTTTTTTAGAGTTTTTTTTGCCCCTCTAAATTATTTTTTTTGTAAATTTGTGTCTTTAAATTTATTAAATTTTATTTTTACTCCTCTCACTATACCTATATAAAAAAAAGTTGAGCATAGGACTCCCTATTTGTCCTCCACGTAGATCCGCCAGTGAATATGACAAAAGACCATATACAAACCTAATACTTGAAGGCAATTGAACGGCCATCTTAAAAAATAGATGAGCCACATCAGAAAAATACTCTCTAACAGCCTCTTCAGTCTTAGTCATCAAATCTGCAACCTTCTTCTCACTCTTCAAATCTGTAATGTCTTTTTCACTATTCAAATCTACAATTAAAGCTAAAAACATTTATTACGTTTGATGAGTTTGATGTATAGCTCATTGAATTGAAGAGACTGATGAGACACAAAATATATATGAAAGTAACAAATAATATTTTTTAAATTGCCACGTAGGTCAACAAACTTCAATTTGAAGAGTTTATTTTGCTACTACAATTGGAGATGCTTTAAGGTAATTGTGTGGGCCTTATTAGATTTGTCTGCTTAGTTGTACAGTTACTAAAATAAGGCTATTTTGTTATTCTACATTAAATGAATTTCTTAATTTCTATTTATCATGTATATATCTTGGAATATGTATATCATCTAATTAAGTATATTCGACTATCGTGTACAATTAAATGTCATGGATAACTATGTGGTTGTGTACAAGAAATAATACAAACGTTTTATTATTAGGAATTTTATTCTTGTGCTTTAGGCCTTAACAAGTTGACATTGTTCTCTAAAGAAACCAATAATTAAATCAGAAATGGTTCCCTAGATTGCAATAAAGGGATTAGATTATTCTGTATGTCGGCCTAATTTGGGCCGCCCTGTTTGGATACTTTTCTCGTGAAATGATCGTGGTCCCAAATTTACTAGAAGCCAAACAGTCCCTTCGTCATGTACCTCTAGATATTGGCTTATATCATTTTAGAACCCCTGGCCCTCGATAGCTTAACCTCATGGCTTTCTTCCCCTTATACTACTGTTGCCTGTTGGTGATAATAGGTAGGATTTCCTAGTGTGTGTGTATATATATATATATATATTGTACGTGAACATGAAAATTGGATATAAAATTTAGACATAAGTGTATTTAAATTTTATTTATTTGTATTTTTATCCTTAATGGTGGGTAAAAATATAAATATATAAAATTCAAATACACTCATATCCAATTTTTATGTCTAACTCTCTCTCTCTCTCCTCTTTATCACCTGGGTAAAAAAATATTATATTTTGATATTATTTTTAAACATTTGAACATTATCGTCTTAATTAATTTAAAAATTTTGGACTGATATTTTTATAATATTTATAAATTATTATTTAAATATAAATTATTTAAGGATAATGGGTTAATTTTAGGGAAAAAAATTAATATAAGATATTTATATTATATTATCTGCAAAAAATATAATTGTAATTCTATAGTTTTATTAAATGTATAATTTTTTATTGTATTTTTCTAAAATTTAATCATGTGAAATGTTAGATAGAGATAGAGATGTGCACTATCTCTAACACATTAAGGAATACCACTAACACACCAAAATTTCTGTATAAAAAAACGAAAAAAAAAAGCAACCAAATTAGCAATTACATAAAATAACAACCCAGACTATCACATTACATAAAGTAGTAACCCAATTTTTAACAAGTAGCAACCAACAATACCAATTTTGTATTACATCAAATGTTAAATAGTGCCAACTATTGCATAAACTTGTGCTTGAATCTTCAATTAATCTAGCCTGTGGATGAAAAAACTATTATTTTCTGAACTTGCACTTGAATCTTCATTTCATGAAAAAGACTTCAATAAAAATCAACCGACACCGTTGCGCTAATTCATTAACTCATAGTTTTTCAATGTCATTCATGTGTTATCCGACAACGCAGCATTATCGGGCTCAGATCCTCTTGCATCACTATAGAAGGAGATGAAAGGAGAAAAGGGAGATGATGATAATAATAGGGTGGCCCTTAGGCCCCTTGCATTTTCCCTTCTTAGCTTACAACCAAATGTTGCATCTCCCTTGTTTCCAAAACATCTTGTTGTACTCTAAATCAACTTGCTTAAAGCTGGCTAGCTTAGCCCGTGAGTGAGTGAGAGCTACAAACAAAGAAAGTGGTGTTTGTGGGGCTTTATTTCTTCGATATATAGGGAGATTGCCATGCATGGAAAGGAGCAAAAAGGGAGTACTGAAAGCTATGGGCACATGCATTGCTAAGTCCACGTAAAATATAGATACGGCCCAGCCACATGCAATGCCGAATTCACGTTAAATAACACACATATTCTATACTATTTTTTCTTTCTGGTACATCTATATTCTATACTATGGCAACACATATATAATTTATTTATTTTACCCTTTTTTTAGAGTCTTTGATAATATCAGAGCAATAATTATAGAAAATTGTTAAATTCACAACAAAAGTGTCGCTATAAATCTTATAATCGTCGCTATACATCTACAGCGACACAAAATAACAAAAAGTGTTGTGGTTTAACGATTCCTAATTATATTAGAATAATGCTACAGACACAAATTATTCTACAAATATTTTATAAATTGCTGCTGTGGCATACTTTACCTCAGTTTTTTATGTGGGGCCGAAGACTACATTAAGCAATTTGTTGATCAATATGCTGAGATGGAGTATACTTCATCAGCAGTTTTAAAATATTTGTAGAATATTTTGTGACTGTAGCATTACTCATTATATTATCACAACAATAAGTGTCGTTGAAAATTGGTTAAAGCAGAAGTGTAAATATATTAATAAATGTTGGTCAATGTCATTTCCTCCGCATTAAATGCTCCAGCCCTTTGAATTTTCCATGGTCCGAACCTTTGATTTTGGCCTCTACTTTTTCTTTGCTCCCTCCTCCGGTTTATGGCTATAAAAGGCTGCCAACAACACACCAACACAAAAACTCATATACTCATCCTAGAGTTAGAAGAAATAGAGAGTGAGAGAAAAGCTTTAGCATTCTGTTAAGCTTAAAATAGAGAGAGAAAGATAATTCAAATAAAATGGTGTTTTATTTGGATTCCATCACATAGTTATTGTGGTGAAGTAATTTGAATTTGTACTCAAATTAAGATATCTTTGTATTCTCTCAGAATATTATAGTGGATTTTTCGGAAATCGTCCCGTGATTTTTACCTCTTAGTTTTAGAGGGTGTTCACGTAAAAATCTTGGTGTCTCGTGGTTGGATATTTTCTACTCATTATTTCCTGCAGTGGTTATTATTTTTTGTGGAACTGTGGATTTAATCTGGTTGGCATATACTGATATTTTATTCATTTAATTTTTCAGAGACAACAGTATTTTGGGAGGTGATTTTTTCCAACAACTGGTATCAAAGCTAAGGTTATTTGCTCGGTTGTTCTTGATAAATTTTATGAAAGAATCAATTGGAGCCATGATTAAATTGACATCTTCAAATTTTTCAATCTGAAAGCCCAGAATGGAGGATATCCTTTATTACAAGGATTTGTATGATCCGTTGGAGCTCGAGGAAAAGAAGCCCGTGGATAAATCTGAGGGTGATTGGAATAAAATGAATAGGAAGACTATTGGTCACATCCGGCAGTGGATTGATCAAAATGTGTTCCACCATGTTTCGCAGGAGACGGATGCTCATACTTTATGGACACCACTAGAGTCTATGTACGAGAAGAAGAATGCACAAAATAAAACTTTTGTGATTCGAAAAATTGTGAACCTGAAGTACAAAGACGGGAGCAGTGTGTCGGAGCATATGAGTGAGTTCCAAGGCTTGGTGAACCAGCTGTCCACCATGAATTTGAATCTTGATGATGAGATTCAGGCTCTTTTGCTTCTCAGTTCGTTGCCAAACAGTTGGGAGACTTTGGTAGTGTCTCTAAGCAATTCAGCTCCGGAACGAAAGATGACTATGCAAATGGTCAAGGACAGTCTCCATAATGAGGAGACAAGGCGAAAAGAGCAAGGCGTAAATTTTGAGACACATGCTCTTGTTGTAGATAACAGGGGCAGAAGCACTTTTAGGGGATTTCACAAAGGAGATCAAAGTCGCAGCAAAAGAAAAAATCACAAGAGCAAGTCAAAGACCAGATAAGGTGAAACCTATAGATGTTTCCATTGTAATAAGAAAGGTCATTACAAGAGAAATTGCAGGATCTGGAAAGACAAGCAGAAAAATGGTGAGCAAAGAAAGGTTGAGGAGAAGAACACTGTAGCCACAGTCACTGAAGATGTTGTGATTCTTTCATTTGGGGAAGAAGAATGTTTGCATGTTGATGATCAGAAAGTTGATTGGGTGGTTGATACCGGTGCCTCGTATCATGCTACACCCAAGAGAGAATTTTTCACAACTTACAAAGTTGGAGACTTTGGGTACGTGAGAATGGGAAATACTGATCAATCCAAGATTACTGGAATTGGCGATGTTTGCATTTAGACAGGTGTTGGTTGCACTGTTACCTTGAGGGATGTTAGACACGTTCCTGATCTGCGTCTTAACTTGATTTCTGGCATGACCTTGGACAGAGAAGGCTATGAGAATCACTTCGACAGTGGAAAGTGGAAGCTTTCCAAGGGCTCTATGGTGATTGCAAGAGGTGCTGCTTGTTGTTCATTGTACAAGACTCATGTGAAGATGTGTTCTAGCGAGTTGAATGCAGTTGAGGATGACTCTTCACCAAACTTATGGCATAAGAGGTTTGGCCACATGAGTGAGAAAGGGTTGCAGTTATTAGCAAAAAGGTCACTCGATCATTCCTTTTGCTAAAGGTACTATTTTAAGCCCCTGTGACTATTGTTTGTTTGGGAAACAACATAGAGTTTCTTCTGTAGGGATTTCAGCACATAAACGCAGCGGAAATTAAAATTTTCCGAAACCCTAAAACAGGATCCATGCGAAAACATATTAATTTAGAGGTTTAGATTTATTTTACAGATTATCCAAGCTTGAATGGAGACGATCGAAATTCTGGAACAACTTCGAATCTTCAATGCAATCCAAAGGAACTGCGTCTCTACGGTATCCACACGAACGCCCCGTGAATCGTCACACGATCTGCAGTGAAGAGAACAGCGGTACTAGGCGCCAAGGATCTTGACTTTCTCGCGTTTTTCTCTCTAGTCTCTCTCTAAGAGCGGCTAGGGTTTGGGTTTATAATGAATACCCTAAAACGGCTGATATATCATATATATAGCAGTTAAAGGAATTAACCAAAACCTAATCCAATTAGAAAAATAAAATCTAAATTTATATATATTATATATTAATTAAGTCTTACTTAATTAATATACATATATATACAAATTATCATATTAATTTAAATACTATCAATCATATTGACATATTTAAATTCTTACAATTTCAATTAATTCCTTTTTAATTACATTCTAAGTGTGTGACCCTATAGGTTATTATTATGTTGGCAATAATTTTAAAATTATATTATAAAATTATAAACAGTGAGCGGCATCTAGTAATGCATCACTGCTACCCAAATAATAATAAGATCGATGATTCGATGCAACCTTTTCGTGACCAATGTTTCAATGTAATTTAATCCTTTTAACCTTGACATCCTAGATTAAACTTGAGTCATGGAATGTGTCATACTCTTCATAATTTAATCTAAGTTTTCTTGATCAATGAGTAGACTATATGAAACAAATCACTATTTGAGCATGTCCATGCATTTCATAGTCCTACTCAATCAAGAGGCTTATGGATATCACCCTTAATATATAGGAGGGTTACATTTCATCTAAATCACTTATATTACTTACACGATTCATGATGTACCCAATAATCACCTTTATTGTCCACCCTATTAAAGGTGACCTTTGATGATATCAAAGTACATAAATTTTCGTGTAGTAATATAGTTATTTCAGGTCAGAGGATCATTACATCATTGTCACTAAGAGGATTGCTTATGACACTTTGCATAATGCTCCACGTAGAATTCTCCTGGTGGGTCTGTCCAGTACATTGTTCTCTAACATGTACCTATGCATTGACTCAATATCTCATATATTTATGACCAATGAGATTTGGCCATTAGTCAATCCACATACTAGTCTCAATGTATCATTGTTGTTCAATTAACAATGACACTCGACTAGGGACATTTAAAAATAATGATACTAATTGTAATTATATGATTTTATGTTCAAGTCACATACTTGAAGTCATATAATTTGTATCACTATTCTAAGGACTTTTATTATGCTAACATTTATATAACGCAATAAATAAAACCATAATAAAATAATTCATTTATTCAATCAAATATAATATCAAAAATGTTAAGCAATTACATCAAAGAATTGGCCTCTAGGGCATAAACTCTAACATCTTTTAGTAGCTCAGCTAAAAGAAAATCAGAGTTACTAGAAAGGGTATATTATGATGTATGTGAACCCATTGAAGTTGAGTCTTTGGGTGGAAATAAGTATTTTGTTACCTTTATTGATAATGCTTCGCGAAAGGTGTGGGTATTTTGTTGAAAACAAAAGACCAAATATTCCAGTATTTTCAGAATTTCCATGCTATGGTTGAAAGAGAGACTGGAAAATCATTGAAGTGTCTTCGTAGCGACAACGGAGGGGAATACACTTCAAAGGAGTTTGCTGAATATTGCAGTAAGCATGACATTCGACATGAGCAGACTGTTCCTGGTATCCCACAGCATAATGGTGTGGCTGAGAGAATGAACCGCACTATTATTGAGAGAGTGCAATGCATGTTGAGAATGGCTAAACTGACCAAGTCATTATGGAGTGAAGCTGTCCGTACAGCTTATTACCTGATTAATAGATCTCCATCAGCACCGTTAGATTTTCAGATTCCAGAAAATATTTGGAGTGAAAAGGATTTGTCTTATTCTTATTTGAGGGTATTTGGGCACTAGGCTTTTGCACATATCCCCAAGGAACAAAGATCGAAGCTTGATGACAAATCTACTCCATGCGTGTTTGTTGGCTATGGGGATGCAGAGTTTGGGTACAGGTTATGGGATCCAGTGTAGAAGAAATTATTCAGAAGCAGAGATGTGGTGTTTCATGAGCACCAGAATTATGAGCATTTTGATAAAGCTACACAACCCAGAGATAATAGAGTTCCAGACCTCAGCAAAGTTTCATCTCCAGTACAGAATGCCACAATTGGAGAAGGAGGTCAGAATGAAGATATGACTGATACAGATTTGCGCGATGATGATGGGTCAGATCCAGAGAGTGTTGATCAGGGGGAGCAACCTGATATTGAAGAACCTCAGCTAAGAAGATCCACGAGAGAACATGTGCCATCAGTCAGATATCCTTTATCTGAATATCTTTTAGTTGCTGAGGAAGGGGAGCCAGAGGATTTTCAGGAAGTCAAGACTCATAAGGAGAAGAGCAATTGGCTGAGAGCTATGCAGGATGAGATGGATTCTTTGCACAAGAATCACACCTATGAGTTGACTACACTTCCGAAGGGCATGAAAACATTAAAGAACAAATGGGTGTTCAAGCTTAAAAAGGATGGTGAAAAACTAATGAAGTACAAGGCTCGGTTAGTCGTCAAGGGTTTTGCTCAAAAACAAGGTATTGACTTCGATGAGATTTTTTCTCCAGTTGTGAAGATGACTTCTATTCGAGTAGTGCTGGGATTAGTTGCTAGTATGGATCTTGAGCTTGAGCAGTTGGATGTAAAGACTGCTTTTCTTCATGGAGATTTGAAGGAAGAAATTTATATGGAGCAGCCAGAGGGATTTGAAGTTAAAGGGAAAGAGCACTTGGTTTGCAAGTTGAAGAAAAGTTTGTGCGGCCTGAAAGAAGCCCCAAGGCAGTGGTACATGAAATTTGATTCATTTATGGTGGATCAAGGCTACAGCAGAACAGTTGAAGATCACTGTGTGTATGTCAAGAAGTTCCCAGATGGTAACTTCGTAATTCTGTTGTTATATGTAGATGATATGTTGATAGTTCGGCAGGATGCTGATATGATTCGTAGGCTCAAGGGTGAGTTGTTCAAGTCCTTTAATATGAAGGACTTAGGCCCGGCTAAACAGATTTTGGGCATGAAGATTGTTCGTAACAGGAAAGCCAAGAGACTGTGGTTGTCACAAGAAAAGTATGTTGAACGGGTGCTTGCAAGGTTCAACATGGGTGATGCTAAGCCAGTTAGTACACCACTTGTCGGTCATATTAAGCGGACAAAGCGCATGTGTCCTTCTACCAAGGAAGGGAGAGATGATATGGCAGCAGTTCCCTACTCATCTGCTGTAGAGAGTCTTATGTACGCAATTGTGTGTACACGACTAGATATTGCTCATGCAGTTGGCGTTGTGAGCAAATATTTGTCAAATCCTGGTAGAGAACATTGGGAAGCAATTAAGTGGATTCTTAGATACTTGAAAGCTACTTCTAGTTTCTGTTTGAATTTTGGTAGTACGAGTCTAGTCTTGGAGGGTTTTACAGATGCAGACATGACAGATTCTGAAGAGAATAAGTCTACTTCGAGGTATTTGTTTACTTTTGCAGGAGGAGCAGTATAATAGCAATCTAAGTTGTAAAAGTGTGTTGCTTTGTCTATAACTGAGTCAGAATACATCGCTGCTACAGAAGCAGGCAAGGAGATGTTATGGTTGAAACGGTTTCTCCAAGAGTTGGGTCTGACACAAGATGAGTATGTGGTTTATTGTGATAGTCAGAGTGCAATTGACTTGACCAAGAATGCCACGTATCATAATCGGACCAAGCATATTGATGTTCGTTATCACTGGCTTCGAGAAGTGATGGAAAAGGAATTGATGAAAGTGAAGAAAGTTCATACCGACGAGAACCCCTCAGACATGTTGACAAAAGTTGTTACTCGTGACAAGCAGGAATTTTGCAAGGAATTGACCGGGATGGAATCCAAGTGACGGGGTCACAGAGATTACCTCCTTTAATGGGTTCGGAGAGGGAGATTGTTGGTCAATGTCATTTCCTCCCCATTAAATGCTCCAGCCCTTTGAATTTTCCATGGTCCGGACCTTTGATTTTGGCCTCTACTTTTTCTTTGCTCCCTCCTCCGGTTTCTGGCTATAAAAGGCTGCCAACAACACACCAAAACAAAAACTCATATACTCATCCTAGAGTTAGAAGAAATAGAGAGTGAGAGAAAAGCTTTAGCATTCTGCTAAGCTTAAAATAGAGAGAGAAAGATAGTTCAAATAAAATGGTGTTTTATTTGGATTCCATCACATAGTTATTGTGGTGAAAGTAATTTGAGTTTGTACTCAAATTAAGATATCTTTGTATTCTCTCAGAATATTATAGTGGATTTTTCGGAGATCGTCCCGTGATTTTTACCTTTTAGTTTTAGAGGGTTTTCACGTAAAAATCTTGGTGTCTCGTAGTTGGATATTTTTTACTCATTATTTTCTGCAGTGGTTATTATTTTTGGTGGAACTGCGGATTTAATCTGGTTGACATATACTGATATTTTATCCATTTAATTTATCAAAGACAACAGTATTTTGGGAGGTGATTTTTCCCAACAATAAATGCATATTTGCTCTAGTCGCAGCATAAATATATTACTCTTGCGTCAACATGCAATAGGTTCGAGTTAAAAAGAGAGAGTTAATAATATAAATTTCCAAAACAAATGCATAATTAAGATGAACTTAATTATCTATACTGTTATGTTATTATTATTATTATTATTTATTATTTTTATTATAATATACGCTCAATAATTCGAGTTTAAGAAAATTGTTATAATGTGAATAAAATTAATAATTTGAGAATGAAACAATTTTCTTATAAACATCATTTTGGTGTATATAGAACCAGTAGTAGACAATTGTCATAGTAATAGAAGTAAATTACAGTTACAGTTAAAAGCAAATTTTATTGATAATTCAGGTTAATTTAGAACAGCTCCGTAACCAAATTTAACTACTTTCCAACTTATAAGTTGAATACCATTTTTTTTTTTTGTAGTTTCTTACAAATTGAGTATTTTGAGAATATTGCAGAGAAGAGTAAAGATAAAGATGTAATAGAGTATTATTTCCTGTTTTTAGTAAGAAATTAGTGCCATGAAGTTACTGACAAGATTATTTAGGGAACTGATATTTTCATGTGTATTTCTGGTATTTTCACATGATCTTCCCTCACATAAGCATACAGTGGATCTCACCTTCATGTGAGAAGGAATCATGTGAAAATTAAATATAAAAAACAATTGTGGAAATAGTACTCCCTTATCACTTATATTTTAGGTAGATTGAATATTATCATCCCATCACTTCTATATATTTAATAAAATATTATGAATATATTTCAAAAATAAAAATTCAATTTACTATATTCATCACTCTGTTGTTGCCTTTTAGACTTGTTTTCATAACTTACTGTCAGTAAGATTCGAACTCTCGATCTTTATATCGATAAATGATAAAAGTGAGTCATACCGGTAAACCAAGTGTACATCAGTATGAAAGTTGATTGAACGAGAAGTTTTTAATTTCTCATTTTTTCAAATGAGCCTGATATTTCTAACAGTACCAAAAAGATGGGCTCAGCCCATTGAACAATTTCAAGCCCAAAAATCATATAGGCCTAACTAGAAATTAAATAAGATTTGTATCCATTCAAGCCCAATAGGCCTACAATGGTCATGAATCTACCCACCTCCATATAATCAAACAAGAAAATGAAGAAATGAAGGTTACTCTCTCCAATCCCTCTATTTAAAAATCAATGGAGGAAATAAAGCATAGAAGGTTAAATTTCAGAATTAAAAATCAAAGTGGATGTATTTAAAAATTAGAGACATTTCTAAATCGAAGAATTAAAAGAAAAAAAGAATCATCCTTAACATTTACTAGCAATAACATAATTATACCAAAAATATACCGAGTAAAAATAGTGGCATGTTAAAAAATTGTTTCACTTTATACTAAAATGTATAGCTTTGGATTGTGCGAGAATATTATTACTAAGTACTCATTTTGATCTAATTTATAAGATTAATACTGACATTTTAAAAAGTCAATTTCAAATATTTTTAAACTCAAAATTAACATGAATTCATGTAGATTATAATTAGACCTGACAAACGGGTAGGCTTGGCCCAAACGGGCCTGGCCAAAACAACTCAATTTTTGCTGGGCTGAAATTGTGCAGTCCAAAGCTAGCCCGAGGCGGGCTGACCGGGTCGGTCCACGGACTCAGACCGATTTAGGCTTACATTTTGTTAAACTTCTGAGCCTATCCAAACGGGTCGGGCCAAAATGGCCCAAATGTGCAACCCAAAGTCCGACCCGGCCCACAGGCTTGAGACAAGTTTTACCAGGTCTAATTATGACAATATAATTATGAATATCATAAATAAATTACACCCGCACCAAGGACGTGACCATTGCTATCTCTAACAACGAATACAAGACCCACAATGCTATTTCCCCTGACCGATTGAAGCATCACAATTTATTTTTGATAGGAATTGTTAAATCTACAACACTTTTTGTTATTTTTATATCAAAAATGTTGTCGTAGATATATAACGACGGTAAAAACTGTCGCTATAGAATCTATATCGACACTTTTGTTATGAAAATTATATTTTTTGTTGTGGCTTTAACAATTTCCATACCAGAAGGAGGCTTCAAACATTTTACATTAGGTATTAGACTAGAATCTGGCGCCGGGGAGCGTAGTCCTCTCACTTAATTGTTTTGCGGACTGAAATTCTTGAAGGATAGAATTAGAATTCGAATTTTAACGGTATGCATTTCCACTCAATTTCAAATGTGATCATTCATGTTGGTTTGACATTTTTTTTAAAATAAAAAAATAGATGTTATATATTCTTGAACTCAACAACTTTCCCGTTTCCATTTGGAAAATATTTTAGAAACCCAATAATCAACTTTTTTTTTTACCTTTATAATATAGGAGTAAATTGAGTAATAGCTTAAATCTTGCAACATTTTCAAACAAACAAAAATGTGCCCTACCGGCTACCGCTATTTATGTTCATCAGTGTCCACCCTCCAACCGTATATGTCCTTTTCTATATATCCCTACCTGTTAAACTACCACTATGGAGTCTGGCCTTCCCTACTTATTAGTACATACTACCAGGTATAGGAAGAAAACAAAAGTTGATACTCCCTCCCATCCATCCCATAATATATACTCCCTCTGTTACTAAAAAATTATCGTCTTATAAAGTAATTTTTGTTCCGATATATTTGACGTTTTGAGTTTATCAATACAAGTAACTATTTTTTCTCTACTTTACCCTTATTTAAAGCTTTTTCCTATTTAAAATTTTTTTAATCGTTTTTCTCAAAAAAAAAAAAAAAGCTTCTTGATCGCGACCGCCAAAATTCATTCCATTCCCAATGCTTCTTATTCAATTCAATATTATAATCAAAGTAGTTGGCGGAAAAAAAATAGTAGTAGAATTAATTGAATGGTACACTCCTTTTTGGAATCTACAAAGCTAATAATTGGTTGAGACAATTATAATAAGGGTAGTATAGTATTTTCTATAGGTATTAATTACATTTCTTAATCTATGTGAATTAACCTTAAACGATAATCTTTTAGGAACAGAGGGAGTAACATTTTAGAATTGTGCACAAGAATTAAGAAAATGATTGTATAACATTAAATATAATATTAATTGTCTATAATACTACCTCAGTTCCTAAAAGATTGCCGTTTAAGGTTTTGGCACATTGATTAAGAAAGTCATTTAATACTAGTAAAATTTGTTTGAAATTCCATCTCTACCCCTTTATGGAAAATTAAAAACTATTAATACAAGGGAGAGAATTTATTGGGATAATGAGAGAAGATAGGGGTAATATAGGAAAGTAAATAATTTATTCTTCTAGGAAGTTGTAAACGATAAACATTTTGAAACAAATTTTTTCTTCTAAAACGACAATCTTTTAGGAACGGAGGGAGTACCTTTTACCATATATTTATCTCATACCTTCTCTCATTTATAATATTTTTTTCATGAGGGATAATTTTAAAAAGATTGTGGTTAATTATCCTAGATTATATAAAACGTCAAATAATTTGAAAAAAATAAAATTATATAAAACGTGGTATATTATGGGAATGTATGGAGTATATAAAACGTCCTACATTAATTTCTCCGGCTCAAAACTCCTATATAGGGGCGTTTCCATGTACCCAAGAAAAGAGGTTTATTAGTTGAGTCAACTTTAGATTGTATTTCTAATTAATTTCGTTTTCATAGTTTTTCTCAAAATATTAACTTGTGATAAAGACTGGCTTGATCTTGATGTGTACTTGTACAGTTCCATGTCCTCTTCGCAATGCAACCAACAGATTTTATTATGTACTTTGTTTTTAACATATTAATTAATGTAAGGTTATTATAATGTCTAAAAATATGTTTAAATAATGTTTAAAATATATATATATATAAATTTAAGATACACACTTCCTTTTCTAGCGGACCGCTATGGCGAGGGTTCGAACCGTCGTTATAGCCTAGAAAACTGTCGTCTATAATTATGACGACGATTTTTGGACTATGATGACGGTTCGAACCCTCGCCATGATCCGGTTGAAAAAAAGTTTATTTCAATTCTACTAGAAGACCAAATATTATATTAATAATCAATATGCATGTATGCTTAGTATTTTTCTTACACGTTATAAGGCTTCCAAAACATGATGTGACTTGTATTAAGAAAGGAAATAAGAACTGGGCATGATGAACGCATCACAGTTAAGAATACATTTGAACCATATTTTAGCAAAACTTAAACACGCCAAGGAATCCACAGTTCCACACTAGCACGTAATATAGATATAGCTAAATTTCCACTAATACTAACTTATTACAATAAAAAAATTATAATTTAAAAATATATTTATTTCTAAGACAAATATACATTTTTAATTTATCATCATAATGTCATTGTGGTGTTATCATTACTAAATTAAAAATATATTTATTTCTCAGACAAATATACATTTTTAATATTTATTAATTTTGTAAATGTGGCTGTTTTTGTGAAACACAGAGAATTTCTTTTTTTTTTTTAAATTTCTTACCTCGGTCATAAAATAATCTATCCGAAACTAAATTTTCATTATTATTTATTTCATGTTTTTATCATATTCAACGATAATCTCTTAACATGATGGAGTTTTACCATTAAAAGAAAATAAATAAATAAATAAGAGAATTATTATTTTTCACAAGTAAAAATTGATATTTTTATAAGATTTCGTTCACATAAATGTAGGTCCTATTTATAATTGATGTAAAAAAAATATTGCAAAAATATAAATTTTTCTTATGAAAATATCAATTTTCATAAATAAATATCTCTTAACATGATGGGTTTAGCGTATACTGATTCTAACAAGAGAAAGCAACATATATTTACCAAAACATATGTTGCCCTTATCTTATTAATTTCTCTTTCGTCATTTTCTTTCAAATTTTAAAAATTGTGATAAAGACTGGCTTGGTGTGTACTTATACAGTTTTATATCGTCTTCCCAATTCAACCAACAGATTTTGTTATGTACTTCATGTTTTTAACATATTATTAAGGTTAAGGTTATTATAATGTATAAATATATGTTAAAATAATGTTTCAAATATAAATGCATGTAGAGACAATATACAGCCACCAAGAATTATATATATACTGATCCATAATTAATATTGTAAAAAAACATTCAACCTTACAATAAATTCTGATCGTTCATCTGAATATCTAATTATTAGTATAGCTCTCGTCCGCAGTTTAATTTCTAATATTCCGCAGTTTAATACTGTGGACTGGACAAATGTTCAAAATATTCCTCCTTTACAAGTCTTCGTCCGTAGTATTAAATTGCGAACGCTAAGTTTTCATTTGAAAATTAATACTTTGTCGTTTTTATTCTACACAACCGTTCGCAGTTTAATACTGCGGATTTAAGGTCCTCCCAAACGACACTCTGGTTTAACTGAATGACGCCAAGAAATCATAAGTCCCGTCCGCAGTTTAATACTGGGAACGCTAAGTGATATTAAAACACGCACTAGAAAGTGAGAAGGTTGGAAATCTGAGAAATTCCGTCCGCAGTTTAATACTGTGGACGCTTGGTCTCTATTATAAATACTACAAGTTTCATAGTTCAAAGCATGACTTAGTTCGAATTAAGGCTCAAAAATTTTCTATTTCCACTTCTTTATTCTTATTCTTATTGATTCATGTGATTTGTGATAAAAATTCATGTTGTTGTCTCTCATGAGGACTACTTATTTTTAGTGGCGAAGTCAGAAATTTTTATCAGTGGGGTAGAAATTATTACTAAGCTACAAATAATTTGGCGGGGGTTCGGGGGCCCCCGAGCCAATTTTTTTTAATACTTTATACTTTCGGGTCACACACACACACACACTTATATATATATATATATATATATATATATATATATATAGATATATACACACACACACACACTATATTATAATAAAAATATAATAAGTAATAATATATGATATGTATACACTATATTGGCGCATAATAGACTTTTTTAATCACAACTATTTATAAGTAAGTAATTCATTATTTATTTTTAAAAATAATATAAATTAGATTAGTTTAAAATATTATAGAGAGATATACATATAGAGAGAGGATATGAGTCATATGTCGTTAAAATTTGATTGACAAAGTTATAAATTTTCAATTTGACTCCGTATAATAGAAAATTTATAAAATTTTAGTGGGGTCAATTTATATAATACTTAAAATTTTTAAAATTTATCTTACATTATAAAATAAATTTTTTTTGGTGGGGTCGATTGACCCCACAAGTTCTATGTGGCTTCGCCACTGCTTATTTTCAAATCCCAACATTATTGATAACATGAATCTGTAACAACTAACAAGAATATAGAAGGGAAATAGAGGATTTTTAGCTTTATCATCTAATAACAAGAAATTCATACAGAAAAGTTTCACTAAAATCTATACAGAGAAGTTTCAAAAAGCAACCATAGGGTTTAACATCTAACAAGAAATGTGCTGCCAGTATGTGTCAATTGTTTATCTCTTTTATGCAAACCTTATACGTGTCATCACAAAATGTTGAGGTTATGATGACACATATAAGGTTTGTATAAAAAAGCTAAACAATTGACCCATCCTGGTTTTGACCTAGTGTCCGCAATATTAAACTGCGGACGGGACTTACTTAAAAAACGGCGTCGTTTCTCATGGTTGTTTTACGTTCTAGAGTTCGCAATTTAATACTGCAGATGAAACTTACTTATTAAAATGGTGTCGCTTCATTCTTTTAGCGTCCGCAATTTAATACTGCGGACGAGAGGCCTACAATCTCACAATAATCCATACAGAGAAGTTTCAAAAAACAAAAAGATTTTATTAACATGCAGTTACATGCACATAAATACAGAGATAGAACAAAAGCAAACAATAACACTGCCCAAGTAACTGTTTCTCAAAATTCATACAAAAAAATGAAATTATGAAGCTTCAGGCATTTTCAATCTTAAATATTTGTCATGGTTCCGCTTATCATGGTTTGTAAATATTCCACATATTGCACACTTTCAAACTGACTTTTGTCCTGCGAATTGTTTAACAACACTTTTCAACCGTGTTGCTTTTTTTACGACCTTTTGTCAGTAAACATATTAGATCAAACACAAGATCATTGGACGCAACAACATCATCAACATCATCATTGTGCAATTGCATAGCGTCCTCAGCCTTGATAAAAGGTTGCACATTGTCGTCCGGTTTTATTTTGCCACCTTCAACAGGGATTTTGACCACAATTTTTTACTCACAATCTAGCATTTCATCAACATATCTAGTGACTTCTTTAGAAGATAAAGCATTTGACACAAAACCCAAAAATCGTTTGGCTAAATAATTGTACCGACCAGTTTGTGTCTCGGCATAATCTGTAATCGAGGTGAGAACATACAGGGCGACACCACTGGTTTTATTAGCATCTTGAGTCCATCACTTGTGTATCAATTCTTCAAGAATCTGAACCAAGTTCTTTGAAGTTAGTAGCCTGAGAATGTGACGACCTATAGTCAAACAAAAACATATAGTCGTTTAGTCATAATGTTGTACAATGTAGAGTACAATGGGCTGATCACCCAACGTGCCCGTGAGTCAGACGGTTCGTAGTTGAATTACTGTTGAACCTTTACGAAAAATAAAATGTTCAAGGTCTTTTGACCGCTCAGTATGTAGTTTCAGAATGTTAAATAAAAAGAATTTATTATTATTATTCCTATTTATTCAAAAAATTTCACAACTATTATTTAGTTTTAGAAATAGTAACATGATTCTTGATTTGGTTGTTTATTCAACTGTTTATACTTGCTGAGCTTGTAGCTCATCCTTACTTTAAATTAAATATTTTCAGCTAAACCAAAGCGGACTGAAGGTTCCGGTATGGTTAAAGGGACGGAGAAAATGAACGAGTAGATTTAGTGTACTACTTGTAGTAATTTAGTATGAATGTAATATTATTAATAATATTAGTTTTTGAAAATGTTATTAAAGGTCTGAGAATTTGGAATTTAGAGCGAGACATATTGTAATAATTAGTAATTACGTTTATGCCATTATTATTATGTTAGATAAGTAGTACCATGGATGTGACACCTCCAAAATAGATCCACACAATCCATTTTGAGTTGTCAAAATACATGGTACAGAATTCAAATACAAATTTTCCTATTAAACTGTCGTGCAAAATAAGACCACACATAACTGTGAGTTTTAATACAAATATTGTCTCGTAGACAATATCCAAACTCAAATTAAGTCTTCATTATAATTATTTTCACACTATTTTACAACATAGTGAAGACTTCTATCATAACTATCTCAGATCTTTACTCCACTCCCCGACTAGTCCTAGCTACACTTTCATTTCCTGAGAAGAACAATAGAACCAAAAGGAAAATACTCGGTATTTTCGAGTTCAAACTGCTCGAGCTCGATTGGAATCGTGCTCGACTCGGTAGCTAAATGAGCCTCAATGAAACCTTATTTTATACTCGATAAATTTTGTGAACTAAATCTGAACAACTCAATACTCGGCTCGACTCGGTTCGTTTACACCCTTAATTAAATGATTGTATTAAATGACTTTTTTAATCCATATGCAAAAATCTTAAACGACACTTATTTAGGAACAAAGGGAGTAGTAAATATTATGTTTAATAATTACAACAGAGTTGACCGATCAGTGATTGTTAATGGTATGCTGAATTATTTGTTGCATTAATTTTTTTTAAAAAAAATTAATTATTGATGATAGGTGCATAAATTTTAGCATTGATTAAATACACATGTTTATTCGTTTTTCGAGTTAATTTCATGAATGTATCTAATCATAATCACATTTAGTATTAACGGTTGTGATTTTCTACACAAATCACTCAACAGAAAAGAATAAATGACAATAAAAGAAAAAAAAGTAAAAGAGAATTATAAATTTATTGAATATTTTTTGGAAATTCATGTAACTGAGAGACTGAGAATTTGAGACCCATTATTATTGAGTTTAAATCTACTTCTTCTTTTTTATTATTGAGTTCAATAGTACTCAGCCTAATATTTTATATGGGTTGAATTTTGACCCAATTTTAAATAATTGAAGAAAGCTAACAAATATTATTTTATGTGTTTAAGTATAAACTTTTGATTGATTGTTAATTTTGTCATTTTATATATAAAAATTATTCAATTATCCAAAAAAATTATAAACTGACAAAAAATAATACTAATGTTCGTGCCGGCTAATAGAGATCTTATAATGATTCATCTAATCTCTTTTTGAGAGTAATAAATAAGGACAAGACATGGTACTAACAAAAATTAAATTAGACAATTGTATTGTTGCTAACAATATTTCTGTCTGTTGGTGTGAAAATTTATTTTATTTAGGCACCGACTAAACAATAGTATATCCCTTTCGTATTGTAATAAGTATAAGAGATATGCTTATAACCGTTTTTTATGAAAAATATACTCAGAAGCTCTAATTTAAAACTTTTGATTATTTGTCTAATTTAATAGACTAATATTCAGGTTTAACCAAGTATTTACTAATATATCCGTATTTATCTTAATGATTCTACACATTATCTATATTTATTTCTCCAAACCTTCTTTTTTAATAATTTACACTTAAAATAAGTGATAATTAATATTTTTATACCAAACACCTTTTACGTTTTACTAGTTTAAGCGTCTTCAGAATCATTAATCATATTTTTTAATCGATTAAATTAATAAACAACATAGAGCACAATCTATGAATATATATTTAGTAGGACCTGTATAATAAATATTCATTAAGATGATGTAAAATATTAGTAGTTTCTAAATAAAATAATAATATTTCTTCCGTTTTAAATTATAAGATTATTGTTGACTTTTAAAAATCAATTTGAAATATATTCAAACTCAAATTTGACATTGCAAATTATAAAATATAAAATTTTACAACGAGTAATACTTTCGTATAGTTTAAAATATTCATCATTGTATTCACTAATATTAAATAATTCATGTCAATTTTGCATTTGAAAATATTAAACTAACTTTAAAAAGTAATTATATTTTGAAACAGATGGAGCATAAATTAATAAACAACCTAAATAAATAGTAGGACCTATATATTGAATATTAATTAAGATAGGTGTAAAAGATTAATAAACCTTCTTAATAATATTCAAAATATTTTTTCAAAATTTGAAGCTGATTAAAAAGAAAATGTGTATCTAATATTCAGAAGAAAAGACTACAATTTAATAGGAAATTATTAAAATTTATAAGAAAGAAACAATATAATAGGAAAAGACATTATATTTCAAGTTTAACTTTTATTTATAAAAATGGAATAACTACCCACTCAACAAAATGCCGGGAAGAAACATTCCACCAGTCCACGAACAGTTCCGTTTCTGCTGCGAAAGTGCGACGTAGAAGGGATTAACAGAAGAGAAATTACCAAATCACAACAATGTCAGTATAAAGAACAAACCCAACTCACATTTTCAAGTAAAATTGCTGCTTTCACTGATTCCAGTCCAAAGACAAGACACCCATCCGTGATTCTTCTTTGTTTATGTCTATACCCATTTCATAAATTTGACGGAATTTTGATTTTGTTTGAGCAATTTGAGCTCTAATTTAGTCCATTTTTGAAGTCCATTCAGCTGGGTTGGCCATAAATGTTGATGATTCTTTGAATATTTATTGTGGGCTTGTTTTGAATATTTTATTAGTGTTTTGACCATCTGTTTTTATTTGTGAAAACTATTAATTTGGATGGTTTCTCTTAATTAGTGAGAAACAACCCTTTTCCTTTCAGATTATTATTTTAATTGCTATTTATTGGGGTTGGTATATATTGGCTTGTTCTTGAAGGGATTTCTAGCTTTTTACATCATCTATAAGCAAAGTGAATTACATCATCTATAAGCAAACTGAAGTTGAGCCATAAATATATATTTTTAGTGGGTTTTTGATCTTTGATCTTTGTTCTTTCTAAATTTTGGGTTTAATTCATGGGTTTCTTGTGTATTCTGTTCTTTTTGTTTCTGTCATGTGATTTTGCTTTGGGAAAGGAGTGTACTAATATTCCTACTGAGCTATCATCACATGCTGTTAGATATGAGCTACAAATATCAAACAATGAAACTTGGAAAACTGAGATGTTTTCGCATTACCATTTGACTCCAACCGACACTTCTGCTTGGGCTAGCCTGCTTCCAAGGAAGATGTTGAAGAAGGAAGATGAAATTGATTGGATGATGTTGTATAGGAAGATGAAGAATTCAGATGATTTCAATGTTCCTGGGGGTTTCCTAAAGGAATTGCCCTTGGAAAATGTGAGATTGGACCCAAATTCGAAGCATGGACAGGCTCAGCAGACAAATTTGGAATATCTATTGATGTTGGATGTTGATAGTTTGGTTTGGAGCTTTAGGAGGACGGCTAGTTTGCCTACTCCAGGCAATGCTTATGGAGGTTGGGAGGGCCCAAATATTGAGCTTCGAGGACATTTTGTAGGTTAGTTTTGCTTCGATATTCTATAATTTTCATAAATTCCATTATGTTCATGGCCTTTGGTGGTGGTGGTCCTTATAGAGGGAATGCATATAAAGGGTATTTTCTGACATATTTTTCATGTCTTGTAAATTCAAAACTTCATCGAAGCTCTAGGGAAAGATTCTATGCAAGTAGTTCTTAAATTTTGTATATTTCACATTTGATCTGATGGCATAGTTTCTAGTCATTAATATATGGACCAACTCTATATTTACTTTTGACATAATGCAGGGCATTACCTGAGTGCTTCAGCACAAATGTGGGCTAGTACTCACAATGAAGCTCTCAAAGAGAGAATGTCTGCTGTGGTTTCTGCTCTATCCGACTGTCAGAACAAAATGGGCACAGGGTATCTTTCTGCTTTCCCTTCTGAACAATTTGACCGTTTTGAAGATATAAAACCTGTGTGGGCACCCTATTACACCATTCATAAGGTACAAGCTTCATTCATCCTTCTATAAATTTAGCTAAATAGTTTTTCTTATTTTTTTTTTTATAATATCGTTACACTCATTTTGTGAATTTGAACAGATAATGGCAGGTCTTTTAGATCAGCATTTATTTGCTAAGAATTATCAAGCATTAAAAATGGTAACGTGGATGGCTGATTACTTCTTCAAGCGTGTGAAAAATGTAATATTAAAGTATAGTATTGAGAGACACTGGCTATCGTTAAATGAAGAAACAGGCGGCATGAATGATGTTCTATACAAATTGTACACCATAACGGTACGTATAGCTCATTTGTAAGGCTCCTTTAGCCATTTTAGCCTGTATCTTGTTTTCCCTGTTATTCATCATGTTAGATGTTGGCACAAATGACTTGGGCTCAAAAAAGAGAATGAAAAAGTTAACTATCTGCCTTTAGATTTTATATTAATTATCTGGATCAGATACTGCTTGCGGCTTCCTCTCTTCTTATAGCATTTGGATATGTCTACAAGAAATTTCAGTAAGTATTCATTTGGTGGAGTGGTTCGTTGAGATGAAGCACTTCTATGAGTAGATCAATAGAATAAGTGCTTTAATGTAAAAGTCAAATAGTGTTTGGTAAAGGTTGATTAGCCTTTCTGTCCCTCTAAGTTGTCATTCACTTTCAAAGTCGTCCCTAAAGTACCATTTTCGTCAGTTAGGTCCTTAAAGTGGCATTTTATTGGCGTTTCTGTTCCTTCAACCCATTTTAACCTAAACCCGACCCATTGTGACCAAGTTTAACCCAACTCAACCCAGTTTGACCTATACACTCTTAAACTCTTATGTTACCAGACACTCTTAAAGTGACATTTTATTGACTTTTCTTTGTTACCAGACACTCTTAAACTCTTTTTTGAATTGAAATTTTTAATACTACAATTTATATTCGCTCCTGTTTCTAGAATGGAAGAAGTTGGTCAGCATTTTTTTTCCCAGTTCTTTTGAATTTTAAACAATAGATTGTTCTAGAACATATGCTTCAACATTACCTTTTCATTCCTATGCTTTGCAGAGAGATCCAAATCATTTGTTGTTGGCTCACCTTTTTGACAAACCCTGCTTTTTAGGAGTGCTGGCAGTACAGGTAGTGACCACTACTTTTAAGTTATATACTTTATGCTACATATTATTTCCTTTGAACCCTTTCACCTTTATAAGTGATACATGAGAGTTCATATCTTTGGGCAATTGCAGACAAGACTTTGGTCCTAATTATCGGTGTTGTTTATTGGTACTAGTAATAGATATTAACATAATTATCAGAATCTTAATACAGAGACAATTCGATACGTATCGCAGGGTGAATCGAAAATACACCGTATCATACGATTCAGATACGATACAATACAATGCACGATACTTTTTAAAGCTAGCAACCGACTTGAAAAAGTTTTTATGTAGATCTAATAAAAGAGTAAAGGCAAAACAGCCTTCTATTTCAAATGAAGAGGTTTTTTAGCGTTCACATATTCTATATAGCTTATGAAATCGCTTTTTGGAGTTTCATATCTTCTTCCACAGAATGTTGATTTATTTTTCTCACGCCACTTTTCACAATTAGAAACATAAATCTTCTCCACTGGTTAATTTGAATTATTCTCTTTGCTTTGTATTTTAAAGGTGGATCTTCATTTTTGTTTTCTCTTGTTACTCAATATGGATTACTAAAATAATATCTAACAAATCAATTTAGATTATTTTGGCTACTATTTAACTTTATAATAACATTTACTTGACTACTTCAATACATAGTCAAGCTAATATGTTTGATTGTCCAATAAATTGTGTGTTTTATATATTTAAATATATATTACCACACATTTTTCCTTTGATTTTCGTATCGTACGATACAATTCACGATACGATACATGAAACACGATACGGAGATTTTCGATACACGATACTATTCACGATTTGACAACTATGGATATTAATAACTTGTTCCATAGATGAAGATTATTATGCTTCGAAATGTTAAAATATTAGTACAGTAACACTTCTGCAGACTTGTGCCTCTGTAAAAGTGCCACTAAAATTATTGAAAATTATTGTTTATCAATTACTCGTTATTATTATTACCGTTGTTGTTGCCATTGTCTTGTAAATAAATATTCCCTATTAGTCTCAGTGCTGATTTGTATAATCTTTGTCATTTACCTGTAGGCTGACGATATATCTGGTTTTCATGCTAATACACATATTCCAATTGTTATCGGTTCTCAAAGGCGATATGAAGTTACTGGTGATCCACTATACAAGGTAAGTTGTTGTTTGCATTATTAATTTATGTCTTCCATTCATATTTGTAATATTCAACTCAACGAAGCGATGTTGGCTAGTAAAGTTAGTAATTCATACTAACAAGATGCTTACTAATTAATACTAGCAAGATGTTCTCTCCCTTGTTGGGATATTTTACATTAATTCATACTAGCAAGATGTTCTCTCTTGTTGGGATAGTTTACATGAATCTCACATCGAATATATTTAAGAGTGTAGATGGGTTAATAAGTGATTTCTTACTCCATCTGACCGGGAGTAATCCCGCTCCACGTGACTCAACTTTATTTGCTCCACCGCGCGGACCGAGTAACACAATGTGCTCCACCCTAGAGTACCAACCTATGTGCTCCACCCTAGAGTACCAACCTGAGCGGAATTTTACGATCCATCCCACATTAATTCATCACCAGCGCACACCTGTGGCAAAATGTTTATTGTATTGGTGATGATTTGATTTTGGATGAATGGTAAAATACGATTGGGCCCATCGAACCATGGGCTCTAATAGATAGAGATGTAGCGGAATTTTACGATCCATCCCACATTAATTCATCACCAGCGCACACCTGTGACAAAATACTAACATTTTATTTAAAAATGTCTTAGTCTAAGAATAAGATGTCAAGATCTTGATTTTTCTGCTACTGAAAAAGGAAAAAAAAATGTATATAAGAGAATAACAGACATTTTCTTAAAATAAAATGTGATCTCTAAATAACTTGAGAAAAGTGTCTTTTGGCTAAGCAAACTACTTCCTCGAATGCAAAGAGAAGAGCGAAGAAATAATAGGAGGAAACTAATTATCATATTAGCATAAATGCAGAGTTGTGATGGAATAACTTGCACCAAGTTATATAATCAAAATATTTGTATCTTCTTCAATATTTCTTCCCAGTAATGAAGTTCTGTTGACCTGAAAATCTAATACATATTCTCTCCTACTTTCAGGAAATAGGGCTGTTCTTCATGACTATTGTGAACTCTTCTCACAGCTATGCAACTGGAGGGACATCAGTCTCCGAGTTCTGGTAGCATACGAAGCAATATACATTGTGTTTCCTTGATAAATAAGACGTTCCCTATTACCTACTCTTCTTTTAGTAGAAATTTCTGAATGATTACAACTAATTTCACCTTTCCTCAACATATAAACAGGGAATACCCAAAGCGATTAGCAACTACTCTAGAAAGTGAGAATGAAGAGTCTTGTACAACCTATAACATGCTAAAGGTAGGACTTAAACTTTAGAGTTTTTAGGATGCACACAATTATATAAATTTAGCATATAAATTTGAGTGAAAATCCGTGTTCAAGATGCATTGACTTGCCAAGTTTTCAGGTCTCGCGCCACCTGTTTAAATGGACCAAAGAGATGGCATATGCAGATTACTATGAACGAGCCCTCACAAATGGTGTGCTGAGCATCCAAAGAGGAAGGGAACCTGGAATAATGATCTACATGCTACCACTAGGCCATGGGCTATCCAAGGCCGGAAGCTACCATGGATGGGGAACAAAGTTTGATAGTTTCTGGTGCTGCTATGGGACAGGTTTGAAAACTATCTTTTTTTATTTCTTTTATCAGCATAAAAAGAATAAAGATTTTTCTATTTGATTTTTTAATATCATCCAAAAATCTTATAAAATTCATGATTTTCTTCCTCACTCCCTTGTTATTCTGATTAAAAGATTCAATAACCCTGACCATATTGTTCATTATCCTATTTTTTAGTTACCCTTCTTTCCTACCTGATAAATTACTTGTATCTCTCATGGGAAAATTTGCTTCCCTTGTGGTTATGATGCGAGGAATGAACAACGTGTTCATCCCCTAGTTAATGCCTCATAACAGAAAGATCATTTTATGGATCATGTGTTACTGTTATCATTTTTTTTCCATTGATTAATCAGGAATCGAGTCATTCTCGAAGTTAGGAGATTCCATATACTTTGAGGAGGAGGGAAAAGTTCCAGGAATTTACGTTATCCAGTACATATCAAGCTCAGTTGATTGGGACGCCGGGAAGATTTCTATAGTTCAGAATGTAGAACCTGCTGTTTCGTGGGATAATCACCTTCGCTTGACCTTGACAATTTCCTCAAAGGAGGTACGTGCATGTTTGCAGCGAAATATCTTTTGAGGCACGCTCTTAAACTGTTTGCGCCAACCTCATGAATACAGTCCTATAGATTTGGCATTTCCTCACTAGATGATTAATTGATCTGGATACCTGATACATACTTTCATGATATTGAAAACCAAATGCAACGGATCCCATCAGAACTCCGAAGTTAAGCGTGCTTGGGCGAGGGTAGTAATAAGATGGGTGACCCCTAGGAAGTCCTCGTGTTGCACCCTTTTTATTTAGCGAAAAAAACCAAAAGAATTCAACACCTTTTATTTAGCAAAAAAAAAACCAAAAATAATTCTTAATGATGCAAGCTGGATACACATATTAAAGGAACTAAGTGAAGAGATAGAGAGTTTTAGCTTTCTCACTTTGGTTTTCAAGGAAGTATAGCTTACAACAAATATAAAAGAATAATTAAAAGAAAACATTGATAGGGGGAATATATGGAGAAGGCGGCATGAAAAACAGTGCAGAAAAATGATCAGTTAAAGAACTTTCAAATATATGTTCAAACTTAAAATGGCAAGAAGATAAATGTTCTTATAAAATCCAATGGGCTGTGGATTTTTCGAGTGCTGGCTGATTTTGGGGATTTGATATAACATTTTTGGTAACTCTTTGTATGGTTTCAGAAAGGATCAGGCCAATCTACATTGAATTTGAGAGTACCTTTTTGGACTCATTTAGATGGTGCGAAGGCAGCTTTAAATGACCAGCCATTGTCTCTACCAAATCCAGGTGTGGCTTCCACCTTCCAATTTCTTTATGGAAATGTACCCGTCTTAAGAGTAGTGTCAAGTTGTATTGGTGTAATGTAGCAAAATCCTGAAATTATTGATTTTTCAACTCCTTGATGTAGGTAATTTCTTGTCAATAACTAGAGAATGGGGCACTAGTGACATGATTGCTCTTGATCTACCCATTAGCATCAGAACCGAGGCTATTAAAGGTACTTTCTTGATATTCTTTTTTCTTTTCCCGGTAAATATAATGGTGATAATAACAATAAATCGCGGGAACTTATATTTCCACATGGAAAAAATGATATTTTCACATGATCCGAATAGTGAATGGGTCCCACACCTATGTGGAAGAGACGTGAAAATATCATTTTTCCATGTGGAAATAGCAGTTTCCCAAATAATAAGTTGTTCTATACCTCATTAAAGCCTAACCTTGCATTTGTTAGATACCATTGACATACTTTTAATGATAATTCAGATGATCGGCCCGAATACGCCTCCGATCGGGCAATTTTATACGGTCCCTACCTTCTTGCTGGTCTGACCATTGGTGATAGGGACATTAAAACAAAAGCATTAGATTCTCCCTCAGATTGGATTACTCCAATTCCAGCTGAATACAATTCCCATCTAATATCCCTTTCCAAAGAATCCAAGAACACAAAATTCATCCTGGCCAAATCAAAAAATTCTTTAAGAATGGAAACATTACCTGAACCTGGCTCAAACCATTCTGTCTATGCCACTTTTAGACTCATCCTAAAAGACTCAACTCCCTCAAACATTTCGGCACCAAAAGATTTTATCGGGAAATTGATCATGCTAGAGCCATTTGATTATCCGGGTATGGTTGTAATGCAGAAAGGCAAAGATGAGAGCCTCGGGTTAACAGATTCCTCCAATAACAAAGATGCAGTTTTCCGTTTAGTTGCTGGACTAGATGGGAAGAAAGAATCGGTTTCGTTGGAGTCCGAAAACCAGAATGGTTGCTTTTTGTATAGTGATCTTAAATTGTTTGCAAGTGTTAAGCTCAGGTGCAGTTCAAAATCATCAGATGCTGCATTTAAACAGGAAGCTAGCTTTACAATGAGAGATGGAATAAGCCAGTATGATCCTATAAGCTTTGTGGCAAAAGGAGCAAAAAGGAACTTTCTTTTGCAACCACTACTTAGCATTAGAGATGAAAATTATGTTGTATATTTCAAAATCCAATCCAAAAAGGAGTAGGTGGGAATGAAGGAACAATATAGTTGGCTCAATGGAATAATAATTTAGTTTTAGTTTTATTTTTTGTTCTGTGCTTTTTCATGTAGAAATCTGTAACTAGAAAATTAGCTGTAGAATAGTAAAGGTTGTTGATAATACCAGAACAATATTTATACTGTTATTTAGCGACACTTTTATACTTGTTTTAACAACATTTTATACTTTCAACGACACTTTTTATTCTTACATCATAATTGTTGTTCTGACATTAGATCATCTCACAGCTAGATTATTTTTTGTTTATTTATTTTGTTCTGTGTGACCTCAAGTGAAAAAGTGTGACACCAAGCACTTGTAAATTTTCAAATTTTAATTTAAAAGCTTTTTTACTTCACTTAATTGTCCCACTAAACCAGCAGCTCTTAGTCAACCCCCTATTAGTTAAACTAATATTTATGACAAGAACCATGTGTATGCAATTAAAATAAATAAATAAATATTTAAATAAAAAATATAGATAAAAATATATATGGGCATAAAAGAAGAGAAAAGGTGACTCAATTTTAAGAAAATTATTTTCTCTCCTCTCCTTTAATAAAATACTAGTTACCTGGCCAAATATAAAATTTAGTGGTGAGAGAAATTAGGAGATAGTGGATAAAGGGAGTGGAGAGAAGAAATAGAAATATACACATTAGGATAAAAATAATTAATAATAAGAGAGACCAAGAGTCCAAAAAATAACTACTCTTTTTGCTCTGCATTAATTATATGGATATTTGCAAAAGGGTAATATAGTCCATTTCAACTGTTTGTGTTTTATGGGGATACCAATAAACTAATATGGATTCCAGAATAATCTACTAAAAGCAATCAAGATTTTATTGAGTGGAATCATCACCAACCATTTCGGCATTTCCCTTGTCTCCTTCATCATGTTCTAAAAACAAAACTATGATAAAGACTGGCTTGATGTGTTATCTGTCCTCTTCATAATCCTAGCTACCAATAGATATTTATTTATTTTATAGATACATTCATGTAGGGTAATTATAGTATGCATATATAAATATATTTATTTTTTATACATATAGAAAAAACACTAATATATATTCCATAGGTCAAGTATATGATAAATTCTGACTATTTAAAATTAATTTGAGATGCCTTCAAGTTTAAAAGTGATATTAATTTATTTAACTATGGGCAATTTAATTAGGAAATTTTTGATGCCCTTAAATTTGGACTTATACAATCAAATTTGAGTCACCATAATACAAAACAACATAAATAAAATATTCTCAATTATAATTATTGTAATATCGTGTATAGCACGACAATACATATACTAAGTTCTCACTATAATTATTGACACTATTTTACAACTTAGTGAGAACTTCGACAATTACTAAATTGAACCGTCACTCCATTCTCATGTTTTTCCCTCTAACCTCAGCTACATTCTCATTTTCTAAAAGTAATTAAAAAATAAAAGGGTGAGCTCAAATAACCCAGTAAGAATTATCATGACTAGGATAATAAAAAAAATACTTCCTCCGTCCCAAAATAATTATTCAGTTTTGACTTTTTTTAGTCAAATTGACTATTTTTAAAATTAAAAATTAAGCATGTATAAATATATTTTTAACATTATAAAAATTGGTATTAGTAGTAAATTATATATATATTTTTTTGTTATAACCTCTTCACCTATATTTGACAAAAATGGTACAAAAAATAATTTTAAAAAATAGTTAATTTGACTAAAAAAATCAAAACTGAACAATTATTTTAGGACGGAGGGAGTATTATTTTTAGCCTTCAACAGTGTGTTGGCCCAACGTATGACTAATTAAGAAGGGGATGAATTGGTCGTTTTAAAACTTTTTCAAGTTTTTTAACTATTTGCGGCAGAATAATTAAAGTACCCCACTCTAAACTATTTAACTCTATCTGGGTGTGTGTAATTAACTTGCAGTAAAAATTTGACTTTGTTTACTAATGAACTTGATTTACTCACAGTAAGTTTAGTATATAAACAAGACACAAGCTAAACTAAATTAAAAAAAAAACAAATATACAATGACAAAAGATTTTAATGTGGTTCAACACAACTCGGGTCTAATTCACGGCACACTAGTCCAATGTCTTGTTGTATAACTTACAACTTCTACAGTTTCCTAGGCTTATTAGGAAACATTAGCATCTACTATGCTAACACATCTATTTACACAAGTTCACATGGAAATAAACTTATTTCATACTCCTTATGTTTCATGGTTCACAGAAAATAAAACATATCTAAAAGAAAGATAGCGTTATTTAAGGAAAGAACAAAAAATCATACAAGTTGTTTAAGGATGCAGAACCAATTATATAACATATGATCTTTAAATTGATGTGATATCACAATGTGAGCATGAGATCTAGATCATCAACCTTACATTCAATATAATTTTGTTAGTATAAAAGATAATGAATTGGTGTAGGGGGTATTTAGATCTGTTTGACTCTCTGTTTGAATGTAACTCTCGTCTGAACTTGAAGTTGGTGTCTTCTTTTTCACTCCCTTAATTTTTTTTTTTGATGAACATGAGCCATTTTATAGTCGTTTGATCTAGTAGATAGCCATTTAAGAGATGCAGATTTGATTGGTGGGAATTTGAATTTTCATCAACGATTATTGTTAGTACAATGCATGTTTTTAATTTGATGATGATATGTGTGAAAATAATGTATATTTGTAATCAGTAGTTTTTGTATAGTCCTTGAAATGAAATTGATATAAAATGACTTAGTTTAGAGATCAAACTTGTTGGGTTGATCTATTTTGTAGAGTGAATCTAATGTATAGATCTTAAGTTTAAAACCAATCGTAAAGCAAGTAGTTGAATATTGTAGAGCCTACTGATCATGGTGTTGAAGGTCATAAAGCCTACTGATCATAGTTCTGAATATTATAGAGTATGTTGATCATAGTGTTGAAGATCGTAGAGCTTGCTGATTATAGATTTGAAGATTGTAGAGGTACAACTACCAGTACTCTAAGATTTTAGAATTGTCAAGTCATTCCACAGATTTCGTAGAGTACGAGTAATGATTGAATAATTAGAGCAAAGCTAGAGATCGTCAAGCTAAGAAGAGACGAAGACTTAGTCTTTCAAGACTAAAGAAAAGTATCGTAGAGTGCACTGAAGTTAAGTGTAAAACGTAGAGTCTTCCTAGCCAGATACTATATGACTGGGCATTCAACTCTATAATTAGAAAAATCGTAAAGTTCATCAGTTCTAACATGGACTGACAGTGCTGATCTTCGTAGAGTGAAGACCCCTAGGAATTTTGTTAAAACTCTTAAAGCTACAAAGAATGGCAGTTGAAAATGTGTTTAACAACAATATTGGTGAAAAAACAGCACTCACGTGCGTGTCTCTATAGCAGTCAGTATTGAAAGGACATCTCATAGCCGAAAGTTGATACACCTTATCTAAAAGTCAACAATCAGAGATTTACAAGTATCTAAGCATTAATAGAGCAACGATAACTTCCAAATGGGAAAGTCTCGAAGATGGTCTATAAAATGTAAGCAAATTCAAACAAAAAGAAGTAAAGAACAATTAGAAAGTTAAACGATTGCCATTTCAAAAATACTTCCACTCTACGATTATGAACATCTTGTTCTGCTGCTAAGTCATTTTGTGTCTAATTTCAAGTAATTTAGCAACACCTAAAACTCATTATTATTTTCTTGAATAGTTTGTCTTAGTGACCTTTGTAACCAAGTCTTAGTGACTTGAAGGAATCTTAGTGATTCAGTTGATGTAATTGTTCTTCGTGAACAAATCTTCGTGATTACCCTATCCTTAGTGGATTATACATACTCAAGGAGTAGAAGAGTGGACTATGAGATCTTTGTACTACGAACCACTTAAAAATATCTTGTCTCATTTACTTTCCGCATTTACTTTTCTATCAAATTATTTTAACTGCTCTACAATTTAATCTGTGACTTAGTTCCACTTTTAATTGCTAAATTTAGAACTGTGATTTTCTATAATCTTTAAAGGGATTTTTATAAACTATCATTCTGTTGTGCAACACCATCTAATTAAATTGCTTAATTATAACTTGGTAATAACTCTTTAAAAGTTGGAGAGACTACGGAGTCTTCTTTCAAGCACAAGGAATAATTCAACTTTGACAAGAATCATAGAAGAACTAAAACTTTCCTTTTTGGTGAAATATATTTACAAGGCCCGACTCTGAAGTTTGTCTTTTTCAATTGCTTAAACATTTTCTTTCCTTGGTCAAAATGAAACTTCTTATGTACTTTTCATCGGCTAAATGTGTATTTTAGTAAACATCATTGGTAATACCATTAAAATAGTCATTGTGCATACTAAATGATATTGGCTCTATTTTTGAATAACGAGTGACTCTCGATCATTCACTGACTCTACTTTAAGAACATGAATATATTATGTTAGTTCCCAAAGGCACAATAGTTATCTAGAAGGGGGGTTGAATAGATATTTTAAAAATTCTTTGTTTTAAAATACTTGTCAGTATTAAATATACTGACAGCAGCGGAATATATGTTTGGTCCCCTTAAAGATCATGCACTGATAGTTAGATAAGCAGTTATAGCAGTTAATGAGAGACAATGAGACACAGAGGTTTTAAGTGGTTCAGAGCACACAAGGCTCCTAGTCCACTCTTCTACTTCACGAGTAGGAAATCCACTAAGGATATCTCTTACAACTTGAATCACTTAGATTCCTTCAAGGCCAGCAGCCTTGGAACTTCTCTAGTTAACTTAGAACTCTTCAAAGCCAGCAGCCTTGGAACTTCTCTTAGTTCACTTAGAACTCTTCAATTCCTTCTGACTTGGTACACCTTGGATTGAGAGTTGTATTCTGGGGTGTGCTACTCAGTTGCAATTAAGCATCAGTTCTGAAGAACTGAGTAGCGAAGCAAGCTTTCCTTCTTTCAAGATCGTAGAGTGTTTTCGTTGAGTGCTCTTGAGCTTTCTAAGCTATCTTTTCTTTCTTTGTATCTTGTTTGCTTAGTCTGAATCCTTGTCTGATTTTCTTATAAAAGAGCCATTCAAAATATATCCGTTTGAATGCTCCCGTTGCAGCATTAAATGCTTCAAACGTTTCTGTGCAGTTGATGTTGATATCCTACTTTCCTGCTGCACAGCCAACTGGCCCACTGACACAGCAGACTGCAATCTCACCTAACACCTAAAAAGATATTTTCAGCAGGTGGTTTAGTCCTTTCCTTAGCTTCTTCAATACGCTTCTTTCGATTTGTACTAAGGATGAATATAGAATCATTGGGACCATCAATTTGTCAACGGCTATAAGCCTTTCTTCATTTGTTGCTCTTCCTCCCTTCATCAGAACTACGAACTTTGATGCTGACTGGAGGAGCACTACGATTATGGTCATTGTACCATAATTGTTATGTGTTGGCTCGCACAAGGCTTGACTCATACTTAATCGTAGAGAACACTACGATTTCTCTTAAGCTCTTCGGCAGACTACGATTCCTTCTTGCTTGCTTTGCAGACTCCACGTTTCAGAGAGCACATTTCTTGACTTAGCTAGGCAGGTGCTCGGATCTTTTCCACGATTCTCAATGTGGCTTCCAAGAGCAGACTACGATTCTGATACTATCACTTAAGCTCTACGAATCTTGCCTTGGCCTCTACAGACTTGGTTCTTTTGGTAGACTACGATTCTGGACATCTTCATTTAAGCTCCACGATTCTGCCTTGTCTTCTGTATGCTACCTTTGACAGACTACGATTCTGTCAAGGCTTTAACTTTTATAACTCAAATAGATCAACCTAACAGTTTTGATCTTTTTTTCTATACATTTTTTTACATAAATGATAAACATTAAAGTTCAGATCAACATAACAATTTTGATCTATCATCTAAGTCCTTGTACATATGATCATTGAAGGACTTTACACTTAAGCATTTATATTTACTTTCAACATCAAATTTGAATATGCAATTCCCAACAATCTCCCCCTATTTGATGTTGACATAATCAAGGAGATTTGTATCATTGCATCATTTTCTAAATGCAAAGTGCTAGAAAGTAAATATGGCTTAGTGTTTCAGTGAGCAACTGAAATTTTTAGAGAATAAGCATGAATTTATTGATGTTTGAAAATATATTACAATCTAGCATAGAAACATCAATATACAGTTAAGCTTAGACTTATCTCTATCTTCTTTGCCTCTTATTTCTTGGAGGGTTGGCATGCTCTTCAGCTCTTCTTCTATTTGAGGCTTCATCTCTCCATGCAATGTCCTCTAGCTCTTCTCGGGTCAGTGGTTCTGAATGATCATGTCTGTTCATGAAGACATGATCTCCAACTGGCATATTAAGATCCGTAGAGGATATGCCTTGTGAGCTAGAAGCTTGACCTTGACTCCTTTGAAGAGGTTCAGCCATGAGAGGACGCTGCATCTGCTGATTAGATCGTGGACGCTGATAACTTGGATTTCTGGAGTTGCCACCCGACGATTGACCAATTTGAGTTTGCCTTTGCCTTCCCTGCTGAGGAGGTGATTGATTGTGTGTTTGCCTTTGCCTTCCACCTCCTCCACCTCTGCTACCTTTGCCTCTGCCTTCATCTCCTTGCTCATTATTCTCCCCCTTTATGTCAGCATCAAGGGTTCGAATATCGTCAGATAGGCGCTTGACACCTTCCACCAGTTCATGCATCTGAGAGAGATTGAGTGCAATGTCACTACGATTTTTCTCGACTAAAGCCTCACTTTGTCTTCTTTATTGCTGAAGCCGCTCCATTGCGTTGTTATTCTGATTAATTTGAGTGACACTGTAGGCTTAGAATTGTTGTAGAGAGATACGCAGTTCTGAAATCTGTTTGGACATCAACTCATTTTGAGATTGCTGATTCTTCTGCATTATCTCCATGGCTTCCTTATGCTTCTTTGTGGCAGCAAAGTGAATGGCATCCCTTTTACTGAGGCTGTCAGCCATTTTCCGTACAATCTCCTTTAGCTTTCTGGACAGCTCAGTTGCCAAATTTCCTGGCAGAGTCTTGACAGAGTCGATAATATTATCGAATTTCATGTGAAGTGCTAGGGAGTGTGCTTCAAGAATCTCTCCAGACTCTGAACCCATTTGGTTTAATGTTTCAGTCAACTCCTCCTTTGTAGGCATTAGAGACAATTGATCAAGAATTCGTTGTGTCTCAGAAGGAGAGGAACCGTAGTGTGTTCATCTCTCCTTGACATGTTTGCTAGAGCAATTATCATATTAAAATATTCATTGTTGGAGGATGAGGGAATGTCTGCTTGGGTTAGAGGGGCATGTGTTTGTGTTTGCTGTATAGGCGTAGTGTTTGGCTCAGGTGTCTGTGTTTCTGTTTCATTGAGCTGTTCTAGAGACTCTACGATTTCCACATCAAATTGATCAGTAGGTGCTAATCGTAGTGTGTCGTCCAGAGTTGTGTCTCAATGGTTGAGCTTGCGAGCATTTCTTCGAATACTCTTGTAATATGCTCAATCACCATTGGATCATTAACAGTTTGCTCTACGAGAACAAGTTGGTTGCTTGGTTCATCAGTCACAGAGTTTTGGGACTCTGTAACTGGAAACTGATTAAGTGGATGCAGGACCACTTCCAACCATTTGGGCAATTCGTAGAATTGATTGAAATAGTATGATGGAGAGTGGTTATTAATGAAAGAGAGGGGAGTGCCTTTGGCTCAGCTTCAGAAGTTGACTCATTTGTGATCAGCTTCTGAGCAAACCTCATTTCTCTTGGGAATCTATAGGCAAGCACTGAAATTGCTGGATATACCTTGAATGTCCAGAATATGTGATCCCAGGAGTTGAGAATCATAGCTCTATGATATACCATCATGGGCAAGTACTTGAACAGCTGATTGTAGTTTTCTGTTCTTTCGCCATCTTGTCCCACATACAGAATCTCAAGATCATCATCCTCTTCTTCATCACTCTTTGCATCATGAACTTCCACCACATCATCATCAGCAATATTCACCATTTCTGCAGCAGCAGACTCTACGAATTCTTCATGAACTGGGGGGACTTCAAGATTTTCCTTTAGTAGCTCCCCCTCATCTTCTGCATTTTCTGGTTCTAGTGCTTCTAACAGCTCCCCCTCAGCTGTAGTACTTTCTTGAATCGGAGCTTCTAGAGTTTCTTTTTCAGCATTGGTTGAGTTTACTTCAAGTGCTTCTGGCCCTTCTTTTTCTAACTGTGTCACATCTTCTACCATAAACTCTTCAGAATGAACAATAACTTCAGCAGGGCTTATTACTATTGTTTCTAGCATAATCCTTTCAGAGTCGGCCATTTCTTCTTCTTGAGCTTCATCAGCACGAGCACTAGTTTCAGGCATCTCCATATCAGCATGATTTATAGCCTAATCAGGTGCAGCAGTGTAGTCTGTATCTCTGATGTAAGCTATCACATCTTCAATGATTTCTGGTCTCTTCAGGGGTTAGACCAGATGTTTGAGGCTCAGTAGTCTGTTTAGCCTTTTCAGTAGCCTTTCTTATGTCATCTTCTTTCAATATTTCTTCATTGGTAAGAACATACTTCTTAACCAACTTCTTCACATTCTTCTTTGGTTTGGGCGCAGCCTGTGTACCTTCTTCAGCTTCAGCCCTTAGAGTTTGTTCAGGCTGAGAGGCTGTTGCAGCATCTCCTTCTGCAATGGCAGCCAATCTGGATTCTACGATTGGTGATGACTCCACAATTATAATGAGTGAAGACTTTCTTGTTCTGTGGCTACGTTTCTTCTTCTACTGAGGCTCAGAGCTCCCTTCAGCCCTGTCCTCACTTGTCTCCCTCTTCTTCTTCTTCTTCTTCTTCTTCTTCTCTTTCAGAACTTTTTTTGGTTATTTTGGAGTGATGACTTAATCAGTGGTAAGGCTTCTGAACTCCATACCAGCACCAGAACCCACTTGGGGTGCATCAGTGGTTAAGCCTTGGGGCTCCTCAGTAATTTGCACACCTTCATTTACTTTTTTCTTCTCTTTGTTCTTTCTGGTCAGAGCCACAGCTTTTTCTTGGTTGATTTCTTCTTCTTCCTCCTTGGTTTCCCTCATAGCAGATGAAGTTGCAGACATCATCTTTACATTTTTTGCTGGGTTTCTCTTTCAGTTCTGGAACAGTTGTTGGGTCATCTTTCTGTTGGGAATGATGGAAACACCTTCTTTGTCCTCAATTTTGTCACCCAGAGCAGAATATACAATGATGCTGATAAACCTTCCATAGGGCATCTTCGCAGTGCTCTTTGTCTTCTTAGGACTTTGCATCCATTTCCCGAACCAATCCATCAACAAGGCTTCATAGTTGAGTTGAATTATGAAGCGGATGGTTGTCATGAGCTTTAGTTGCTTTTCGTTGACAGAGTCGTGGCTAGAGCCCTTGCAACATATTCATTTTCCAACAATATTAGCAAGGAACTCATATTCTTGGGGAAACTCTTTCTTCTTGTAGCTACTCTTTCCTTCAATCTTTGTGTAGCGCATCTTCTTCAGACCTTCCTGGAAGTCAATAACCTCCATGTCCAGAAGACCTTCAGATTTGAAACCTAGGGCTAGGTTTATGCTTTCGGCATTGAGTCGTATTTGCACGCCCTTGACTTTGGTGAGGATGAAATCTCCATCAACGACTCCATTATGATAGAACTCTTTCACTAGCCTTGGATAGATCAGTGTGCTGGTGCTCAGAGCTTCTTCGAGTCCAGCTTTCTTCAGCAGTGATAGAATCTTGTGAAACTCAAGTCCAGCCTTCTCGAACCCGTTAAAGCAAAGTTGGTAGCCAGAAACAACATTGGAAGCAGCCATTTGATTGTTTGATTGAGTATTCTGAAACGAACAAATTGGTTTAACTTTCTGAAACTTAGGGTTTCGTTTAAGAGAGAAGAGATAAGAGTTTGGAATTCAAAAAGTAAACTGACAAATGACAGTTTAAAATTGATTTATAACTTCCCTCCATATGTTTTGCATCGTGGGACACGTGTTGAGTTCTGCAGGACTCTACAGTTTTAAGTCTTGTGGAAATTTCCGTTCTACCCTTAGCTCCCCTGAGCTAGTGAGTCTTTGTGAGAGGACTACGATTGCCGAGAATCACTCCACGATTGTTGAGTTAGATCCTTTGCTTGCTCCTTGACCGTTGACTCTACTATTTTCTATGATGTATTCTGAAATGACATCCCTTCTTGGTTAAGGTTGCTCAGGAAGGGCCAACCTCTTAGTCTATCACTAAGGATCAGGTTTGTCCCTGAGACGCTTATCAGAAGAGTTGCTTAGCTTGATAATGCTGCTGTCACAGTGAGCTTTTCTGCCTTGTTTGGATCACTCCACGATCGTGGTTTCTCTTAGTCTTCTCTACGATTTTTGACTTAGCCTTTATGTCTGCATAGTTAGCACTTTCTAGAGCATAGAATTTATGGTTGCAAATTTAACATACCTAACTCACTTATTAGTTTATTAAATCTAGATTCATCTAAGGGTTTTGTAAACACATCAGCAAGTTGATTTTCAGTAGGGATGTATTGCAAAGATATTGTTCTATTTTGAACATGATCTCTAATGAAATGATATCTTATCTCTATATGCTTGGTCCTAGAATGCATGACAGGATTATTTGTTATTGCTATGGCACTTGTGTTATCACAGTGTATAGGTATAGATTTGAAATCAAACCCATAATCTGCTAGCTGGTTCTTCATCCATAAGATTTGAGCGCAGCAGCTGCCTGCAGAAATGTATTCAGCTTCTGCTGTTGAAGTTGATACTGAGTTTTGCTTCTTGCTGAACCAGGACACTAGTCTGTTTCCTAGCAGTTGACAAGTGTCATTGATACTTTTTTTATCTATTCTGCATCCTGTAAAGTCAGCATCTAAATATCATGTCAGTTCAAATGGGGACTTCTTGTGATACCATAGACCCAAGTAGGGCTTTAAGATACCTGAAAATCCTTTTTATAGCAGTTAAGTGTGATTCCTTAGGAGTAGCTTGAAATCTATCATATATACATGTTGCAAACATTATATCTGGTCTACTGACAGTTAGGTAGAGAAGGGAGCCTATCATACCTCTGTATTGAGTAATATCAATACTTTTACCTTTCTCATCTTTGTCGAGCTTAGTTGCTGGAGCAATTGGTGTTTTCATGGGAGAGGCTGATTCCATGCCATACTTCTTAAGTAAGTCTTTGATGTACTTGGCTTGGTTAATGAAGATACCTTCATCAGATTGCTTCACTTGCAGTCCAAGAAAGAAGTTCAGCTCACCCATCATGCTCATTTTAAACTTGCTCTGCATAAGCTTGGCAAATCTCTTGCATAGATTTTTATCAGTAGAACCAAAAATAATATCATCTACATATATTTGCACTAGTAAAACTTTATCTTTGTGTTTCCTAAGAAATAATGTAGTGTCTACTCTACCTCTAGTGAATCATTTTTTAATAAGAAAGTTAGTTAATGTTTCATACCATGCTCTAGGTGCTTGTTTAAGCCCATATAAGGCTTTGTCTAATCTATAGACATATTTAGAGAGGGTTGGACTGACAAAACCTGGGGGATGTTCCATATATACTTCTTCTTGAAGTTCACCATTTAGGAATGCACTCTTGACATCCATCTGAAATACTTTGAACGTCATGTGGGCAGCAAATGCAAGGAATATTCTGATTGCTTCAAGTCTGGCAACTGGTGCAAAGGTCTCATCATAGTCAATGCCTTCTTCTTGAGAATAACCTTTGGCCACTAGTCTTGCTTTGTTCCTTGTGATCACCCCATCTTCATCCATCTTATTTCTGAAGACCTATTTGGTGCCAATGACTGGGTGATTCTTTGGTCTTGGAACTAATCTCCAGACTTTGCTTCTTTTGAATTGATTCAGCTCCTCTTGCATGACTTCAATCCAGCTTGCATCTTGTATTGCATCTTCAATCTTCCTGGGCTCTATTTGAGACAGAAAACTCAAATAGAAACACTCATTCTGTGTTGTAGATCTTGTTCTGATTCTGGCAGTTGGATCACCAATGATCAGATCTTGAGTGTGATCTCTTGCCCACCTGTTCCCAGTTGGAACATCTGTTCTGGTGCCTTCTTGTCTGAACTCTTCAAGATTGACTTCTGGTTCTTGTTGGTCAGAATCGTCGTCTAGTTCAGCTCTCTCTACGATTTCTTCTTCGGACACTACGATTCTTTCTTCAGGAACTATGGTCATAGTGTTGGGCTCAACCACTTTATTCGTAGTGTCAGTATTGTTAATCTTAGTGTCTTGTGGTGCAGACTTGTCAGAGTTTATTTCATCAAAGATGATGTGGATCGAGACTTCAACACTTAGTGTCTTCATGTTAAACACTCTATAAGCTTTGCTGTCTGTGGTATATCCAAGGAAGATTCCTTCATCTGACTTGGGTTGGAACTTAGTCAGATATTGCTTCCCATTGTTGATAATGTAGCATGAACAGCCGAACACATGGAAGTAACTGATATTTGGCTTTCTTCCTTTCCACAGCTCGTATGGAGTCTTCTTCAACGTAGAGTGTACAAGGGATCTGTTCTGTGTGTAGCACGCAGTGTTGATGGCTTCTGCCCAGAAGTATTCAGGCAGATGAACTGCTGCTAGTAGAGTTCTTCCAGCTTCTATAAGTGTTCTGTTCTTCCTTTCAGCTACTCCATTTTGCTGAGGAGTTCTTGGTGCTGAGAAGTTGTGGCTGATGCCATTGTCTCCACAGAACTGATCCATTTTTGAGAAGTCGAACTCTCTGCCATGATCACTCCTTATAGCCTTGATAGTCTCTCCTTTTTCATTCATCACCAGCTTGAACATCTTGATCAGTTGGGAGCTTGTTTCATCTTTAGAGGTAAGAAAAAACACCCATGTGTATCTGGTATAGTCATCCACTACGACCAGTGAGTATCTCTTTCCTCCTAGGCTCACAGTTAGAATTGGCCCAAAAAGATCCATATGTAGTAACTGTAGGGGCCTATCAATTAAGTTAACTGCTTTGCCTTTGAATGAGCTCCTTATTTGCTTCCCAAGCTGGCAGGCATTACATGGTCTTTCTATGATGAAGCTGAACTTGGGTAAACCTGCTACCAAATCTTTGGAGGCCAGCTTAGACATACTCTTGAAGTTGAGATGAGATAACCTTCTATGCCAAAGCCAGCTTATTTCTTCAGATGCTTTTGCAAGAAGGCATACTGTCTCATCAGAACTGAGCTGAGCAAGGTTGACAGTGTATACATTTCCATTTCTTGTTCCTGTCAGCTTGATAGAGGATGTCTCCAGATCTCTGACTTGACACTGATTGTTAAGAAAGGTGACTTGATGGCCTTTATCGCAGAGTTGGCTGATGCTAAGAAGATTATGCTTTAGTCCATCAACATAAGCCACTTTGCTGAAGGACACCGCACCATTACCAGCTGATCCATAACCTCTTGTCTTGCCAGAGCTGTTATCTCCAAAGATAACCGTTGGTCCCTCCTTCTCTAGGAAATTAGACAGAAGAGCTTTGTTCCCGGTCATGTGCCTTGAGAAACCACTGTCCAGATACCATGTTGTAATTGTGGTGCTCATTTTCTGCAAATAGTTTCAGCATTCATGTTGGTACCCAGACTTGCATGGGTCCTACAGTGTTAGTACCCTTGGGGACCCAAATCTGTTTGACTTTGGGCCTTCCATACACAGTGGTAAAATAACATAATGTAGCTTTATGACCATTTCTACCACATGCAAAGCATCTGATATAATGCATGCTGGTGTGTGTGTGTATGGATTCTTTCTCCATTTGGACTTGTGTGGGTACTGGTTGGTCCTACACTTGTATTGTTTCTTATTTTTCCATGTAGCCTTGGGATTCAAGGTTTGTGCTAAGTGATCCTCAACACCACGATTCCTTTCAGGTTGATTCATGGAGTCAGTTTTACTTGACTCTACAATTCTTCGAGGTTGGACAGTGGTGACTGAGTTACTCTTCTCTTTTCTGAACCCCAGGCCAGCATGGGATCCATTGTGTCTTGTGACAAGACTTGGATTAGAAAAGCAGGGTTGAACTAGTTCTTCCTTCTGTGTGGATTTCACAAATACAATGCTTCTATCTAAATTCGAAGCACTGCTACTATTAGTATCCTTAATCTTTTCCACACATAGTTCTGGGGTAGACTCCTCAAAACCTAAACCTGCTCTGTCAGTTGCATATCTCTGACTGGAGATTAGGGAGTCTATGGATGAGGAAGACCTATTCCACATAGAGATAGTCTTTTCTAGCTCCTCAATCTTAGAGGTTAGTTTTGACTCTCTTTGTGTGCTCAGTTCATTGGTCTGTCTTAAGATTTTATTTTCAGCTTCAAACTGAGAGAAAGATGCAAAACTGAGTAGAGTTGTTTCCAGTTTTTTCTGAACTTTCTCTTTCTCTCTTTGAAGGTCAAAATAATCTTTGGACAGAACTCTGAACCTCCTTATATATTGATATAGATCAGATGTTATGTCATGAAGAGCAATTCTTAAGTCATCTATATCTACATCAGGAGTGTTGAAGTCAAATACCTCATCTATGTTTACCTTAGGATGGTTAGTGTATTTCTTGTTATTTGCATCTTTGGCCATCATACATAGGTTTGCTTTTTGAGGCTCTTCATCATCTCCTGACTCAGCATTGGTGTCATTGTCTGAGTCACTCCACGAACTTCCAGCTACAAGACCTTTGTCTTTCTTCTGATGCTTCTTGTAGCCTCTGAACTCCTTCTTTGGATTTGTTCTTCTTTTGAGTTCTTCTTTAATGGGTTTATTGCCGTTTGCAATGAAGTGGCCAGGCTTCTTGCAGTTGTAGCATAGCTCATTGATCTGCTCCTGACTGCTGATGTTTCTGTATCTCTTAGGTCTGCCGCTTCTTCCCTTGCGCATGAACCTTATGAGCTTTCTGGCCAGCATTACAACTTCATCAGCATCATCATCATCATCTTCATCAGATGAAGATTCATCTTCATCAGATGAAGATTCATCTTCATCATAAGCTTTGGAGATCTCTTCTGTTTCCTTGAGAGCAACTCCTTTGTCCTTCTTTCTTCCTTCAGATAGAGTTTCTGCTCTTTGAGTCAGCTCCAGTTCATAGGTAAGGAGGTTGCCATAGAGTTGTTGATTAGTCATTTCATGCAGGTTCTTTGACTCTCAGATTGCAGTGGTTTTGGCATCCCACTTGCTTGGCAAGGATCTCATGAACTTGATGATTAGATCTTTGTTTGGATAGATCTTTCCATAAGCTCGGAGAGAGTTGAGCAGCAATGTGAATCTTTCATAAATGGAAGTGACATTTTCTCCAGGAACATGAAGCAAATATCTCATACTGTTGAGTCAGTAGAGATTGCTTATTTTCTCTGACTTCTTCATTTTTTTATGCATGATGAGCAGTGTTTCCCAGACTTCCTTAGCAGTTTTGCATTTGACCACATTTTCAAACAGATTGTCTTCTAAGGACTGGAACAAGATGTTCTTAGCCTTCTTGTCTAGCTGGACATCTTTTTTCTCGTTGTCAGTCTATTCAAATTTAACCTTGATCACAACTCTGTTTGGATCTTCTGGAGTTAGTGCAAGCCTTGTTGGTATGTAGGGCCCATTCAGTACAGTTTCAAATAGATCATCATCTATTGAATCCATGTATGCTTGCATCCGAACTTTTCAGTTGACAAACTTGTCTCTATTGCACATAGGTAACTTGCTTCCTCCACCTATCTTGGTCTTGCTTATCAGATGTGTCCATTGGATCTACTCAAGCTTGTATGCTAGTTGAGAGACACCTGCTCTGATACCAATTGTTAGTTCCCAAAGGCACAATAGTTATCTAGAAATGGGGTAAAATAGATATTTAAAAAAAATTATTTTAAAATACTTGTCAGTATTAAATATACTGACAGCAGCGGAATATATGTTTGGTCCACTTAAAGATCATGCAATGATAGTTAGATAAGCAGTTATATCAATTATAACAGATATAGCAGTTATAGCAGTTAATAAGAGACAATGAAACACAGAGGTTTTAAGTGGTTCAGTAGCACACAAGGCTCCTAGTCCACTCTTCTACTCCACGAGTAGAAAATCCACTAAGGATATCTCTTACAACTTGAATCACTTAGATTCCTTCAAGGCCAGCAGCCTTGGAACTTCTCTAGTTCACTTAGAACTCTTCAAAGCCAGCAGCCTTGGAACTTCTCTTAGTTCACTTAGAACTCTTCAAGTCCTTCTAACTTGGTACACCTTGGATTGAGAGTTGTACTCTGGTGTGTGCTACTCAGTTGCAATTAAGCATCAGTTCTGAAGAACTGAGTAGCGAAGCAAGCTTTTCTTCTTTCAGGATCGTAGAGTGTTTTCGTTGAGTGCTCTTGAGCTTTCTGAGCTATCTTTTCTTTCTTTGTATCTTGCTTGCTTAGTCTGAATCCTTGTCTGATTTCCTTATAAAAGAGTCATTCAAAATATATCCATTTGAATGCTCCCGTTGCAGCATTAAATGCTTCAGACGTTTCTGTGCAGTTGATGTTGACATCCTGCTTTCTTGTTGCACAGCCGACTGGCCCACTGACACAGCAGACTGCAATCTCACCTAACACCTAAAAAGATGTTTTCAGCAGGTGGTTTATTCATTTCCTTAGCTTTTTCATTACGCTTCTTCGATTTGTACTAAAGATGAATATAGAATCATTGGGACCATCAATTTGTCAACGGCTATAAGTCCTTTCTTCATTTGTTTCTCTTCCTCCCTTCATCAGAACTATGAACTTTGGTGCTGACTGGAGGAGCACTACGATTATGGTCATTGTACCATAATTGTTATGTGTTGACTCGCACTAGGCTTGACTCAGACTTAATCGTAGAGAACACTACGATTTCTCTTAAGCTCTTCGGTAGACTACGATTCCTTCTTGCTTGCTTTGCAGACTCCACGTTTTCGAGAGCACACTGCGTTTCTTGACTTAGCTAGGCAGGCGCTCGGATCTTTTCCACGATTCTCAGTGTGGCTTCCCAGGGCAGACTACGATTCTGATACTATCACTTAGGCTCTACGAATCTTGCCTTGGCCTCTACAGACTTGGTTCTTTTGGTAGACTACGATTCTGGATATCTTCATTTAAGCTCCACGATTCTGCCTTGTCTTCTTTATGCTACCTTTGACAGACTACAATTATGTCAAGGCTTTAACTTTTACAACTCAAATAGATCAACCTAACAGTTTTGATCCTTTCTTCTATACATTTATTTACATAAATGATAAACATTAAAGTTCAGATCAACCTAACAATTTTGATCTATCATCTAAGTCCTTGTACATATGATCATTGAAGGACTTTACACTTAAGCATTTATATTTACTTTCAACATCAAATTTGAATATGCAATTCCCAACATATTAAATTATGCATTTAGAATATGACTTAATTGGCCCTTTCCTGCATACTTGGATAAATTTATTGATCACACTTAAGGTGTTTTGTCAATCATCAAAATCTAGATGAGTACAACACAGTGATATCAGAGATTTAAAAAATGTTAGACAACATAAGTTTTTAATAAATAATTGATCAGAATGAGCAATCTATTAGGAGAGTTAAATAAATAATAATGTCTATTATCTTCTCTAATTTAAAATTCATCATCAATATTTTATCATCTGTAACACCAATGGTCATAATCATGCTAAACAATAATTTTCATTTCACTCTTGTCAAAGAGAACTTTCACCACATGTTTTTGTCACACATGTTAAAGACATCAATCATATTGTCTTTGCACCTAGGCCAGAGACATCACAACAACTTGAGTCCTGATGGTTAGTACAAACAACAGAGAATAAACATAAATAATAAGAACAATGAATGAATATTAGAAATCTGTAATTTATTTATGTTTAAAGAATAATTTACTTTATTCATAGTCCAATAAATATCTAAATTGTCAACACGATATCCAGAATATCAAATGAGTTCAAGCCTAAGGGTATTATCCAAGATTCATAAATAGAAAGTTCAATGATAAAGTTCACGTGACGCAGAACGGAAGTAAGATAAAGAGAAATCACCAACGTGATTAACTCTGATTTCACTAGAATCCACCAAAAAGTTACAAACAAGTTTGTAAGAGAAAAGTTTTCAATAAAAGTTGTATATCTCTGTTTATTCTCACATACCGGCTATATATAGCACTCAATATTTAGGGCTGAGTCATCATAGGATATTCTTGAAAAGAGAAATAAATCTACCTAGGGGAAAGTGACATCCCTAACAACTTTCTGATTCCTAACAAACTTTCTGACAAATTCAGAAAGGTACAAAAATGACAGCTGTAATAAAATAACAAAATATAAACTGATTAATTTAAGCGCGCCCAAAGCCAAGTCTTAGGAGGTTCCGATAGCTAAAGATATGACGCCATTTCTGAAGCCGAGGCCATGTGCCGAAGTCTTCTCTTTGGGAAAAACTTCCTTTACAATCGCCTCTTCGGGTCGGTCCTTCTTCTCACGCTTCTGATCCAATTCTTCCTCGAAATCTAGTGTGAGTTGTCCTACATCAGTCTCCCCCACTTGCGAAGAACTCGACCTTGAGTTATAATCTGGATAAATTGAAATATCTTCCCGGAACTCATAAAGATCGGAGTACATTGAACGTTCGGGAGATGTTCATTTCAGCAGGCAAGTTTATCACGTAGGCATTGTCATTAATCTTCTTGATAACCTCGTACGGACCATACTTTCGTGGCTTCAACTTATTATAAGAACCAACGGGAAACCTTTCTTTTCTCAAAAATACAATAACCTGATCTCCTTCGTTGAACAGCTTCGACCGTCTTTTGGCATCGACCGTGGCCTTATACTTCTTATTTGTCTCTTCCAGCCTTGCCTTCACTTCAGTTTGCACATCTCGAGCTTGTTCGACCAGATTTTCGGCAACGGCACTGTTTCCACAGATCTTAGCAAGTCGGGCCAGGTCCAGCGCATGTCTAGGAGACTACCGATACACTAAAGCAAAAAGAGATTGACCTGTAGCAGTGTGAACAGCATTGTTATAGGCGAACTCTGCTTGTGCCAATGGTACGTCCCACTGCTTCGGCTTGTCACCATATATACTCCGAACCAGATTTCCTAGTGTTCGATTCAGATTTTTGGTCTGCCCATATGTCTGTGGGTGTGCAGTGCTGCTGAACTTTAAGGCGGTATCCATCCTTCTCCAAAGAGTAATCCAGAAGTGACTAAGGAACTTTGAATCCCTATCTGAAGTGATAGACTGAGGTACCCCATGTAATCGGACTATTTCCCGAATAAACAACTGAGCCACGTGGGATGCATCCGAAGTCTTTCGACAAGGAATGAAGTGTCCCATCTTTGAGAATTGATCAACCACCACGAATACCAAATCCACTCCTCATTGAGTTCGGGGAAGACCCAGCACAAAATCCATTGATAAGTCTTCCCAGATAGCACTTGGCACTGGAAGAGGCATGTAGAGGCCAGTATTCTGAATTTGCCCCTTCGCGGTTTGACATACATAACACTTTCAGACTATGTTGCCTACATCTCGCTTCAGCTGCGGCCAGTAATACCGTTCAACAACTCCACTGATGGTCTTGTCATGTCCCAGGTGACCACTTAAACCTCCACCATGTAGTTCCCGAACCAGTTTTTCCCTTAATGAACCTCGGGGTATGCATAGCTGATTTGCTCAAAACAAATAACTATCTAACACATGAAATTCTTCATGGGTTTGTTTCTGAGCACATTCTTCCTATATTTCGGCGAAGTCCTTATCATTCGAATATAGCTCCTTCAGAAATTCAAATTCGATGACTTCTTGCAGCATTGTAACCAACAGACTTGCTCGCCGACTCAAGGCATCTGCTACCTTGTTCAGAACACCAGACTTGTGCTTCAGAACAATAGAAAATTTCTGCAAAAAGGTAGTCCATCGGGCGTACATATTGCTCAAGTTTCTTTGACTGTTCAGGTACTTTAGTACCTGATGATCGGTGTAGAGGATGAATTCGTGCTGAATCAGATAGTGTCCCCAGTGTTTTAAAGCTCGTACGATGGCATAAAATTCCTGTTCATACGTGCTCCACTTCTTCCTTGCATCGTTCAGCTTCTCACTGAAGAAGGCCACTGGCTTCTTTTCTTGTGACAAAACTGCCCCGATCCCAATTTCACTAGCATCACACTCCACCTCGAATAGTTTCTCGAAGTTAGGCAAAGCGAGGACGGGTGTTTTGCACAACTTCTCTTTAATAACGACAAAGGCCGTTTCAGCTTCTTCTCCCCATAGAAACTTCCCTTTCTTCAGACATTCAGTAATTGGTGCCACAATACTGCTGAAGTCTCTGATGAAACGTCGATAGAACGTAGCCAACCCATGGAAGCTTCTTACCTCTCCTACATTCTTAGGGGTCGGCCATTCACGTATAGCTCTCACCTTCTCTTCGTCGACCATGATAACCTCCGAACTGACCATATAGCCGAGGAATAATAGGCGTTCGGCCAACCAACTACACTTCTTAAAATTAATAAAAAGTTTGTTTTCAGCCAAAACCTCTAATATTGTCCGAAGGTGTTTCATATGTTCCTCTTCATTCTGACTATAAATTAATATATCATCAAAGTATACGACAACATATTTGCCAATGAAAGGTTGTAATACCTGATTCATTACCCACATAAAAGTACTGGGGGCGTTTGATAATCCGAAGGGTATGACAACCCACTCGAAGAGTCCATCCTTCGTTTCGAACGTTGTCTTCCATTCATCCCCTGGTTTTATCCGAATTTGATGATAGCCGCTTCGGAGATCTATTTTCGAGAACTAGTTTGGATCCTCCCAACATATCTAACATGTCATCCTAGCCTCGGGATCGAAAAACTGTATCTGATAGTTATCTTGTTGATGGCTCGGCTATCAACACACATTCTACAAGTGCCATCTTTCTTCGACACTAGAAGAGCAGGGAACGGCACACGGACTCATGCTTTCCCGAACAAATCCCTTGTCTAGTATTTCTTCCACCTTCTCTTGCAGGATCTGATTTTCTTTAGGGCTCATCCGATAGTGTGGCAAGTTCGGCAAGCTTGCTCCTTGGATCGATGTGATGCTGGATATCCCGAAGTGGTGGAAGTGTGTTCAGCAAATCTTCCGACACCAACTCTTTGAACTCACCCAACAGAGACAGTACCCGATCCGATAACACCATCTTCGGCTCTTCTTTCCCTTCGACCACCAGAGCTCGTACCACCACAACATGTACTTCTCGTGCCTCTCTAATGTCAGCCTCTAACTCCTCTGCTGAAGTGATGACGTTTAGTAAGGGTTGCCCCTCCTTTTGGTTCTTCGTCACGCCACTTCCTGAAGTCTGTTTAGGGACTAAGGCGATCTTTTTTCCTTCCCAGATTGAATATAAACACATTGTCGCGCCCTCGATAAGTAACATCCACATCATATTGCCAAGGTCGGCCTAGTAATATGTGGCTAGCATCCATATCGATGATGTCACAGACCTACTTCGGCTTGATAGTGTTGTCCGATCGAGATAAGGTACTCTACACACTTCGATCACGTTCACCTTGGGACCCTTCTGAATCCACCCAATTATATAAGGCTTCGGATGCTTCTCTACCCGAAGTCTCAAGTGTTCTACCAACTTCTTTGAGACAAAGTTCTCACAGCTGTCGCTGTCTATGATTAGGTCGCAGAACTTTCCTTGTATACTGCAGCATGACTTGAAAATATTGTTTCGTTGCTAGGGTTCGTCAACTTTGGTTGAGCACATGACTCTTTGAATCACACAGTTGACGTGATCTCCATGCTCTTCGGCTATTTCTGCTCCTTCCCAGAACTCACCTATTTCTGCCTCCTCTTCGGCATATTGTTCGTCTTCTTCTCCTTCACCAGCCTCCATAAGATTTACAGTCTTCCGCATCGGGCATTCATTGGAGCGATGACCTGGCTGACCACATCGGTAGCACTTAAACCCGCTTAATTTAACATAAGGGTTTGGCGCTTGTGGTGTATTCTTGTTTACCGAAGTCGTGGGTTGTGTATTACTAGGAGTTGTAAGACCCGAACCTCTTTGTTGTTGAATGCCAGTAGCCAAAGTCTGGTTCTTCCCATCGTTCGCAGGAAATCTACTTCTGTGGGCAACTGCGTTGGACGCTTCGGTCGTGTCCCTTTCGTAATAGGCATATCGGTTGGATGTCTTCTCCATTAATTCTGCCTTCAGAGCCATGTTGTGTGCTTCATCCACTGTCCGCACAACCTGTAACCCGAACCTGTCTCTAATGGATGGCTTCAATCCCTCCAGATACCTAGAGACTTGCTGCGCCTCGGTCTCATTGAGATTGTTCCGCACTGACAGCCTCGTCCATTTTTCAGTGTAGTCTACTACACTTCGGTTCCCTTGTGAACAATTATGATAACTTCAAAAAATAAATTGTTCATAGTCTGGGGGTAAAAACCTGCTCATCATCATTTGCATCATCCATCTCCAAGATCGAATAGGAGTTTTGTCTTGCCTCCGTCGATCTCCTTGCAGCTTCTCCCACCAAACAGCAGCTCCGCTCCTTAGCTTGTACGCTACCAGAGTGACTTGACTGGTCTAGGTGCGACCTCTGTCAACTCGAAGAACCTCTCCACCTCCGAGATCCTATCCAGAAACTCCTCAATCTGCAGCTTACCATAAAACTAATGGTATATCTTCATGGATGCGATAGTCCGAGGGGTTTTGGTTTCTAGGTTGATGATTTCTTGGCTCACCTGCATCATCTTCATCGGAATATTCATCACTGAACCCTCCGATTGGAATTCGCCGGGCCTTTTGTTGTTGACGGCCACCTTCATGGTTGTTAAGGGCAAATCCCCCGCCTCCGTCTCTGTTGTTGTTTGGGCTGGGTCATTAGACCAACATGCTGCTGCACCATGGCCTCCATTCTCGCAATAGAATGTCGCTGTTCGTCAGTCGCCGCCCAAATCTCGGCATCCCTACGACCAGCGTCGTCAAGGATGTTCCTTCCTCCTTCGCTTGTTGGCCATAATCAAGGCAAAATCCTTAGCTTTGATACCATTTGACGCAGAACGGAAGTAAGATAAAGAGAAATCACCAACGTGATTAACTCTGATTTCACTAGAATCCACCAGAAAGTTACAAACAAGTTTGTAAGAGAAAAGTTTTCAATAAAAGTTGTATATCTCTGTTTATGCCCACATGCCGAGTATATATAGCACTCAATTTTTAGGGCTGAGTCATCATAGGATATTCTTGGAAAGAGAAATAAATCTACCTATGCGAAAGTGACATCCCTAACAACTTTCTGATTCCTAACAAACTTTCTGACAAATTCAGAAAGGTACAAAAATGACAGCTGTAATAAAATAACAAAATATAAACTGATTAATTTAACGCGCCCAAAGCCAAGTCTTAAGAGGTTCCGATAGCTGAAGACATGACGCCATTTCTGAAGCCGAGGCCATATGCCGAAGTCTTCTCTTCGGGAAAAACTTCATTTACGATCGCCTCTTCGGGTCGGTCCTCTTCTCACGCTTCCGATCTAATTCTTCCTCGAACTCTAGTGCGAGTTGTCCTACATCATCACGGTACAAAAAATTAATATTTAGTATTATTAAATGTTCACAGTTCAAATAGAAAGTTTACGTCAAAATGCTTAATATAAATGTAAAGTTCAAAGTCTAAAATGTCATAGTTCAAATATAATAGTTAGGAATTCAACAAAAAGGTTCAAATCAAAAAATATTAGATGAAGCACAAATTATTAAATAATTTTCACCGTTTAATCTTAACGGTTGTACAAAAGAATAATAATTTATTACCATATACGAAAAAAATGACATCTTTTATCTTAGAACGTGACTACATTCTTCTTAATATGTGAGAAATTAACTTAAATGTTTATATTTATGATTCAATTAGTAATTACCCCTATATAAATTATATGGTGTACACTAACTCGAATATTATAAAATTAGTTAAAAATATATTAATAGTATTTATAAAATAAAATTTTGTAATGTACAAAATAAAATAGAATAAACTTTCAAAATATTTTTTGAAGGAATAAAGTAACACTTTATTTAGTGGAATCATCACCAACCAATTTTTCTTGTCCAAATAATTTATCCTTTATCATGTTCTAAAAACAAAATTATGATAAAGAATAGCTTGATGTGTACTTGTACCGTTATCTATCCTCTTCATAATCCTACCAATAGATATTTTTTTAAGATATAATATGTAGGCTAATTATAGAATACATATATAAATATATTTAGTTTTTTATATATATAGAAAAAACATTAATATATATTTCATAGGATTCAAGTTTTAACAAGTCAGGGATTTGGAATCAATCTTACATCAAATTCCATGTTGGAATAGAATTAAATTCATCTAAACAAGACCTTAAATTACTAGCTTAATAGTATCTTTTTAAGTTATCGTAGGCCATCACATACTTACCCAAAGGTCATGACTAAGAAAATTTTCTCATATCTTTCGATGTGGGACTGAGTTGTTATAAATTTCTTCACTTAAATTTATAATATCATATGTAACAACCTGGTTCAAATCCCGAGTTTAGGACCAATCTTGGGTCAAATTCCAAGTCTAAATTGAATTAAATCCATCCAAACAAAGTCTTAAATCACTAACACAATTGGGTCTTCTTAGGTCATTTTAGTCCACATAAGCTCACCTAAAAGGTCATGACTGAATGTACTATTATTAGTAACCTAATTTCTTATATACAAAAAAAAATTCATATCTTTACACAAGTATATGATCAATTTTTGACTATATAAAATTAATTTAACTATAGACAATTTAATTAGGAAATTTGTAAATTATTTAAAAAGTAATTAACTACAAGATTAATTATTTTTAATAGTTAAAATTAATTATATTAATTTTTAATATGAAAATATCTCAAATTAATTATGAAAATCAGATCTTATATTTCCAAACAAAATAAATAAATAAATAAATTATACTCCTACATTGTATATTAATTCTCTTCATGCTGCCCAGATGTGAAAAAAGGTATCTTCCCATTCTATTGGAAGACAAATTAATGTATTCATAATAATAAATAATTTTATGCGTACAAATTATACACATAATTTTCTATAAATGATAGGATCCATGTATTGTATGCTGCAATAAATATATACAAATTTTAAATAATAAGTTTCACTTCTTATATTCTCTCTTATTTATACTATTTATACATATTTTTTTTACATTTTATATAAATAAAACTATTCATAATAAAGAAAAATATTCTTTTTCAGTTTTCGCTCTAAACCCCCTCCTTCACATCCCTAAAATCCATATGATTGACATATAATTATATAAGTTCCTCAAAAATTTAAAGTTAGAAAAGGACATGAATTCAGGCTCTTACATATAATAATATTCCTAAATAATTAAAGATTAGGAAAGGACATGAATTCAAGCTCCGGACATCACATGTAATCTCTTTCTATTATTCTGGCCAGCGTTATATTGCGTGTGAAATTACACAACAAAAATAAGGAATCGATATTTTTACAACTGAAAATAATAGTTCTATAAGATTTTTTTCACATGAAAAATAAATAGGTCCTATATTTATGTGTGAGAGATTTTACCAAAATATTAAGTTTTACTCACAAAAATAACAATTTTCTAAAAATATAGTAATAATTTTATCAAATTTAGAGGATAAAATTTAAAAAGTCAAAATTATGGAATTACTAAATATTTAATGGCAAAAAGGAGAAAAAATTTGTGATAGAATCTCAAATCTGATTTCACCATCCGCTGTCTTATTATATAATAGATATGTACAGATAGATAGATACATATATGCCCTCTCTTTCTCCCTCGGTCTCTCCTTCAGTCAGTTCAGTGTCAGCTTCAATGTAACAAATCTTCTCAATTATTTCAGGAAACCTTTTTTCTCAATTCTCACAAGGCGACACTTGCAAGTGTGGCAAGAATTTTTATGCTTTACACTAAAACAACAACTTCTACATTATATATATATATATATATATATATATATATATAGGATAAAGACTCTGGAACGAACAATTTATTTACGGACATATGTAGGGTTCAGTGTTAAAGGTTGTTGATTGAATGAGAATATTTAACACTAATTACAAATATATAATTGTACATAATTTGGTCAATCAACAACCTTCAACACTGAGTGCTACATATGTTCGTAAACGAACTGTTCCTATATATATATATATATATATTCATAATTGCTTCTTTTTATTTGGTTCTAAATATTTTATTCAACTCTTTATAAGTACCGGCCATTATTAATTGATTGTACCACCAAGTTGGCATTCAATTGCACAACAATATATACCAACTTTCATGTTGTTCTTCATTAGGAAAAAAGTTTTAAAAAATGCAAAAATATGCACACACAAAAAAATCTCACAAAGCATATGACACTAATATGAGGAATAATAATCTGCATAAAATAAATAAAAGTCAAGTAAATTCAAACAAACAGAAGTAACTAACAATCAAATAGTCAAATGGTTGTCATTTTAAAAAGACTTTCACTCTGCGATTTTAAACATCTTATTCTACTGCTAAGTCATTATATGCCAAACTTCAAACAACTTAACAGCACCTAAAACTCATTATTATTTCTGAGAATAGTTGGTCTTAGTAACCTTTATAACTAAGTTTTAGTGACTCGTTTCAAGTATTAGTGACTTGCAATTAGAATAATTAGTTTAAAATTATGATAAAGAATGGCTTAATGTGTACTTTTGTACGGTTATATGTCCTCTTCATAATCCTACCAATAGATATTTTTTTAGATATATTCATGTAGGCTAATTATAGATTACATATATAAATATATTTAAGTTTTATATATATAGAAAAAACACGAAAATATATTTTATAGGATTCAAGTTGTAACAATTAAGGTCAAATTTCGAGTTCAAAATCATAATAGTATCTTCTTATTATTAGTAACTTAATTCTTTATATATAGATAAATTTTTCACACAGCTTTCGATGTGGGAATAGGGTGTTGCAAACTTCCCCATTTAAATTTTTAACGTCATCGTCAGCCTTTGTGTCCCTGCCTCCGGCAACTCGATCGAATTATCTGACTCGAGCTTTCAAGAGTCGGCTGTGATACCATATGTAACAATTCGGGTCAAATTTCGAATTCAGAACTAATCTTAGGTTAAATTTCAAGTCCGAATCGAATTAAATTCATCCAAAATAAGACCTTAAACCACTAGCACAATAGGCAATAGTATCTTCTTAGGTTTATAAGTTCACCCAAAATGTCATGACTGAATATACTATTGTTACTAACTTAATTTTTTATATACAGACAAATTTTTTCTATATCTTTCGATATGAGACTGAGGCGTTATACAAGTATACGATCAATTTTTGTCTATTTAAAATTAATTTAACTATAGACAGTTTAATTAGGAAATTTGTAAATTATTTAAAATGTTATTAATTATAAGATTAATTATTTTTAATATTTAAAATTAATTATATTTATTTATAATATGAAAATATCTCAAATTAATTATGAAAATCATTCCTGATCTTATATTTCCAAAAAAAAATAAAAAAAATTTATACTCATACTTGTATATTAATTCTCTCAATGACCGCCAAATATGAAAAAGGTATCTTCCCGTTCTATTGAAAGACAAATTATTGTATTCATAATAATAAATAATCTTATGCGTACAAATTATATACAAATAATTTTCTATAAATGATAAGATTCATATACTTTATGTTGCAATAAATATATACAAGTTTTAAATAATTGGTCTTAATTTTTATTTTTTCTCTTATTTATATTATTTATACATACTTTTTTTTACAACTTATATAAATAAAATTATTCATAATAAAGAAAAATATTCTTATTCAGTTTTCGCTCTAACCCTTCCTTCACATCCCTAAAATCCATATGATTGAGATTGACATATAATATAATTATATAAGTTCCTAAAAAAATTAAGGTTAGAAAAGGACACGACTCCAAGCTCTTACATATAATATAATATTCCTAAATAATTAAAGGTTAGGAAAGGACATGAATTCCCTCTCTTTCTCCATATAATAGATACATATAGATAGATACATATACAGATAGTTAGATACACCATCCGCTGTCTTATTATATAATAGATACATATACAGATAGATACAGATAGATATATTCCCTCTCTTTCTCTATCACTCACTGTCTCCATCCATATAGTTGTCTCCTTCAGTGTCAGCTTCAATGTAATAAATCTTCTCAATTATTTCAGTAAACCTTCTTTCTCAATTCTCATGCACAAGGCGACACTTGCAAGTGTGGCAGGAATTTTTATACTTTACACTAAAACAACAACTTATACATTATACATACATATATACATATATATATATATATATATATACACGGTCCGGCTCTCCAGCGAACCTAGAAGAGTGGATCAAAAACTAACCGGCTTTAGTCACGGTCAAAATCGTCGCTAAAATCTAAAAAGTCGATTTTGTAGGCTTTAGCGACGGTTTGTCTGTCGCTAAATTCGGTTAGTTTTTGGTCCACTCTCCTAAGTTCGCTGGAGAGCCGGACCGTATATATATATATATATATATATATATATATATATATATAGGGTTCTAATACATGGCAACTAGTTGTTAGGAGTACTATTCCAGCAACCATCATCATCTCTACCGTTGATGAATATCATTAATGGTTGAGATTTAAAAAAATAAAAGTCCAACCACTATAAGTTGTAGCGGTAGTGATAAAGCTTGAAGTGACTGGATAATTTACAAAAGTACCCCTTGAACTCTTGGTCAAACAATTGAAAAATGAGGAATAAATAATGTGTCGCTACAATGTGTAGCAACTGAACACTGTTGCAAAGTCTTAATTGATAAATGGCTCCAGTTGGTGGAATTAATTACTCCTAATTGATTAGTTTGATAACCATAATCATAAACCATTAGGACACTAATAAAGACAAGAAGAAAATAATAATAATAATTTGTATAATAATAATAATAATAAGAATAATAATAATAATAAATGTTATCCTCACATATACAGAACATGCTAAAGATTAATCAATTAGTAGTAGACATGGCAAATGGGACGGGCCGGACTAAATTTGGGTCGGGCCAAAATGACCTAGCTTTTTTTTTGGCTAAAATTGTGAGTCCCATGGCTCGGGTTGGGCCAGAACAGGTCAGCGCGCGGGCTTCTTTTTTTTTTTTTGCAAAGTCATGCTACAAAATTTGTCAATTTAACTCAAAAGGAATATATATTTTTATACATATACAAATACATAAATACACAATCAATCTCAATAATACAAATGAACATTTAACTTTAATAAATTGTGTTATTTTCGTTTCAAAATATAAAATCATTTGTTTTGTAAAATATCCCAAAACATAAGATTAGTTGCCTTGTTAGTTGTTACATATACAAAAATAAGTGATCCTATATTTGAAATGAAATAAGTAATTTTTAATATATATTTTTTCTCAGCAAAATATAATTGTATACTACTCCGTCTTACATTATAATACATATATATATATACAAGATGTCAACTTGGCAACAAATAAGCATAAAAACAAATACGAAAACACTCAAAGTAGTGGTCAAAGCTTTTGCCAATGAAGCATAATACAATATATATATATAGGATAGGACTCTGGAACGAACAGTTCGTTTACGAACATATGTAGGGTCAAGTGTTGAAGGTTGTTGATTGGATGAGAATATTTAACACTAATTACAAATATATGATGGTAAATAATTGGGCCAATCAACAACCTTCAACACTTGGCCCTACATATGTTCGTAAACGAACTGTTCGTTCCAGAGCCTTATCCTATATATATATATATATATATATATATATATATATATATATATATATATATATATATATATATCTTGCTTAAACTCTAGATACAAAAATTTAAATTAAAATTTGAAATTAAATAAATTTTGTAATTAATAATTTTTTTTATATACTATACAATTATAATTTTGTATAAATTATGCCGAAGCCTGAACAGAAAGAAAGAAAAAATATTTTGAAATTATATTTAAAATAAGTAGTTGTTGTAGCTCAATTGATTTGAACTCTTACTTAATAACTTGAAGGTCTTGTGTTCAACTTTTACAAGCAACATTGTTTTTATTTTTTTTAAAAAATAACTCACGGCCGGGCCGGGCCGGCCCAAAAATTGGTCGGGTGAACATGACCTAACTTTACGTGGGTTGCAATAATAAAGTCCATAACCCATTTTTTGCAGGTGGGCCGGGCTGACTCACGGGCCCGGGTCTCTTTTGCCAAGTCTAATTAATAGTAATTAATTCCTAATGGTTATGGTTATTAAACTAATCAATTATGAGTAATTAATTCCACCAACTGGATCCATTTATCAATTAAGACTTTGCAACAATGTTCAGCCGTTACAAATTGTAGCAGCACATTATTTATTCCTTATTTTTCAATTGTTTGACCAAGAATTCAAGGAAAACTTTAGTAAATTATCCAGCCGCTACAAGTTTTATCATTGCTGCTACAACTTGTAGTGGCTGGACTTTTATTTTTTAAATCTCAACCATTAATGATATTCATCAACGGTGAAGATGATGATTGCTGGAATACTACTCCTAACAACCGGTTGCCTTATATATATATATATATATATATATATATATATATATATATATATATATTCATAATTGCTTTTTTTTATTTGGTTCTAAATTTTTTATTCAACTCCTTTAAGTACCGGCCTTTATTGATTATACCACCCAAGTTGGCATTCAATTGCACAACAATATATGCCAAGTTTCATGTTGTTCTTTATTAGAAAAAAAGTTTTAAAAAAAATGCAGAAATATGCACACACAAAAATCTCATAAAGCGTATGACACAAATATGAGGAATAATAATGTGCATAAAAAAGTTGGAGTTTTAAATAAGAGTTTAAAAGTGACATATTTTAAGCAACATATATATTTTAATTATATCATGTAACAAATCATGTATAATTTATAGGACAAAGACTATTAATGTATAGAAGAATATAATCCTTTTCACTTAAAATATAGAATCAATATTAATTTTCTATAGTTTAAATTTGATATCTTTAAATTAAGAACTGATATGAATTAATTTAATTTTAAATAGTACGTATATTAATTAGAAAATTATTATTTTAAAAAAATATATGAATCAGACTAATTTTAAATTGTAAAATAAATTGATTTTTATAAGTCAAAGTTAATCCTAAATTTTGGCTATGAAAGTTTTGAGCCAAAATTGGATGCGCAACGGCCAACACCCTCTCTCTCAACCCCAACCTCAATTCCGTTATAGCATTAATGCATACACTTATTTATTTTACTACTATTAAAGAAGAGGAAGAAAAATAATAATTATTTTTTAAAAGTTGAAGATTATGTTTGTTTGTAAATATTATAATCTTAAAATTATAATTCATGTTATTATAATCCCAAGATTATTAATCATAGGATTATAATCACGAGATTATAATTATAATATCAAGACTATTAAGTCATTTTATAATCCCTAGACTAATAGTAATAGTAAGTTTAAATTTGAAAACAAATGAGACACATGAGATTAATAGTTCTATCCCAAATAAAACATAAAGGGGAGCACTATTTTCACATGAGTTTTTGATATTTCTACACATGTCCCTCTCACATGAAGGTCTGACTCACCTCCTTCTCATGTGAGAGAGAATTATGTCAAAATATCAAAAACAATGTGAAAATATCAATTTTTAAAATAAAATGTCTCTCTCCAACTATTTACCTCATAACTTTTTTTCTCTCTCCTATTTTTTCTCCCATATTTCCACACCTATCTATATCTATATTGAGTAATATTACAAACACAAACTATTCTACAAATATTTTATAAACGGCTGATGTGATATACTCCACCCCAGCATATTGATCAACAAATTGCTTCAATGAAGTCTTCGGCCGGCCCCACATAAAAAGTTGAGGTGGAGTATGTGTCATATCAACCGTTTGTAAAATATTTGTAGAATAGTTTATGTCTGTAATATTATTCATCTATATTATCTATATTTCACTCTTTTCTTTCCTCTTTTACCTCTATAACTTTAATTATATTTTTATTTTATTTTTTTGTATTAATTTTTTTATATTTTTATTTAATCCTCTAAATTTTATAAAATTTTAATTCAACTCACATAATTTACACATATAACACTTATGCCACCTGTGCTAGTATTTATAACTTTTATTCAAATTTTTTTTTTCTTAGTTGCACACATAGTGAGGCATAACCTTTTAGTAGTATTTGTGGGACTTGATATTTTATTTGTACACAGTCTTCCAAAATTATGTGGTTTTGTTATATTTGTGTTTGATTTCTAATTTGAGAGGGGGAGAAACTATTTTTTTTTATAAAATTAAATCTGTCAAAATGACGTAATTTTGACAGACTGTGCATAAATAAAATATACAATGCTGTGTATGACCATGATTATAGTTAAAGTTTGACTACATTAAAAAAAAATATAAATATTTAAAGTTTGACTCTTTAATAAAATGAATTTAATGAAAATCATCCAACCAACAAAATGCCGGGAACCAATTTGTTGGTTTGCACATAACCACTGTACTTACTCTCTACTAACTAACAGCTCCATTTTCTACAACTTTGAAGATTGAACCCCTCTTTCTATCTCTCTGTAAAAACAACAAAGCAAAGTCACGCTTTCAAGAAAAATGGTGGACTCACCGACTCCTTCCACAGATAAGGACACCCATCCGTGATTTTTCTTCGTCTATATTTTACCCACTTGATTAATTTTCTCATATATGGGTATTTTAATCAATACCCATATATGAGAAAATTAATTACGTGTTGTATAAATTCCCTGTATTTATTTTGGTTTTTTGTTTGATTTTTGTTTTGTACTGTATTTTACTTTATCTCTCCACTTTTTTGTTGCTTTGTGTAAAATTTATGGGGTTGGATAGTTTAGTTTAACAAGAAACAATTCTGGCCTTTCACGGATAGTTTGATTTTAACCTTCAGAATTTGTCGCATTTGTCATAGTTTTGCTTGTAATTATTTATTGGGGGTTGGTAGTTCACTGCTTTTAATGTGAATTTAGTTGAGTTCTATATATTATCTTACAGAGGGTTTTTAATCTCTGTACTTGGTTAATTTTTCTTTAATTCATGGGTTTTTTGGGCTCTTCTAATCCGATTAAGAGGAGCTATTTTATGTTCTTCAATTTGCTATCATTTGTAGCCCTAGTTTTGTTGCTGTCATGTGCTTTTGCTTTGGGTAAGGAGTGTACTAACACTCCTACCCAGCTATCATCACATAGTTTTAGATATGAGCTACAGATTTCCAACAATGAAACTTGGAAAAATGGGATGTTTTCGCATTACCATTTGACCCCAACTGACAATTCTGCTTGGGCTAGTTTGCTTCCTAGGAAGATTTTGAAGGATGAAGGTGAAATTGGTTGGATGATGATGTATAGGAAGATGAAGAATTCGGGTGAATTCAAAGTTCGTGGGGATTTTCTAAAGGAATTGCCCTTGGAAAATGTGAGATTAGACCCGGATTCGATTCATGGACAGGCTCAACAGACTAATTTAGAATATCTATTGATGTTGGATGTTGATAGCTTGGTTTGGAGCTTTAGGAAGACGGCTGAATTGCCGACTCCAGGCAATGCTTATGGAGGTTGGGAGGCCCCAAATGTCGAGCTTCGAGGACATTTTGTAGGTTTGTTTTGCTTCGATAGCCAATAATTTTCACAAATTCCATTATGTTCATGGTTTTGCATATAAAGGGTAATTTTTGAAATAATTTTCATTGATTGTAAATTTTAAACTTAATATCATCCTTGTAGCTATTATTGATATCATTGTTGTAGCTATTTTAAACTTAAATTTTTTGTTGTTAATTTCTCTTTGTTTTGTTGTTTGATTTGCATCACCTTAATTCATAACAAAAATTCCTATTCTGCATATAAGCTTGAGGGAAAGAATCAATATGAGGAATATACAAATATACAATTTGGTATTGTGCACAATCAATATCAACTTTTGCTGCATTGATTTTGTATCAATTCCCCTGAGCTGTAATGTTTGCTTCTCTTATCAATTCATCTCTTACATATCGCTTTTTAGTTACCATGAGACTCAGAATTTGTTCTCCACAAGATGGACTTTTGTTGATCATAATATTTTAATTTTCTGTTATATGATTTTTGAATTATCATTTATGTAATTAGGATATTCTTGGACACTAATTATCGAAGTTTTAGCTATTTCGCTGGTTTGGATCTGATTTGTTGGATTTTGTCTGCATATTATCTCATATTTGGATTGCGGTTTCTTAAAGTTAATTGATGTCATGTTTGATCCGCTGACCATAGTTTCCTGTTGTTTGTATTTGAATCCACTTTTGATGTGATATTTAGCATATCAATCTTTATAATTTATCTAATATAAGCTTTTACGACAATTTACTTACTTTTGAGATTATGTAGGGCATTACCTGAGTGCGTCTGCACAAATGTGGGCTAGCACTCAAAATGAAGCTCTCAAAGAGAAAATGTTTGCAGTGGTTTCTGCTCTATTCGAGTGTCAGGACAAAATGGGCTCAGGGTATCTTTCTGCTTTCCCTTCTGAACTATTTGACCGTTTTGAAGCAGTAAGACCTGTGTGGGCACCATATTACACCATTCACAAGGTAGAAGAAGCGCCTGTTCTTTTACAAATTTCAGTAAATAGTAATAATATTCTTGTTATATCTTTTTCCTCATTGTTGTCAATTTGAACAGATATTAGCAGGTCTTTTGGATCAGCATTTATTTGCTAAGAATCCTCAAGCTTTAAAAATGGTAACGTGGATGGTTCAATATTTCTACAACCGTGTGCAAAACGTTATATTAAAGTACACTGTTGAACAACATTGGCGGTCGTTAAATGAAGAAACAGGCGGCATGAATGATGTTCTTTACAAATTGTACAGCGTAACGGTATGTATAGCTTATTCGTAGGCTCCCTTAGCTTTAAATTCCCTGTTATTCAACATGTTAGAATCATGCTAGATATTGGGAAATTTCAAATATCTGCCTTTAGAATTTATATTAATTTTTTGGATCAAACATTGAGGCTTCCTCATATAGTTTTGGATGTCTACATGAAATTTTATCAAGGGAGTGTATATTTTGTTCTAGATTTTCATATTTGTGAAATATATCTAATTGTTTGTTTCAATGTTGCCTTTTCATTCCTCACTCTTTTCAGGGAGATCCAAAACATTTGTTGTTAGCTCACCTTTTTGATAAACCCTGCTTTTTAGGAGTTCTTGCTGTTCAGGTATTTCCACTATATTAAGTTATATACTTTGTGCTCCATACTATTTGCCTGAAATGTTTTTCTCCCTTCACCTTTACAGAATACAAATGACATACAAGAGTTGTATATCTTTGGCTTTTCACAAATAACAATTTGTTCCATATTGACAAATATACAATATTCATCATTGTATTAACTAAATTAAATGAATCTATGTCAATTTTGAGTTTATAAATGTCTCAAATTGACTTCAAAAAGTCAGCAATGATCTTATATTTTGGTACGGAGGGAGGTATAATTTATTTTCGTTATTGACTGGAAAATATAGTCACAACTGTTTAAAGTTTTTGGTATACTTAGTTGATGAGAAATGATATCCAAGCTGGTGTTTTCCAGGTCTAAGATGAATATCATTGAATATTCGTAATACATTCTACTTATTTAATTCATTTTATATTAATTTCCTAATGTTAATGTCCTAATTTTATCATTTCTGTTCAAGTTACATAGTTATTCAGATTGTATCTTCTTTTCAATTATTACTCGTTACTGTTTGATTGTTGTTGCAATTGCCTTTTAAGTCAAACTCTATTATTCTTATTGCTAACTTTGTTTAATCTGTCATTTACCTTTAGGCTGATGATATATCTGGATTTCATGCCAATACACATATTCCAATTGTTATTGGTTCTCAAAGGCGATATGAAGTTACTGGTGATCCACTTTATAAGGTAAATTGATATTCATTGGTTCAATGCCTTCCATTCATATTTATGCTTCAATATCCACTTTATAAGGTAAATTGATGCTCTCTCTCTCTCATTCATTTGAACTTATACTATGGACTTTGTCTATATTAATTAATTTGTTAAAAAAGAAAAAGGAATAAGTTTCTTTTAAATAGTAAGTAAAGAAATTTAAAGGGGGAATTTATCATTTATGCAACTAAAAATATTTTCTTTTGTAATATTCTACTTTTTCAGCAACTAAAAAAGAAAAAAAATTCACAACAGAGACTAACACAAACTTTTGAGATGTAAAAGATGTCCTCTAAATGACTCGAGAACAATTGATCTTTTGGCTAACCAAGAAGAAATTTATTATCATATTAGAAGGCACTTTTTGACCAAGAAAAATACTAATTATCATAGTCATTTTGCAACACTTAAGAGTTCCATTCGATTAAAAATCATGATATTTGAATTTCTTTGGCTTTCCAAATGAGTCCCCAACTTGTGTTATATGTTATAATAGCTTAACTAGCACCAAATTATAGAATCATAAAATATCTATCTTCTTCTGATGTTCTGAAGATGCTTCCATTGCCCAATTCCTAATCATGCCAGGGGCCTGGATATTGAACTTAATTATAACCCATGGAGGAGGGAAGTAGTTAGTTCTTTTCTCTGTACTGGAATTTTTTGTTGACCTGAAATCTAATAAATATGTAGTTTTTTATGACTGCCAGGAAATAGGGAAGTTCTTCATGGATGTTGTGAACTCTTCTCACAGCTACGCGACGGGTGGGACATCAGTCTTGGAGTTCTGGTAGCACACTTGGCATAAATATTGTGTTCCCTTGATAAAAAAAACTCACCCCCATACCTAGACTTCCTTTTGCAGTAACTAGTAAATAATTACAATCGTATAAACATATGATTATCTTCCTCCATTGTTTTCTTCTTCTTTCCTCAACATAAACAGGAAAGAGCCAAAGCGATTAGCAAGCACTCTACAGACCGAGAATGAAGAATCTTGTACAACCTATAATATGCTAAAGGTAGGACTTTGACTTATGATTTTTTAGGATCCATATAGGAACATGAATTTTGGCTCCAATCTATTATAGGCGGAGAAGCAGTTTACTCAGTCTCCCTATTATATAAATTTGAGTGATACTCCGTTTTCAAGCATGCATTGACTTGTTAAGTTTACAGGTCTCACGCCACCTCTTTCAATGGACCAAAGAAATGGCCTATGCAGATTATTATGAACGAGCGCTCACAAATGGTGTACTGAGCATCCAAAGAGGAAGGGAACCTGGAGTAATGATCTACATGCTACCACTAGGCCATGGACAATCCAAGGCCCGAAGCTACCATGGATGGGGAACAAAGTTTAATAGTTTCTGGTGCTGCTATGGGACAGGTTTGGCAAATAGCCTAATTTATTTCTTTTATCAAAATAAATAGAAAGAAAAAGTTTTTCTATTTGACGTTTTAGTGTCATCACAAAAATCTATAAATTTTATGGCTTTCTTCCTCACTCCCTTCCTGCACTTATGATGTTTTTACGGCTTCTGAGACGATTTACATTTTGTTGGTTATCTTGTTCTTCAGTTTGAGGGATTATAGTTTCCCTTCTTTCCTACGTCATAAATTACTTGCATCTCTTGAGGGAAAATTTCCTTCCTTGTTCCTGTGTGATTACAATGCAAGGATCAATAACTTTCATCCCCAAGTTAATGCCTAATAGCAGAAAGAGCGGGATTTTTTGGCTCATGTATTACTGTGTTCACCTTTTTCATTGATTAATCAGGAATTGAGTCATTCTCAAAGTTAGGAGATTCAATATACTTTGAAGAGGAGGGAAAAGTTCCAGGGATTTACGTTATCCAGTACATATCAAGCTCGCTTGATTGGAACTCTGGGAAAATTTCTCTAGTTCAGAAAGTAAAGCCTGTTGTTTCATGGGATAATCGCCTTATCGTGACGTTGGCAATTTCCTCGAAGGAGGTATGTCCTAGCATCGAATATCTTTTGAGCCACACACAAGTCCATGTTGTTCCTTTTTTCTTTTCCTTTTTTCGTTTAACGATAAAGTGGATAAGTTTTCCTAAAAGCTTCTCAATTCCACCTTACCCTCACAAACAGGGCCGGCCCTGACATTTTAAAGGCTATAGGCGAAGATAAAATTTGGGGCTCCTTACATTAAAAAAAAAGTTACTTCTTCAAGAGCAACAAATGATAAAAAAAGGACTACAATTTTTAATATCACTTAATAGGATACTATTGAGTTCAAATAAAAATCTTACAATTACAAAGATCAGTACCTGATTACTGAAAAACTATCCTTCTTGCATTTTTGGCCGCAAAAGTTTCAATTAAGCTTGAATAGTCAAGCTTATGAACCATTTCTTTTTCAATCGACAACAAAGCTAAACCGTTCAATCTTTCCTGTGACATAGTTGATCGAAGATAAGATTTGATCAATTTTAATTTTGAAAAGCTTCTCTCAGCAGAGGCAACAGTAACTGGTATGGTTAATAAAATTCTGTAAGCAACTCAAGCATTTGGGTAACACTCTTCCATTTACTTCAAAAAGTGCAATACATCCACTGCCCTCTTTGCCTCTTTTGGTATAGCTCATTTCAAGTAGCTCAACTCATGGAATGGGTCACTTCCATTAACATCAGAGATATCACCATCTTTTAACAAAGCTTTAAGATTCTTACAATAGTCCATCAAACTATTATTATCTATAGACTTCAAATAGTGCAATACATCGTGTGTTTTTCTTTTTTCAATTTGATAGATATCACTTTTTTTTCTTTATATACATATTTTAAAAAAAAATTGGGGCTCAAAAAATTTTGGGGCTCTAGGCCTATGCCTCTTGGGCTTATGCTCAAGGCCGGCCCTGCTCACAAACTGAAGTTGTATATTACAAACTCTGTGTATGCCTTCAGCAAGTATCAGGTCAATCATCTACATTGAATTTGAGAATACCATCTTGGGCGCATTCAACTGGTGCGAAGGCAGTGCTAAATGGCCAGGAATTGTCTCTACCAAATCCAGGTGTGCCTTCTATTTTTTCTCTTTGATATTCTTACTTTATTTTATCTTTTTCCCCCTCTCGTCTAAGTTTTTCCCTCCTTGCGCTTCTATATGGAAACGAAATTAACCCCGTCTTAAGTGTGGCAAGTCTTTTTTTGAACATATTTTGGTTTATGTAGCAAAGTCGCCAGATTATTGAATTCTCAACTCCTTGGTGTATAGGTAATTTCCTATCAATAACTCGAAAATGGAGCAATAGTGATAAGATCACTCTTGAGCTACCCATTAGCATAAGAACAGAGGCTATTAAAGGTACTTTCTTGATATCCTATTATTTTTGGTAGATATAATGATGATAATAACAATAAGCCAAATCATTCGTTTGTTTGATATTATTGACAATTGAACAATAAATCAGATGATCGGCCTGAATACGCTTTTGATCGTGCAATTTTATATGGTCCCTACCTTCTTGTTGGTCTGACCATTGGTGATAGAGACATTAAACCAGAACCATCATATTCTCTCTCAGACTGGATAACTCCAATTCCAGCTGATTACAATTCTCATCTGATTACACTTAGCCAAGATTCCAACAACACTACATTTGTCCTTGCCAAGTCAGACAAATCCATTAGAATCGAGACGCTACCCGAATCAGGCTCAAATCATTCTGTCCATGCCACATATAGACTCATCTTGAAAGACTCGACTTCCTCAAAAATTTCAGCAGCAACAGATTTTATCGGGAAATATGTCATGCTAGAACCATTTGATCTTCCGGGCATGGTTGTGGTGCAGCAAGGCGAAGATCAGAGCCTCGGGATAACCGCTTCTACTGGTAGCAGCAGTTCAGTTTTCCATTTGGTTGCTGGACTAGACGGGAACAAAGAATCGGTTTCGTTGGAGTCCGAAAGCCAGAAGGGTTGCTTTGTGTATGGTGATACTAAATTGCTTGCTAATGTCATGCTCAGCTGCAGTTCCGGACCGGAGTTTAAACAGGGAGCCAGCTTTATATTGAGAGATGGAATCAGCAAGTATGACCCTATAAGCTTTGTGGCAAAAGGAGGGACAAGGAACTTTGTTCTGCAGCCATTACATAGTGTAAGAGATGAAAACTATGTTGTGTATTTCAACATTCAATCCCAAAATGTTTAGGTGGGAATGAAAGAATGCTATAGTTGGCTCAAGGTAACAATAAAATTGCTTTGATTCTACCTATTTTCTATTTCCTCCTAAAAAGCTAGCTATTTAAGAGGGGATGTTCAAGCTTATATCAATCCCACATTGATATCCCATATTATCAATGTAGGATATGCCTCCCATATGACAAGCTCACATTGGTATTCATAACAATAGGGTTTTACAATAGAGAGTATATATAACTGCTACTTTTATTTCAATTCTAATTCATATTATAGTTTAAATACCAATAATGCCTTTGTAATATTGTACCATACCGTGGGGGCTACGTCCCTCACACCCCCTACCTTCGGTTCAAAACCTGATGGGCCAGGGCTTTGCTTTGCTCCGCACTTGGCCTTTTTCAAAAACTTCTCAATTATGAACCACATGTGCCAACAGAAAATAACCACATGTGCCAACAGAAAATACTAATGATATTATAGAACTCTGAATCGCCTCTTAGTTTTTAAATTTGAAGAAAATAAGATTTCTCTAAATGGACATATATTTGAGTTGGCATGCTTTTCGATGCGAGATTGATAAAATTGTTTCTTTTGACGTAGATTAATTTTGTTTTATAAAATTGATTTTAAAACAATTTTATAAAACAAGCTCTTTACCATATTCTAATTGTAATACAACCTATAACAAGCTCTCTAGATTTAATATAACAGAAGCATTAAAAAATAGAGAATTAGGCTAATCCAAGCAACAAACACATAAGCTCGATTTGTTTAACTTGTTTCCTGATAACCTTAGCAATACATAAAAGCTTGTCCACAATTAGTATCACTAATTTGCTACTTGTGATGAAGACAGATATCAATTACACATAATACCAATCTTAATATAGTAGATGATATCAATTCACTAATTTAATCCTGCAGAAACCAAATTAATAGATTGAATAACATACAAGAAGTTAAAGTAGATTATCAGAATAAATCTCATACAAGAAGGAATAAATAAAGTATACTTGATCAAACCGTTAATTATGAATAAGGTTCAACATCCTTTCAAAACTGAATTGAAAGTATTAGCCCATGTCTTCAATGTTATAGATGATAGAATATAGAATATGATTGAATGGTAAACTGAATAAAACCCTAACTATTACATCCACTTATAGTGCTAGACAAATTCCTAAATCCTATAAGAACTAGAAATTCAAATTTTCAAAGGAATTACAAATCATAATTAGTTTTCATAAAGAAATAGAATTTAATAAGGAAATAAAATCTCAGTCCAAAGCAATCCTGATTCTAATGGCAATATCAATCGAAATCCATGTAGAAAGATGCCAAAAATCTTCTTTTAAAAACTTTCCAAAAATTCAAGATTTTCAAATTTTCTTTTCTCTTCAATTCAGTTCCAAATCAATTTGTTTCCATTCTTTTAGCTTTAATTCACCTAAAAACATTAAACAACTTATTAAGCTCATATACACATGAAAAATGCAATAAAATCAAACGTAAAAAAATAAAAAATTATGAATATTATGTACTTATCATCTATCCTATCCGAGTTAGAGTTTATTGCCCCTCCCCTAAGTTTCGGGAGAAGGAATACCTTCTCACAAAAAACTTTTAGTTAGTTTGTTTCAAATCATCATCGAGTAATTGGGAATGAATAAAAAAGACCCATATCTTGACATAAGAAGGCCAACGGGAGCAATACTTGAAATGACAATCTAAAAAAAACACCAATTTTTGGAAGAAAAAAAATAATAATTTACAAAAATAATTCTTTTTATCGATGATAATATTAGTATACCTTGATGGGACAATTAATCACCCCACTTTGAACTAATCATGGTATACTAAATCTTAATTGTCCCATCAAGGTATACTAATGTTAAGCTATTAGGGTCCTCTTAACATGTGTTCTTAGGGCACATGCTAAACGCAGTTCAAGAGAATATTCTTTTGAATTGTGTGCATATTCCATTGATTTTTGTATTTGCACCAAGTTCAAGAAAATATACACATAATTCAAAAGAATATTTTCTTAAACTGTGTGCTTAGCATGTGCACATGTTAAGAAATTCCAAGCTACTAATATTAATATACTTTAAAGGTTGATTGACTATTAATTAAGCTACTAAATCTTAGTGAAAAGACGGATTTGATGATTTGTTTTCTTGTTGACATCTCCTTGTCATAAATCCTCTATTCTGTATAACGGTCAAATTTAGTGGGCCCCGTGTCTGATCTGATATACATCTCAGTTTTATTTTTGGAAACAAGTATTATCTACTTTCTAAAAATAGCCCCATCTTTTGATATTTATTTTTAAATATTAACATTTGTAAGAGATAAGTCTATTTAATTGTTTAAGATTATTTAAAATCTGAAATTTCAAGAAATTTATTAAAAAATATGTCTACGTGTCTTTAGTATTGTTGTAAAAAAAGAATAAGAGTATACTTAATATATATATATATAAATAAATTTATGGGTATTTTAGATATTTAATACATTGATTTGAAAACAAATTCTCATATAAGAGTATACTTAATATATATATACAGTGCGTTAATTAGACTCTACGCTACCATTACAAACGCTAATAGTTAACACAAAAAATAATCGAACGCTAAACAATCTCTCTCCAAACACACCGAAAAATATCGCTCTAAACGCATTTAATAGTCGTTGTTTTCTATAACTTTCCCCCCTTAGGGCTTTAGAATTCTTGTCCTAAAAAAATATTGAAAAGAACAATTATATTAGAATTAATTATAACATGGGTTCGAGAAAGCTATTACTAAAACCAAACTATGTTATCATAACATTTTTCCATGGAAATAACTAATACAAAATATATTAGAAAATAATAATAATAATAATAATAAACTATTACAACATATTTCTACTATTCCTTCTTCACTGCTAATAACCAAACACAAATTCAGTAATTAAAATTAACCAAAAAAACCTTTTTTTGGTTTAGTATCTGTAACTTAATACAATTATATTCACCACATTTATATTCTTATATCCTTATATTCTTAAAAACCTAAAAAAACCCATAAATATATCAGCCGTACGAATTCACTAATAGTGTACTCTTAACAAGGTCTTAGCGGCTTCCCGCACAGACAATCATTTCCTACAAACGACGACGCTTCAAGATGATCAAACGGCGATCCAACCGGAATCCGCCCGCACAGGTGGTTATGGCTCAGATCCAGGTGACCCACGTAACTCGCTCCCGTTATGGACTTTGGTATCGGCCCTTTTAGCTGATTGTACGATAAATCAATTGCCGGTAAAATAAGATCTCGGCCCGAAAACATCCGGTATGTTGCCTTCAAGCCAGTTTTTGCTGAGATTTAGAATGCCGATACGCGAGTTGATCAAAGTCGGTGGTATGGTACCCGATATTCTGTTACCGTCTAGATTTAAGGTAGCTAGAACTCCCATCTTGCCCAGGGAGGGTGGGATTGAGCCGGAAATTTGGTTTAGAGAAAGATCTAAGTCGGAAAGACGGTAAATGTAGGATATTGAAACCGGAATCGGACCAGATATCCGATTCCGACTCAGTAGGGCCCGACTCATCATTCGGAGTTTTCCGATGTTTCTGGGGATTGTGCCTGAAATTTGGTTGTTTCGGAGATCTAAGTGCATCAGAGAGGATAAGTTTGCGATGGACCGGGGTAATGGACCGGAGATGTTGTTGTCGGCGATGTTTAAAACAGTGAGTCGACTCAGTCTGCCGATATCAACTGGGAGATGGCCGGAGAGTTTGTTTCCGATGAGGTCGAGGATTCGGAGATAGGGGAGATAAGAGATGCAGTCTGGAATGGGACCTGAAATGCCCTTCCAGTCTGCAATTATGATGCTTGAGAGCCAAGTAAGTTTACATATTGCGGGCGAGATCGAACCGGTCATATAACCGGTTCGATGCGCTTTTTGAAAGATCGGGTCTTCAGACTCGCCACGAAGATTAATATCTGCGACTCGACCGTTAGTCGTGTCGCAGATAACTCCGTACCACTGGTGGCAACAATCGTTACCAGTCCATGACTTGAATATTCCCAAGTATGGTTCATTCAGGGCAGCTCTCAAGGCCAACAGAGCTGCCCTGTCTGGAGCTGTGCAGCTGGTAACTGCTGCAGCAGTAGCTAAAAGTATAGCTGTTATGAAGATGAAAACACCCATTTTCTCTCTCTACAATGCTCACTCTATCTACTTTATTCTCTCTCTCTCTAGGACAGCACGGGAGAATGTGTGTAGCTTAAGTGTTTGTTTTGGAATTAACTAAGTTCATGCACGTTGAAGAGTGAGCTTGATAGGGTTTATATAGTACGAATATTTTGTGTGACGGTTTTGCCCTTCACGTGTGGTGTATAATGTTAAGTTTACAGCTCAACATGGGTAGCAGGGATAAGATTGAGACGCAGAATTATTGTGATGAAGGTGAGAGGAAAAGTGTGGTGGTGAAGCACGTGGCAACGGGCTCTCCAGGTTCTGGGTATGGACAAGTGCGAATTTTTTGAATGCATTAAATCTTTTTAAAAATTCTCTCTCAATCTCAATTCCAAAACATAAGATTATTGATATTCTAAAAGTCATTTTAAGACTCAAATTTAACATAAATTTATGTAATTATACTCGATGTATATTGTGAATTATTTAGAAATTATTATTAATTATAATATTTATTGATTTATAATTTTAAATACATGCATCATAACAATTTAAATTTTAAAAATATTTTAAATTTATTTTAAAAAAATTAATAATGATCTTATAATTTAAAATTGATGGAATATGATTTTAATTATTTATTTTAAAAGGAAAGAATAAAAAATAAATTTTAAAAATAAAGGCGTCCTTACAAATATTGGATGGCAATTTAATGTCTGCCGACCTAGTTTGTGTTTCTTAAATTCAAGCGAAGTTGAAGGAAGATCAAATATTCCAAAGAATATCAATAGGAGATAGTAACTGTTTAGATTGACCTACCATTCAAAGGTAAGTCGTATTATATGAATATAAGTTTCTGGTTATATCTTGGTTATAGATATACTACTATATTATATAGCTTTCGTCAAATATATATATATATATATATATATATAGGGTCAGTCTCTCTAGCGAACCATAAAGAGCGAACTAAAAACGAACTGGCTATAGCAACGGTTTTTTCCGTCGCTATAACATAGAAAGCCGGTTTTTTATGTTATAGCGACAAAAAAACCGTCGCTATAGCCGGTTCGTCATTAGTTCGCTCCCTATGATTCGCTAGAGAGACGGACCCTATATATATATATATATATATATATATATATAATATGTTCCGGTTCTCTAGCGAAGCAAAAGGAGTGAACAAAAAATGAACCAGCTATAACGACGGGTTTCTGAGATATAACGACAGTTTGAACTGTCGCCATAACTATATCATCTGTTTTTTATGCTATAGCGACTGAAAAACCGTCGTTATAACCGGCTCATTTTTGATTCCCTTCCTTTGGTTCATTGGAGATCCAAAATTTTCATTTTAGGGATTTATAAAATAAACTTTAATAATAACTTTTATACAAAAATTATGTCGTTTTATCAAATAGTCTTAATTAGTCAAAGTTGGTTAAAGGCATGCCTTATATAATATTTTTCTCATATATATATATATATGTGTGTGTGTGTGTGTGTGTGGGCAAAGGAATCGTACCTTACTAGGATTAGGGTTTCGTGTTCGCTGAGAAAAAGAGAAATCCACGAAGAGCACGTAATTGATTGATTGATTGATTGGAGAGGGGAGAAGCACAGGTGAACGATTACTCCAATGACACGTGGCAGAACTCTCAGAATTCGAAAATCTTGTTAGGGTAGTAGGGATTCAGAGAGCCTTCTTGAATGTTTCGGGTTGATGAACCCTTCGAATCCGAAAATCTTGTTAAGCTAGTAGGGATTCAAAGAGCCTTCTTGAGTGCTTCGAGTTGAGAGAATGTCCAAGTCACGAAACCCTAACCCTAGCAAGGTACGATTTTCTTGCCCACATTTCTTTGACGACTCTGCTGGAGAGCAGAGAAATCTACGAAGAGCACAAAATTGATTGATTGATTGTAGAGGGGAAAAGAATATGTGAGCGATTACTCCAATGACACGTGACAGAACTCTCAGAATCCGAAAACCTTGTTAGGGTAGCAGGGATTTAGAGAGCCTTCTTGAATGTTTCGGGTTGATGAACTCTTCGAATCCGAAAATCTTGTTAGGGTAACAGGGATTCAAAGAGCCTTCTTAAGTGCTTCGGGTTGAGAGAATGTCCAAGTCCTGGGTCTGAAGAGAGGTCCCCTCTTTCATATAATGAAAGTGGTATTTATATAGTTTTCTGGAACTTAAGTGGTCACATGTCAAGCACATGTCTTCAAAGAAGTTTCAGAAATACCCTTTAGTCATTAGAATAATACCCATATCGTCCTGTCCTTCTAGTCACCAATTCAATCTTTCAATTAATTTTCAAAACGAGCCACCTCCACGAGTCTTCTGCCTCGAGACACGTGGAGGCTTCTCTCAGGTCTAACATATTTATTTTCGACTTTTCCGTCTTCATTTAATTAGGTCATGTGAACCCTAATTTGTACATTTAATGAGATCGTGGAACTCTAATTGTGCATTTAATTCAATTAGGTCATGTGAACCCTAATTTACACTTGGGCCCACAATATGCATATATGTATGTATTTTAAGTATTACTTTTGTTTTAAAATGAGTGTGGAGTTCCATGAGACAGTTTTTTGGACACTTTGGCTACATTTGGAACTTGAAAAAAATGTGGAAGAAAAGAAAGAAAATAAAAAACAAAAAAATATATAATAAAAGGTAATAAAATCTAATTGAATATTCATATTTTTGAAAAATTTATTATCAAGAACAATATTGTTAAGATATAATATAATGAATGACTAAAAATTAAGTGCCCGGGCAAAATTTTAGCTCTAATTTATTTTCTTTTTATTGCATTTTCCCTCCCTCAAGTTCCAATTTAGCATTGCTTAACAGAGTGTTGAGGCTCAGTTCAACTAATTGTGAGCTTTGAAATAAATCATAAATATTTTTCAAGAAACTAAAATCTCATACCCTCAACCAAAAAAGCTGCATGTGGGACAGAAATTCATAAAGAGGTTCTTATCTTCTTTTTTTTCCTTTTGGTTGTATACTAGAGAGACAACCCACAAGATATATGGTTCTTGATTGTTTTTTTTCCCTTCATACCACGGGCTTTGATATAATTTATTTTTATAATTAAAATATATTTTTAAGCACTTTTAAAAAAACATAATAAAATTAATATATCCAAGTGGTCGATAGGTAATTATTAATATACATGAAAGTTACTAAATACCAATTAAAAAAAAGCACATTTTTTATTTGATAAGGTAATATTTTCGGCATAATAATGTATTAAATTATATATTTGCTCTAAAATTATCTGCATTTTAATACGAGTTCTTCTATGCAGACATGATAATTGGACACGAGTGCTTTACAACTTCATCTATTTGTATTTTGACCCTCATTTGAGAATCAAAGTACAAATAAATGAACTTATAAAACACTCGAGTTCAATTATAATATCCGCATAGAATTTTTCTTTTAATAGCTCTAAGTAGTCTGTAACAGCTCGAGCAATAATATATCATATTTAGCCTTTTGCAAAAAAAAAAAAAAAAAAAAAAAAAAAGTTCGAGCAAACTATATGAGCGACCTCAATCGATGATCTGCCTTACCATCTATATTGGGAGGGCTGGCCCACAATAATAAAGAAATTAAAATTGTGGGTCATTTTTTATGGATTTATTATGTGAGGACAACTAACCATTTGTTCATGTATTCAGACTATTAAAACATTGGGAAAGTGGAATAGTCCAAAATTTAGGCCACATTTTCTGGTTGTAGCCCTTCTTTGCCAACCCTCCAAGTGTCAAAATTAAAATGTCAGAGATTTCAAATGATAATTTATATGATAGGAAAAATGTAAAAATATACTCAGTTACCATAATAATTTGAGATATATTTAATGTAAAAATAATTGACTCCTAACCTTATCTAAATAAAATGGTCATATACACTTGCATGTGGTTGTAGATGAAGAATATATTCATGAAAATATAAGAAATAAAATTTTATGAAATATTTTCAGGGAGTTGATTTTCTTCGTTCTTAATGAACAATTTATTGAATTAAAAAGTAGAATTTATGAAGGGAATTCAATACAATTACAATTAATAACATACTTAATCCCAATAATCTCTGAAGTACAACATTAAGTAAAGTCATTAATTTATAATGTGCTACTAAAGCAATAAGTTGGATAAATTTTTAAAGTGTGATTACAAGAATAAGTATAAAAGTTTCGTAATATTCATATTTGATCTAACAATTTATTTATTGTTCTGACATTATCAACCATCTTAAGTAAACCACAAACTCAAAATAAAATAGAAATACGTTTTCAAATAAAAGGACAAAAAGACTCGCAACAGAGAGAAATATAATCTAACATAAGTAAAATCAAAATTTTCAAGTTTAACCGTCAAACTAAAATATGATTGACGTAAAAATTAAGATTAGTCGTACATTAAATCAAAAAACACTATTTTTTTAGAGAATTAATATTAATAAGGCTAACAAAATATAAATATGAGGCAATTATAAAATCCGAAACATTTGGATTTGTGGGTTGATGAAACATTTTTTTTGATGATTTGAACAATAATGCTGTTATTAAATGATTAATTCCCAGGTCAAAGATATTATAGTTATTATGGGTGAGGAAATTAAAGGGAAACAAAGGTGAAAATTGTCATAGTTATCCAAAGATGTAGCACATGGTCTCTGTCAATCAGTTAGCTATGATTGGCATTAGGGGTCTATTTGCTTGCTATGAATTAAAAAGTGACATATAATATCTACACTTTTTATTAGAAAAATGAATGACTGCGATTTAAATTAGGAACACGCCGTCCGCTAGTACTTCTAGCGGACGTGATAATTATAAATTTTGGACTTTTATGCTCCCACTTAGCCTTATTCATAGCAGGTCAATGTAATCACATCGTCCGCTAGACTTATTAGCGGACGATAATATATAAATTAAACAGCATTCCTGCAGAGCATAATGGATTACAACACGAATTCAAATCAGAGGTCATCTCCTATTGTAACAAGACAAGCACCATCTTGTTACAACATGAATTCAAGTCAGAGGCCATCTCATATTGTAACACGGCAAGCTACCAAGTATCCAACATGATAGTGTAACAAACACAGCAACATCACAAGCCAAATCAAATAACTTGCAGAACAACATAAATGGAAAATTATCATAAATGGAGCACTACTAATGTTGGGATAGTTCACATGAATCCCATATTGGATAAATTCAAGAGTGTAGATGGGTTAATAAGTATGGTGGAGCCTCAACCTAATAGGTTAACCTTTTAGGTAAAGAGGTGGTCCAACATGCTTATTGGGCCCAATCTGGTGAATTGATGTGGGTTGTGGATGGAACAATTAACACTACAAGTGGTATCAAGAGCTTGGTTATTTTTGTGATTTTCTTGTGCGAATTAAATGGAGGATTGGACAGCAGGTTGCATGATTAATCTCAAGGCTGCAAATTATGCAATTTGGAAGCCAAGAATGGAGGATTTGCTTTACTGCAAGGATTTGTACGAGCCACTTGAGAACGATGAAGTTAAGCCCACAAACAAGAGTGACGCGCAGTGGAACAAGATGAACAAGAAGACTATTCGTCTAATTAGATCGTGGATTGATCAAAGTGTGTTTCATCATGTTGCCACGGAAACTGAAGCCTATGCTCTCTGGAAGAAATTGGAGTCCATGTATGAAAGGAAGACGGCACATATGAGAGGTGTTGAAGATGGGGGAGTTAAGCGAAAAAAGGTGTGGTACAAAGCCATGCGAGATGGGAGAAAAACCTTGCATGAGAACCACGAGAGGAAAGCTCTTCGCTTTAAATGGGTACCAAAAGTGAAGAAGGAAAGTGACAGCTCGCAATCAGGTTACAAAGCGGTTGTGAATGAATTTGGCAAGCAAAAATCTGTCAAGTTTGAGTTAGATCCTCCCATCGAGAAGAACCATGCCGATGAGACAAAGCCGGTTATGAAGATAGTTGAAAATTTCAAGAAGCTTGAGTTGAGCCAAGACTTCGTTGGAATTAACTCCGAGTAAGGAGTTGTGGTTGGTGATCCCTTCTCTCATGGGTTCGGAGGGGGAGATTGTTGGGTGTGGGTCCTCACCCATGAGAATTAGAATCCAAGATAGAAAAGAATTAATTTTCTTTTTGATCAAGTAAGTGGATTTACTTGATATTAATCCAATTAGAAATTGGGTTAATGAAAGCAATATTGGAATTGGAGATTTCATGAAAGGAATCCAAGTTGAAAAAGGATTTAATAAGGAGATGTGATCCCTAATTTGATTAGGAGAATAAATTGTTTCTAATCCATAATAGGAATGGATTAGAAAGAGTACTATAAATAAGGCTATGGGGGAGTCTTATTTGATATATGAGAGAAGCTTGGTAGCAAGAAGGTACCAAAAGAATAAAGAGAGAGAATTACAGTTTGTGGGTATCCGGCACCATCTCTATTCAATAGAAGCTTGAAGACTTTATTGTTTGGAGTGTTTTTGGGTGGTGAAGTTAATTAGGTTTCTTAACCTAATTAAAGGTAAATTTGTATTCTCTTGATTTATTATGTAACCTCAAGTTTTAGGACATAAAACTTGGGAGGATTATTGTAAGCCCATTATTAGTGATATAGTGGAGATTCGGAGTTTGACCCGTGGTTTTTACCTCTTAGTTTTAGAGGGTTTTTCCACGTTAAATATTGTGTCTTGCTTGTGGATGGTTATTTGTTATTTTTGTTCTCATAATTGGTTTTGTTGATTTCCAATTTAATTGCACAAAGACGAAAAAGTAATTCCTGGGATTGAGATTATTTTAGGCGTACTTTTCCCAACAGTGGTATCAGAGCTCATGGTTCGATGGGCCCAAAATATCACAAGGTGGAGATAGAGTTGGATCAAGTGGAGTACAAAGGTTTGAATCGGGTGGAGCGGGTTCAAGGAGATGGCTCTGAAAAAATTGCTCGCTCTGAAAAAATTGCTCGCACAAAGGTTTGAGTCGGGTGGAGCGGGCTCGTGGAGATGGCTCTGGAAAAATTGCTCGGGTCCCACGTGTGTGCCTCTTGGGCGTGGTGGATTAGTTAGAGTCAAACGGGGGAGCTCTTGAAAAAAGATTCAAATAAGGTGTGCTGATGGAGTAATTAGAGTCGAACAGGAGAGCTCTTAAATGATTCAAAGGTGTGCTTAATGGTGAAAACTCTAATATATACTTGTGATGGGTATTCAAGTGAAAGGTGGAGATTGTTGGGATAGTTCACATGAATCCCATATTGGATAAATTCAAGAGTGTAGATGGGTTAATAAGTATGGTGGAGCCTCAACCTAATAGGTTAACCTTTTAGGTAAAGAGGTGGTCCAACATGCTTATTGGGCCCAATCTGGTGAATTGATGTGGGTTGTGGATGGAACAATATCACTACAACTAACAGTAAGTAGAATCTACAGTAGCACCCAAGCAAATCCTCTTAAATTACAAAGCAGGATTTCTACAACATGAACCAAATTAATACAACAAATCCTATTCCACATCAAATACAACAAATTAATTTAACTCAAATACAACAAATTAATTCCAAATAAAATACGCACATAATTCTACTTCCTATTCTAAGTCAAATCCATCATATTCAAAGTAAACATACAAAAATTAATTTAAGTATAGAACAAAATTATATTATACAAACCTACTATATTAGGAGATAGATGATGTATCATACTTAATAAATTTTTCCCTAGGAAATTAAAATATTATAGCCGTATTCAATTGACATCAAGGAAGAAAACTACAGAATTAATCAAGCAAGTCTTCGCACCTCAAAATCATCGTGGTAAGTTTTGAATTATGACTGAAGATATGTTTAATTCTAATTTTTCAAATTCTTCTCATGATAATATTGACATGGATAATATTGGTGTTCATAAAATGAACCAATCGCATATTAACGATTCAAAAAGTCCATACGCAGATTTTTTTCTACTATCCAAGAGGCGGAAGAATTTTATAGAATTTATGCACGAAGTACTGGATTTGAAATAAAAATTGGAGTAAGTCATAAATATGACCGCTCAAACAACTTGTCAAACAGAATTTTTACATGTATCAAAGCTAAAAAACCAATTGAAAGAAAGAAACAAAACGTTGATAAAGTTGAGGGTAAATAGGTCAAAAGAAAAAGGATTCAATAGGTCGCACGATGTGCAAAGCTAGAATGTACTGTTGTTCATTTAAAGAACAGTCCTTCTGGGGCGACCGTATTCCACCGACCGGGGTGGCGACCGGTCGAATTTTTTAATTTTTTTTAAATTTTTTTTTGCTTTTCACTTCCAAATAATTATTGTGATTTATTAGAACTGAAATTTTTATAAAATGAACTGATTTAGGTATCGTTTGGATACACGTAAAAAATAGAGTTGTACAAACTGTACAATCCTCTTTTTTACGTGTATTCAAAAGATACCTAAATTACTGCATTTTATAAAAATTCCAGTTCTAATAAATCACATTAATTATTTAGGAGTGAATAACAAAAAAAAATTACAAAAAAAATTAAAAAATTCGACAGGTCGCTACCCCGGTCGGTGGAATACGGTCGCCCAAGACTAATTCTTTAAAGAAAGGAAGATATATGGAAAGTTTCAATACTTGATTTGACTCACAATCATGATTTGATTACTCCGAGCAAGAAAAATTTCATTCAAACACGGAAAAATATCACTCCTGTTGCTCGAACTTTAATCGAAACTTTAAACAGTTCTGGAATTGGGCCAAGTAAAATGATGAATGTTTTTAGTGAACTTGGAGGAGGGATGGAAAATGTCGGTTTCAGTGATAAGGATATTCAGAATGTTGTACGAGATATAAGACGTGACACAATAGATTCAAACAATGCCCAAGCAGCGTTGCAGTTTTTGAAAAAACTTTCGACAAAAAATCCTCTATTTTTTTCGATATCAAGCGAGATGAAGACAATCGTATCGCATGCATTTTGTGGATAGACTACCGATCAATGATTGCTTACAAAAACTTTGAGGATATAGTGATATTTGATACAACTTATCGGACGAACAAGTATTCCATGCCGCTTGTTCCGTTCACGGGGGTAAATTATCATTATCATTCTGTCTTGTTTGGTTTTGCACTGATTAAAGATAAAACAGAGGATACTTTTGTATGAGTTTTCGAGACTTTGCTTCAAGTGATGAACAATAAGGCATCGGTTACTATTATAACTGAAGGATAAAGCTATGAGCAATGTGATTGCTAGGGTTCTTCCTAAAGCACACCATGCACTTTGCACATGGCATATTAGTAACAAATTTCCAGAAAAATTACTTACATTGTATGATGTTAAACATGATTTAAATTGGTGTGTATAAATCATTGACTTTTGCGGATTTTGAGGAGCGATGGGAAAAGATGATGATAGATTACGAACTGCATGACCATGATTGACTCCAATCACTTTATGAGATTAAGCACAAATGGGTCATGGCATACACAAAGAATTTTTTTACAGCGGGAATGACGACTACATCCAGGAGTGAGGGAATGAACAGTTTATTCGATGAGTATGTGACTGCGACAACGAGTATCAAGGAATTTATCGTAAACTCAGAAAAAGCCCTTGAGAAATAAGTTATGAGGGAGAGACAAGCTAACTACGCAACTTGTCATTGGACGCGAACTATGACTCTTGAATCACCGTTGGAAACTCATGGAGCAACTATTTATACAAAGGAGATGTTTAGACTCTTTCAGATTGAGATTGTAAAATCTCATAAGTACATAATGAAGAAGCTTCAACATCTGACAACACCGGATACAAATTCGTATGCATTGTACAAGTCAAACACCATCGAAGAATCAAAAAAGTACTTTACTGTTGTTAGTAATGTTCAAACTGGAGATATAAATTGTAATTGTAAAAAATTTGAACATTCTGGTATGCTTTGTAGACACATTCTAAGACATATGATTGCCAAAAGTACTACAAAGATACCTGATAAATACATTTTAAGTCGGTGGTGTAGAGATGGTAATAAAGTAAATGCTGAATTACCAAAGATTTTGACGGAAATGTCCAATTACGAAGACGATGCGTTACAATTATTTGGTGACACTGCTCTTACGATTAGCTTCTACAGGATCATGCTCAATTAATGGGTTTAAGCATGCCGTACAGTTGTGCATTGAAAATCAACCCATAGTTGAGAAATTTGACCCTGATGAAATTAATGCAAAAGAGGTGACAGAAATTCAAGTAGATGATGATGAGCCCGTTGAAGATGAGCCATTATTGGATCCTATTTGTTCTCAAACAAAAGGGCGTAAAAAAGCTACAAGAATAAAGGGTGAGATCGAAGAGGCTGCGAGTCGTAAGCAACTGAGAAAGTGTGCAATATGCAATATGATGACCAATCACGATAAGCGGAACCACTACAAAATTTTGGGCCAAGAAAAGTCGGGTGTTTGAAGTTATATATATATATATATAAGGTTTAATGATTATTAAATTGCAAAATTATTGAATTTTGGTCATACAATTTGATTTATCACAATGGTTTATATTTGTTTTTAGTTGTATAATATTTTCAATTTGCTTTAATATTGGTAATAAACAAAATAATCCATTATTAAATACTGAAATACTAAAACCTTTATAAGTACCTCCCTCATCTGGAATGTCAGAGGTACACAAGGTGAGATTGTCCCTAAGAAGCTGCATAATTAAGGTCCTATCTTTGTATGATTCCTCATTCAAGGTATCAAGCTCTGAGATTGCTTCATCAAATGCCTACTTTGCTAGGTGACAAGCTCTGGTTAAAAGAAAAGGAAAATTATTAAACATATGATTTATTTACTTTTTTTTGTTAAAAACAGAACAGATTTTCCTATTGGTTAAAACTTGAATAATACCCAGGAGCACCACTGTCCACACTCAAATAACTTAAGCAGGACCGAGAAAGAGTCAACGATTCCTTTCCTTGTCTTGATCTCTTATCATTCCATGAAAAACCTGATACATCTGTGGAGTTCCTCATACTATAAACTAAAGGTTGAGAAGAACCAAGTGATGCTGTTGGGCCAGGCACTAGACCAAGCTTGATAGACTTGAATTTAGGAGGGGGGAAATTCGGAACACAATTAATTATTTTACAGACAAATACATATAGTGATTAGATGCAGATAAATAAACAGCACTAGAAAAGCAGCTAGGTACATATACGACATAAAAATTAAAAAGAAGCAAGTTACTCACAAAATTTGTTTATGCTAGAGGCTTATATAGATATTTTAGTCACATATCTAAAGCAAATCACAATATTAAGCCATCAATCCTTTGAAATACCAAAGAAATGGGCTAATAATCTAAATCTAAAATAAGCAGGATATTCTGAATTTGGGAGATGAGCTTATTTTGTAAAATATGTGTGTGTATATATTCATACACGGTAGGTTGCTAAATCAACTTTTAGCATACCAACTAGTTTGGGCTAAAAGGCGCAGTTCAGTTCAGTTGAAGTTGTTAAATCAACTCAAAGATAGAATGCTAACCTCTGCAAATACTGAAACTATTTTAGAGAGATACTGATTGTTGGGACCCAAAAGCTCTGTATCCGACCTGCATTAAGAAACATTGGTCAGCTCTCAAGGAGGGTATACTCCAACAGGCTAAATTGAAGAGGGCTTGAATGCCTTATACCTTTCAACCATTGAACAAAGTTGGCCATGAACAACTTTGGCCTGAATCAGATCACCTTTTATCGGTAAGTAGCTTAACCAGGCAGGAAGAACCTGCCAAAGAACAAAGCAATCACAATCTGAACTTTGAAGAAATCACCCAAAAGTGATAAATATGTTATGATAATTGGTGAAACTTTGATTATTTCTCATAAAAGCTATATCTAGGAGATTACCCCATGAGGAATTTATATTATTTAAACTAAGATATCATCTTTTAAACAAGTTCCTCAGATTCTCTTGGTCCCATAAGACAATAGGATCAAAAGGTCCGGGATTAATATCCATATCTTACCTAAAAATTCAACACAATGTCAAGTATTAAACCATTTAATACTTTCCCATAAAGAGGTAAAGGGAGAAAGAACAAATTTTTGAGATTCTAACTCATTAAGATCAAAACAAGCATAAAGTATAAGATGAAGAAATCACAATTTTACCCTCAACTCGAACTTCTTTGCAATCTCCTCTTCGTAGAATCACTTTACACTGCCCAGGAAAATACATTAAAGACAGAGAGTTAGATTCAATTGTAACAAAAGAGCATGGAAAAGGACTACTTAATTGCCCCTCTTCTCTCATAAGAGAATAAGACAAAGTTAACTAGAGTTGCCTTTGCCCCAACTTCCCAAGAGGGTTTGGAAATTATACAAACTTATAAATTGTAATTCATGATTCACAACACAAGTAAGTCTAACTCATTTACTAACAGCTTTCAAACATCCAATTGTAGCACTTCGAGTATGTATGTGTTAATCTAAGTTAGTTGAAATACAATGTAGTATATATGTTTTAATCTAAGCTATGACATTGTAGAGTTTTGTTACCTTGGAGTATATTGAACTTCGAGTATGTACCATGTATGTGTTAATCTAAGTTAGTTGAAATACAAGGTTTCATTTGACATATATTTTTTGTATAACTATATTGTCATCCATGACTAAAGGCTTAGTTTTTTTGAAACTAAGTGTACAATTTTCCCTAAGATAAGTGTATAAGGGTGTCTCATTATAAAGGACACTGTTATCAAAAGCACCACTTTTTTTTTTGTTTATAGAAGCCTCAATACTTATGCCACAATATATGAATGATGAAATTAGAAGCGAAAAACTCAGAACCAAACTAGTAGAGATTGCAAAGCTTTACAACTAATTGTATCTCTACTATTAGCACAAGAGTATCTACAATCTACAAAGAGACACTTTTACAAACATCTTATGTGCATTCTAAATAAAAACAGATTTCATTAACATAGATAAATGTTTCAAGCCATGTATATACCTTCCTTATTACTCCACACAACAACAACTAGTCCCCCACTATATATATTCCAATCAACAGTCCAAGTATAGTGCAATTATAACTCTAAAATTCTAGTAACCCACCATTTTTATGAAAATCTCAAAAAAACTCATAAAATACCTCTGATTTGATGTGACTTTCCAATTTATTAGTGCTTTGTTGAAGTTTCAATGCCAATTACAGCTACAATTTTTTTTCTTGAAGCTCCTGAGAACCTATAGGCTATAGCCAAACCAAAATAGCATCAGAGTTTCATATATAATAAAGTTTTGATTGAGTAGAAGGTGTACATACTTGGTCTTTTAGAGAAAAATAAACGGAATAAAATAGGAAAAGTAACCAGATTAGAGATGCAGAAATAGATTGCAACATGATCGTGTAAAAAATTATGGAAAATAAATAGGATGAAACTAGGGTTCAAGAGAATTAATGGAGAATCGCATTTACCGATTAATTCCTTTTGGACGATGCTAAGTAATTAATTTCGACAACTTGACTCCGATTTGCAGATCATTTCGACAACTTGACTTCGATTTGCAGATCATTGCTTCTAGGGTTCTATCGCAGTCTAGGGTTCTATCGCAGAGCATAATGGATCAGCAATGGAACTGCAGGGTTCTATCGCAGTCTAGAGTTCTATCGCAAAGCATAATGGATAAGCAATGGCACTGCAGGGTTCTATCGCAGTCTAGAGTTCTATCGCAGAGCATAATGGATCAGCAATGGCACTGCAGGGTTCTATCGCAGTCTAGGGTTCTATTGCAGAGCATAATGGAGTAGCAATGGCACTGCAACGTGTTTTACATTTGTTACCTTTTCCCCAATTTTTCTGAGTTAAGATGCGTCTGCTAGTAGTTCTAGCCGATTGGGTGCATAAAAGTCTAGAATTTATAATTACCACGTCCGCTAGAAGTACTAGCCGACGGTGTGTTCCTAATTTAAATCACAACCATTCATTTTTCTAATGGAAGGTGTAGATGCTATATGCCACTTTTTAATCCATAGCAAATAGATACTACGGATCATTCCCCACACACACACATATATATATAGTCCGTTTTCTATGCGGAGGCCACCTTTAGCGATAGACAAAAACGTTGCTAAACCCGTCGCCACAGGGTCTGAACCGGGCTATAGCGACGGTTCTGAGCTATGGCGACGGCTCAAACCCTATGACGACGGGTTCAGCGACGATTTTGTCCGTCGCTAAAGATGGTCCGCAAGCGTACCACCCGCATAGGAGCTCTCTGTATATATATATATACGGTCACGCTCTCTAGCGAACTAAAAGTAGTGAATTAAAAATAAATCGGCTATAGCGACTGTAAGACCCCAAATTTTATGAATAAGATTTAATTTTCTTTATATATTATTTTAAAATAACAAGGTGTTGATTTGGTAAATGTGATAAGTTATGGGTGAGATGTGCAAAGTTCACAAAGTAAGCAAGTAGTTATAAAATATTCATTGTGTCGGAGAATATTCGTTTGGTCGAGGAATATTCTTTTTGTCGGAGAATATTCGTACGACAGCGCAGTCATTGGTGGACCCCACAACGGAATGAATGTCGGATATAAAAAGCGACAGAAATAATCTTTTTATAAAATAACTGCGTAGTTGTTACCGTTAGTACTGTTGAAATATCCGGTGGTTAAAATACAGTAATACGCGGTGTTGCACAGTAGCACACGATATTGTACAGTATTTCGAATTATCGATTCTTACGTAGGAAGACACTTACTCAATTATTGTTACAGTAATTACTGTTTAATATTTTATATTATTGATTCAATAATTGCATAATATTTTATTGGTTCAATATTTGCTACGTTGATATTTTATATCAATAAGTGCTATTTTGTTATTTTATATTAGTGATTCAATAATTGTCATTGCACAGTATTTTAAATTATCAAATCAATAATTCATATTATTTGAATAATATTATTAGATAGCATTATTGGCAATGTCTAAGGAAGTTCTGTCTAGGAAAGGGGTTGATTAATTGCGCTCCAGTAATGAGAAATCCTTATCGGAAGGCCCCCTCTTTCCTGGGAACGACCTGGTTGTCAATATTGTAGTCTGTAATATTATTTGTGAATAATAAATTATTGATTTATATGATAAGAAAATATTTATTTTGTGGATATAAAAGAAAGAATTAGTGCTGATGTGTTTTTATCGGTATTGTGGTGTGAAAAATCATCCGTTTGTGGATTTCGGCCATTTTCGGTTGAAAATTTGGAAAAAAACTTCCTTCTACAGAGTTATAGAGAATTAAATTTTCTATGAAAAGGACATAGAGTTCATATTTTTCTGATTAAAGGGCTATTTATTATGAATTATTGAAGTTTTGAAAATAAATATTTTTTTTATTAAAAACATGGGTGGGCTTCGCTTTTGTCTTATATGGAATAAAATGCTGAAAATTTCAAAGTGGTGTGCGTGTTTAATTTGCAAGAAGCCATCGGTAGCAGGTATTTTCAATCTTGGCGTCCTAGCCTTTTCCTATAAATAGGGTGCTTAGTTAGAAATAAAAATCACAAAAGAATCAGAAAATTTTCTCTATAATATCGAACGTATTTCTTGTGAGTATAAGGATAATTTGAGTGTAGATTACGGTGCAAGTTTTCGTCCACATAATATCCGACATTCTAGTCAAAACTACTCTCTTCTTAAGGTAAGAGATATTATTTTTTGAGTAAATAATGTTATTGTCTTTCAATATTCATAAAGAATATTATTTTCTTTCATATTCCATATTATGGAAGTAATAATATTTCATTTCATATTCCTAAATCTGAACTTACCACGGTAAGTATTGCTTCTATAATTCCTGAAATGATCAGAAATTTCTTGAGTTTTGCGCTTCATCTAGTATCATTTCACCGGAATAATTTTCTGAACTTTCTCGTAAAATTTTTATCTTTTCATGTTGAGTTACTATTCACGAGTTACTATTTATGAGTTACTATTTACAGGTTACTATTCACGGTAAAAAAATATTTCTTTTATCTTTGATTGTATCCAAGTTTTGAACTTCATTCTTGAATTTTACTCCACAAAGTATTGTTATGGAGTATTTTTGAACTTGAAAAAAACTAAAATACGAATCCTTAATCTTTGTCCTTTATCTCGTTGAATTCGTTCTTTAAAATATTTTTTATCATCCTCAGTCCTAAATGGTGATATAACTGAATATCTTTGGCCTGTAATGCAAAGATGAATGATTACTTGATGAATATCTTTGGCCTGTAATGCAAAGATGAATGATTACCTGAAGAATATCTTTGGGCCGTAGTGCAATGATGGACAGGTGTTGAGATGAACATGACCAGTTGGGGATACAAGTGAATATCTTTGGCCCGTAGTGCAAAGATGAATATTTGATTCGAGATGTATATTGATTGATGTTACAGGGATAAAATATTGATGATGGACTTTTAACTCATAGAAGATATTAGACATTATTTTCTACTTAATCCTTCTGATATATTGTTATTTCCGCTGCAGTTGTTGATCTAAAACTTGTTGTCCATAATATTTTATCTAAATTGTTGAAGACTAACGATAATTTATTTTTCATTATCTTAGTCATAATATTTTTTACTGGGCTAATTGAGCTCACCCGTTTCATCTATTGTCCTCTTCAGGGAATGAGAATGTTGCGGGGACTAGTCGAGGAACAGTGTGATGATCAGAGTTAGATCTGTAGAAGTCCTCACTATTCTATAAAATAGTGGGATAATAATTGTAATGAATAAAGAATGAATTTGAATGTTTATATTTCGTATTATATACGATTTGCATTGAAATACATAGTTGTATGGTCGTATTTCTCACGACCTTTTGTTATAAAAGATTTGTATTTGGAATTCTGTACCATATTTTTGGCGACTCAGAATGGGTTGGTATTGAACCTATTTTGGGGACGTCACAGCGACAGACAAAAGCATCGCTATAACATAGAAAACCGACTTTCTATGCTATAGTGATGGTTTATTCCGTCGCTATAGCCAATTCGTTTTTGGGTTCGCTCCAGCCGGACCTTATATATATATATATTCTCTCCGTCTTTAAAAGATAAGTAAAATATATTTTTACACATTAAAAAAAGTTGAGTAGAAGAAAGAGTAATTTTTTTAAAATCTTATTCTTAAAGACTCAACAAAATTACAAAAAGTGATGATTACTTTATTTTATATTTTATATTAATAGATTTTACTAAATAATATATTTATCTTTCACTTTATGTACCTTAACTCATTTTTTTTGTGAATAAAAAAAATTATATTTTTGATCATTTTTTTTTGATAATGGAGGGAGTATATCTTATGGACAAATTTTGTACTCCTTTTAAGATTCGTGGTTGACTAGGTAGCAAATTATGCTAGGCCGGATTTATTTGATTTGTCCCCATGCGTATCTTCCTCTCTCTGTCTCCGGATTTTTTAATTATTTTTTTTAAATTATACTTTCTCCGTCCCAAAATAACTGCTTAGTTTTGACTTTTTAAAATCCAATTGACTATTTTTTAAAACTATTTTTTGTATCATTTTTGTCAGAATATTGGTGCAGAGGTTATAACAAAAAAAAGTATATACAATTTACTACTAATACCAATTTTTATAATGTTAAAAATATATTTATACATGCTTAATTATTAATTTTAAAAATAGTCAGTTTGACTACAAAGAGTCAAAATTGAGTAGTTATTTTAGGACGAATGGAGTATATATTTATTTTTAATTTTCAATGTATTGGGAATGACTCATATTTCAACCCGTATGCATAATAATCACTATAACATGATAAATCAAGCGTTATGTGTATTTGGGCTTTCTGATTTATTAGTATCCCAATTTTGAATACGTCTAATATTTTGGGATTCATGTGTTTGATTCCAAGTTATAGCAGTTAAGTTTTTTTTAGTTGTTAAATAAGCCGTTATTTGGTGTGAGTATGAGACACACTAATGAGTACATCAGACATGCATGATTAGCCAAAATTTAATAAACATAAGTATATCTCATATTTTTTATATAATTTTTGTATAATTGTGCTTTAGATTAGATATTAAATCTAATATCATGAGATTTTGTTTTTAATCAATGTTGTCTTGTTAAATTAATTTTTTATTTTTTCTTATAATCAAATCAAAGACAACTTGTCGATCCGCAGGTCGAATACTCCACATTATTAAAAAAAAAAAAAATCAAAGACAACTTTCAGACCAAAGGGGATAATTTTGCAAGTCATCTTTTTTTACTTGTAAAGTCACAATTTTGAGCTTATCCCTCAACAAAGTATGAATTAGAAGCGAGCATACACTCATATTAAAGGTATATAATATAAAATATAAATCATTTTATAATTCGTTATTCAATTTTTATGTTTTATTGTAGGCTAAGGCTCAATTGTATAAAGTATTTAAGATATATGTCTAAATTGTAATTGTTGGAACAATAGTAATAAACATTTATACTTCTATAAGTTTCTTGGGTTTTTATTGAAATCTGAATACAATATAAAAAATATTATGTGTTGTCTTTATGTGGGTATATATATATAAAATTCATTTCTGGTGCATACCCCTTTATTTAAAATACTCTGCTCACCACCTTTAACGACGGATTGAGAGACTGTTTGGTCCGTCACTATAGAACAGATATACGGTTTATATGTTCTGGCGAAGATTCGATGTGTCGATAAAAGCTAAGACGACGGTTCTCTGATATACGCTACGAACCGAACTGTCGCCCAGTCCGTCGCTAAAGGTGGTGAGCACGGTAAGTTAAATAAAGGAGTATGCACTTAATGCTCTTCGTATATATATATATATCAAAAATTTCTCCAAAAAATCAAAAAAACGAATTGGAATATAGTTATGGTTTTTTGAGATATAGAAGCGTCACCTTAGATATTGCTGACTATAGCGACGAAAAAAATCGTTACAATAGCCGGTTCGTTTTTGGTCCACTTTTTTTTTGTTCGCTGGAGAAGTGGACTGTATTATATATATGTATATATATATATATGTATATATATGGGGATCGATCCATTTACAATGTTGTAAAAAAGTGTCTATTCTTACAACAAATGACGATCGTCCAACCGGATATCTAATGACCTATATTGCTCTCGTTTGCAGTTTAATTTTCAGTATTCCGTAGTTAAATCCCGCGGACGGGACAAATGACCTAAATGCCCCTCCTTGTAAAAGTCTCTAGTCCGCAGTATTAAACTGCGGACGCTAACTCCTATCGAGAAATAAACTACCGTCCGCAATATTAAACTGCAGATTCTAGGATACCCAAAACGACACCCCATAAGTCCCGTCCACAGTTTAATACTGCGGACTCTAGATCCAGTATAAGTATGACCAATTGCTGTTGCAAACTTCATACTTTATATAATGACTTTTGGATCTAGGGTTTTCTTATTTTATATTGACAATTTTTTTAGAGAAATAGAATAGTTCGAAATAAGGCTTAAGAATTTTCTATCGCTTCTTGCGTAGTTTTATTGTTTGAACATGAATCATGTTATCTGTGCTAATGAGGTAAATTGATGGCTAACAAATGGAAGGATATATGGAAAACACTTCACCCCATTGGTATATATCTATTCTTCCACTTGTTTAGCCATTTATGTATCTCATCATCCTAGATTACATGAATATGTAGCAACTAACAAGAATATGCAGGAGAAATAGATGATTTTTAGCTTTAATAAGTTATATATATTTTTGGATTTCATCTTATTTTTAAAGTACCGATCTGGGATTAGTATAGTTCGATTTAGTGTTATTAGGTTTTCTATTTGTTCATGGGTATTATTTTGCATCATCGCAAGATAAGATGATGAACCCAGGAATATGGAAGACTAATAACATTAAATTGAACTTTTCTCGTCTAAAGTACATGTCCGCAGTTTAATACTGTGGACGATTGTTTATCATTAAAACGGTGTCGTTTTTAATAAAAGCATACGTCCACAGAACTAAACTGCGAATTTTGAGTAATAAAAACCTAATTGCAAACGACTTTTGCTATTCTCTTTTATCGATAAACGATTCAATCAAATTAAGGGTGCATAGCCGACTAGCAAGCAAGCATACCTGCAGACAAACATCACCAAAGATCGGTAATCTGTAAGTTCATATTTAGGACTGATTCATTTGTTTTGCCATGAATTTGTTTAATGAAGAATCATTTCATTCAATATCAAGTAATAATGATGAAACTGCTTCAATTGAGGATACCATTCCTTATGTTGGTCAAATATTTGATACGTTGGAAGATGCTAAAATTGTTTACAGAAAATATGCGAAACGTGTTGGATTTGAAGTAAGAATAAAAACTTGCAGAAAACATGCATATGAGATATGAAGATTTTTGTTCTAGAATGTATCAGTGTCGTAAAGCTGGATATATGGTTGTTAAGAAAAATGATATTGTCATTAATGATGAAGATAATAATGTGGTTAAGGGAAAGCGGAGGAGGGACTTAATTGATATAACAGAATGTAGAGCAAAATTTTATGTTATGCATGATTGGAGAAAAGATAAATGGTTTGTGTCTATACTTGATTTGAATCACAATCATGAATTTGTGTCCCCGAGTAAAGTTTCACAAATTCAAACACACAAAAATATTTCAGGAGTTGCTAAGTATTTGATTGAAACCCTTAATAATGCTGGGATTGGTCCAAATCGGATGATGAATGTTCTGAGCTCATTGGGAGGAGGTATGAGCAATGTTGGGTTCTATGAACAGGGTGTGCGAAATATATTTAGAGATATTAGATGTGATAGTATTGATTCGAATGATGCACATAGTGCAATAGATTACTTGAGAAAGTTGCACTGTGAGAGTCCAAGCAAAGTTTATTATAGTGTCAAACCAGGCGTGGATAATCGTATAAGATGTATTATGTGGGCAGATTATCGATTAATACTTGCTTATCAAAATTTTGCTGACGTTAATTTCGATACCACATACAGAACAAACAAATATTCCAGGCCATTTGCTCCTTTCACGGGTGTAAATCATCATTACCATTGTGTACTGTTTGTGTGACGCCCCCAAAATAGGTCCACATAACCTATTTTGAATCGCTAAATACATACTACAATATCCAAATACAAACTTTCCTACTTACTACTTTGAACTTGTCATGCAAAATACGACAACACATAAACTGTGAGTTTCGATACAAATATTGTAACGTATTTAATACGACAATATCCACACTCAAATTAAGTACTCATTACAATTATTGTCACACTATTTTACAACATAGTGAGTACTACTATAGTAACTATCTTGAACCATTACTCCATTCCCCGACTAGTCCCAACTACACTCTCATTTTCTGAGAGGAACAAAAAGAAAAAGGGTGAGCTCAAATAACCCAGTAAAGAATATTATGACTAAGATAATGAAAAATAAATAATTCTTAGTCTTCAACAGTGAAAAATCTGATAGAATATAATAGACAACAAATTTTAGATCAACAACTGTAGCGAAAATAGTAATTCATTTGAAAAGTCAGGTAGAACATGATGTCTAATTTCTTCTATTATTTAAAACTCATCATCAATATTTTATCCATATAACATCAATCAACAGTTCTTGTTTATAACAATGCAAATCAACAATTTATCTTTACACTACGGGCCAACGATATTCATTTGTATCACCAATGATCATGATCATGCTAAACACCAGTCCATCTTTGCACTACGGGCCAAAGAGAACTTTCACCACAAGCCTTTATCTGTAACACTAAAGGTCATGATTATACTAATACATAATTCTTGGTCATAATCATATCAATCAACAATTCATATTTACACTACGGCCTAAAGATAACTTTTCACTACAATTTAAGTCTGAGGATGATGACAATGATATAAAGGATGATTAAAAATAATAAGAATAATAAGATCAAGAATAATTATTAAATATTTATAATTTAATTTATCCAGAGTTTAAGAATGTCCAAATTATCAACATGATGACCAAAACGTAGATTCAAATTCAAGAATGATATTTAAGATTCATATTTTAAAGATAATTTGGGAAGAAAAGCTGACTCCGTTGTGAATAGCACTCGGTCGTGAATAGTACTCCGGCAAGAATAGTACTCCGGCGTGAGTAGTACTCCGGCATGAATATATTAAAATTTAATAATAAAGTTCAGGTGAATAAAATATTCAAGTAAAATGATATTAGATGAAGAGGAAATCTTAAGAAATTTTTAATCATTTCAAGAATTATAGAAGCAATACTTACCATAGTAAGTTTAAATTTAAGAATATGAATTGAAATAATATCACTTACATAATATGGAGTATGAAAGAAAATAATACTCCTTACGAGTATTGAAAGAAAATAATATCTCTTACCTTAGTAGAAGACTAGATCTGATTATTATAAATGAGATTATCCTGAGGGAATCTAGCACTATTAGCTACACTCAAAGTATACTTGTACTCAAAAGAAATACTAATAATATTAAAATAGAAGAGTTTTTGTACTTCTGGTGTATCTCATCTTCTGAATAAGCATCCCTTTTATAGGGAAAGTTGGGAGGCATACCTCCTTAAATTAATGAAGTTTAATTACATATTTCAACCCACCAGTTCATCATATTTGAAAATGTGATAATAAATCAAACTCAGTGGCTCAACAACTTGAAAAATGCACACCCTTCAGCACACCCACGTGGAAAAATTTGATAATGGGGGCCTATTCAATTTAGGAATTTAGTGAATTATTTTTCCAATCTTAACAAAATCTGACTTACCACTCATTGGAAAATTTGGCAAATGAGGGGCCACTCATTGTAAAAGAATTCCAAATCTTTCAAAATCAAATAGAACAATACAAAATTTGAAAATAATTGAGGGGCCACTCATTTGTAAAACAATTCCACATATTCCAAAATCAAATAAAATAATACCCATTTATTCATACATTATTCATATCTTTTTAATTTTACAATATTTATTTATAATTAATATTACAGACTCACAATATTGACAACCAGATCGTTCTCAAGAAAGAGGGGGTCTTCTGTAAAAACGACGCACAATTAACTAACCCTTTTCCGTGACAGAATTTTCTAGACATTATCAATAATGCTAATAGGTTTAATAATATCATAACAAATAATATAAGTTACTGTGTTGTATTATTGATTTAATAACGTAAAATACTGTTCAGTTGTTACTGTGATAATTGTTGAGTCAATAACATGACATACTATGCAATTATCATTGTAACAATTATTAAATCAATAATATAAATTATTGTGCAATACCGTATGCTACTGTAGAATAACGTGTGATACTGTTATTTTATTACCATATATTTTAACAATTAACGGTAAAAGTTGTACCGCCAATTTTTTTAAAAATTATTTATGTCGCTTTTTATATCCAACAGTTATTCTGTTGTGGGGTCCACCACTGATTTGTTATTTCGGTGCCGTCGTACGAATATTCTCTAATAAAAAGAATATTCTCCGACAAAATGAATATTTTCCTACAAATGTTTACTTTGTATAATTTGCACATATCACCCACAACTATAATATTTATTAAATCAAAACCTTACTATTTAGAATAATATATAAAGAAAATTAAATTTTATTCATAAAAATTTGATGTCTTACAGTTTGGGTGTGCACTCTTGAGCAATGAGACTAAGGACACATTTGTATGGTTGTTTGAGCAGTGACTTGAAGTACTGAATTACAAACATCCCATAACCATTGTTACTGATCAAGATCGTGCTATGTCGAATTCAATTGCTAGGGTTTTTTCTAATACACACCATACATTGTGTACATGGCAGATTCGAAAAAAATATCATGAAAAACTTGGGCATAAATATTCGTCGCATCCAACGTTTAAGTCTGATTTTAAGTATTGCGTCTTTAAGTGTGACTATTCAAGAATTTGAGGAAAAATGGAATTTGTTACTCGAAAACTACGGTATGCAGAATCACGAATGGTTGAAATCTATGTATGAATTAAAAGAAAAATGGATTGGGGTGTACTGAAAAAATTCCTTCACAGCAGAAATAACTACTACTTTTATGAGTGAAGTATGAAAAGTGTTTTTTGATGAATTTTACAATACTTCCATGGGGATTAGAGATTTTGTTTTAAAGTCCTAGAAAGCTATTGAGAAGCAGAACATCAGAGAGAAACAAGATGATTATATCACAGTTAATCGTGCAAGAAAATTTGTTATTGGAGATCCGTTAGAGATACATGCAACTAAAATATATACCAAAGAAATGTTCCAACGTTTTCAAATTGAACTGATAAATCGCACAAGTTTACTTCTAAAAAGGTGCCTGAGTTGTCAACTTCTGATTCAAAAAACTACTTGGTGTTCAAAGTGATGGTTCCTGAATCTTGCCGCATGTATTTCACAGTTGTGCAACATATAGATACCTGGATGGCAAAATATAATTGCAAAATGTTTGAACATTCTGGTACTATATGTCGTCACATTCTCAGGCTACTAACTTCAAAGAACTTGGTTCAGATTACTGAAGAATTGATACACAAGCGATGGACTCAAGATGCTAATAGAACCAGTGGTGTCGCCCTGTACGTTCCCACCTCTATCACAGATTATGTCGAGACACAAACTGGTCGGTTTAATCATTTAGCCAAACAATTTTTAGGTTTTGTACTGGATGCTTCATCTTCCTTTGAAGCTACTAGATATGTTGATGAAATGCTAGATCGTGAGGAAAAAATTATGGCCAAAATCCCTGCTGAAGGTGTCAAAGTTAAACCGAACGACAATGTGCAACTTTTTATCAAGGCCGATGACGCTATGAAATTGCACGATGATGATGATGATGATGTTGCTGCTTCCAATGATCCTGTGTTTGATCCAATATGTTCGTAGATAAAAGGTCGTACAAAAGAAACACAGTTAAAAAGTGGTGTTGAACAATTCGCAGGGCAGAAGGCACTTCAAAAGTGTGCAATATGTGGAATATTTACAAACCATAATAAGCGAAACCATTATAAAGCTTTAGGATGGCAAAGGTTTGAAGTTTCATAATTTAATTTCTCTGTATGGATTTTGAGAAACAATTAATGGGCAATGTTATTGTTTGCTTTTGCTCTATCTCTGTATTTACATGCATGTAACTGCATGTTAATAAAATCCTTTTGAATCGTGCAACTTCTTTGTATGGATTATTGTGAATTTATAGGCCTCTTGTCCGCAGTATTAAATTACGGACGTTAAAGAAATAAAAGTAGGTCCCATCCGTAGTATTAAACTGCGGATCATGGTAAAAGAATCTGGGAAACGACGTCGTTGTTTAGAAAGTATCGTTCGCAGTATTAAACTGTGGATGATATGCAATTATATAACAAGAAATGTGATGCCAGGATGAGTTAATTCACTACTAGAAAAATAAGAATACTTGATGGAACTTTGTGACAATTTTTAAAAAGGGCAAAATGCATGGGTGGCCCCTGAACTTAAGATCATTTGGGTATTGAGCCCCCTTCTTTTAGTCAATGCAAATCGAGCCCCTTTTTATCTAAAAATTTGGGTATTGAGCCCCCAGGCGCCACATGGGCGTTGACTTCCTACGTGGCACTCGCGGCGCCTACATGAAATATCTGACATTAACATTTTTTAAATTAAATTTCCATGTGTGTTTGCTGACGTGGCAGTTTTACAATTAAATCCCAAAAATATAGCCATCCCATGATTCGAACTCAAAACCTCTCACTTGGAATCTAGGTCATCAAACCAACTGAGCTACAGAGCCTAACTGTTAAATTTGTTCAATGATTAAGTTGTATAACAAAACAATTCTTTTCCCCATTAATTTAAGATACACCATCATAAATGTCTTCTCTGAAATTATAAATTTCTTCTCTCAAATTCTTTTTATTAACTAAAAATGTGGAGTTTTACCAACAAAAAAAAAATAAAAAAATAAAAAAAATAATAACCATAATAATAATAATAATAACTATAATAATAATAATAATAAATAATTCTAATTATTTTAAAATTTGAAAATTAATTACCATTTTTAATTTTAACAATTAATTATTATGTTTAAACTACACATTTATTAAGCACATCCCTAAACTATTGTTATATGAGGAATGAATTAACCAAATTTGAATCCTGAATCTCAGATTCAAATCAAAGAATAGAAACAAATTTCACTAAATCTCATAATTGAAACAAATCTAATCCTATTGTCCAATCTCTCGAATCTGATATGGATGGTTTTGGGTTTATTTGGGAGCTGTTTAGAGATGGTGGTAGTTCCAGTATCCCTCCCTTCGCCTCCTCCTCGGCCCACCATTTCTCCTTCTTCCGGTTCTATTTGAGCTTTTTCGGCGGCCAAATTAAACCTTACCGAAAATCTATTTACCAATCTTGTTTGCAAATTGGGTGAGTGACTTCGATCTGGTTTGGCTGTGGGTGGATCGTAGGGTATCTGTTGATTGGATTTGGTTTGGGGTCTCTAGAGTTGGCATTCGTCCCACCTGAACTCATCTCCCTTTCATCCCTTACAGCCCACCATCTTTTCTCCTCTCCGGAATAATGTTATGATCTGTGATGGTGATCTTCTTTAGGTTTGGGCTTCAGATCTTGATGCCAGCGGGTTTCAGATCTTTTCTCTAGAATAAAGTGGTGGTGGTGGTGCAGGCCGTAGTCGCGGCGGCGGATCTGGTAGCGGGAGAGGGAGAGGTAGAGGTGGTGGCGGTGGTAGAGTGGCTATAATCATGGGTCAAGGTGTTGGACCCCGTGCTGGAAGAGGAGCCTTGAATGGTGGTGGACCTCCTATGACTGGGAGGAGTTCGCGGGCCACCGCCGTAGGAGGTGGTGCTCTTGCTGCTGTTACTGGAGTTAAAATGGATCATGAACCTCTTAATATTTATTTATTTTTCTTAGTAAATTTAGTAGTTACTAAAGTGATTCATTATATATTATAATATTTAAATTAATATGATTATCGGTGCGTTAGATATGGATAGAAGAGAAATAAAAAAGTATAAACAATATTTGTAAGACCCCAACTTTTATGAATAAAGATTTAATTTTCTTTATATATTATTTCGAAATAGTAAGGTGTTGATTTGATAAATATGAAAGTTATGGGTGAAATGTGCAAATATTTTTAAAATGAGCAAGTGGTTATAAAATATTCTTGTTGTCGGGGAATATTCGTTTGGTCGTGAAATATTCTTGTTGTCGGGGAATATTCGTACGACGGCGCAGCTATTTGTGGGCCCCCACAACGGAATAACTGTCGGATATAGAAAGCGACAGAAATAACTTTTTTACAAGATAACGGTGTAGTTGTTACCGTTAGTACTGTTGAAATACCCGGTGGTTAAAATACAGTACGCGGTGGTGCGCAGTAGCACACGGTATTGCACAGTATTTCGAATTATTGAGTCTTACGTGAGAAGGAACCTACTCAATTATTGTTACAGTATTTACTGTTCAATATTTTATATTATTGACTCAATAATTGCTACGTTGATATTTTATATTATTGACTCAATAATTGCTGCATTGATATTTTATTGACTCAATAATTGCTACGTTGCTATTTTTTTATGATTGATTCAATAATGGCTACAGTTGATATTGTGTAGTATTGATTCAATAATTGTCGTTGCACAGTATTTCACGTTATCAACTCAATAATTCATATTATTTGAATAATATTATTAGATAGCATTATTGACAATGTCTAAGGAAGTTCTGTCTAGGAGGGGTTATTTAATTGCGCGCCAGTAAGGAGAAGTCCTTATCGGAAGGCCCCCTCTGTCCTGGGAACGACCTGGTTGTTAATATTGTAGTTCTATAATATTATTTGTGAATAATTAATTATTGATTTATATGATAAGGAAATATTTATTTTGTGGATATTAAAGAAGGAATTAGTGCTGTTGTGTTTTTATCAGTATTTTGGTGTGGGAAATCATCTGTTTATGGATTTCGGATAATTTATGTTGGGAATTTGGAAAAAATTTCTTCTGCAAAGTTGTAGAGAATTAAATTTCCTATAGAAGGACATAAAATTTGTATTTTTCTGACAAAGGGGCTATTTATTATGAATTATTGAAGTTTTGGAAAATAAATATATTATTTAATGGGTGGGACCCACTTTTGGTTAAAACAAAATGGCTGATGGCTTTTTGGAGCAGCCGGCGGCTAAGAAAAAAATAATAATATTTTATTATTTTAGTCTCCTTTGGCATCCTAAGCTTTTCCTATAAATAGGGTGCTTAGGTTAGAATTGAAAATCACACCAGAATTCGAAGTTTTCTCTCTCTATAATATCGAGCGTATTTTTGTGAGTATTTCAATACTTTGAGTATTACTATTCAGTATAAGCTTTCGTCGGTATTATATCCGATATTCCAGTCAGAGATACTGTTCTTTTGAGGTAAGGGATGTTATTTTTTTCGTAAATGATGTTATTCTTTTCAATATCATTATACAGAAATATTGTCATGAATTTTATGTCGAAATTCTTACTTTTTTCGTCGGGGTTACTATTCATGTATACGGCACTATTCACGTATACGGCACTATTCACGGAAAAATTAAATTTTCTTCTATTTGTCCAAATTGCTTGTTAAGGTTACTATCTTTGATTGTATCCAAGTTTTGAGCTCTATTCTTGAATTTTGCTCCATAATTGATTATTACGAGGTATTTTTGAATTGGATATACTAAAATACGAATCCTTAGTCTTTGTCTTTTATCTCACTGGATTCGTTTTTTTTAAATGTTTTTCATCATCCTCAGTCCTAAAAGATGAATGATTACTTGATGAATATCTTTGGCCTGTAGAGCAAAGATGAATAATTACCTGATGAATATCTTTGGCCTGTAGAGCAAAGATGAATGATTACCTGATGAATATCTTTGGCCTGTAGTGCAAAGATGACAGGTGTTGAGATGAACATGACCACTGATAATACAAATGAATATCTTTGGCCTGTAGTGCAAAGATGAATATTTGATGAGATGGATATTGATTGATGTTACAGGGATAAAATATTGATGATGAACGGTTATTTCCGCTGCGAATATTGATCTAAAACATGTTATCAATAATATTTTATCTGAACTGTTGAAGGCTAACGATAATTTATTTTTCATTATCTTAGTCATAATATTCTTTACTGGGCTAGTTGAGCTCACCCTTTTCATCTGTTGTCCTCTTCAGGAAATGAGAATGTTGCGGGGACTAGTCGGGGGACAGAGTGATGGTCCGAGTTAGAGCAGTAGTAGTCCTCACTATTTCTGATAAATAGTGTGATAATAATTGTAATGAGGACTTAGTTTGAATCTTAATATTTTCTACATATTTGTACTGAGACTCACAGTTGTGTGGTCGTATTTTGCACGACCGTATGATATAAAGTTTGTATTTGAATTCTGTACCATGTATTTGGCGACTCAGAATGGGTTGGGTTGAATGGACCTATTCTGGGGGCGTCACAGTTGGTATCAGAGCTTAGGGATATGATCTTTGGCGGAGATCGGGGAATAGAACTAGGAGGGGAAAGACGAGTAAATCCTTCGCTAGTGTGTCCTACCTAAGCTTATGTGGTATTTAATTGGTCAGTCGGAGCATAGGGTTAATATGTGATATGTTGACTTGTTTAATTAACCCTTGTTTTATGGCAGTATTTGAGAATGGCAGCTGAGAACGTTAACAACGAAGTGAATGAGACCGTGGAGAGACCTTTAATTGTTAACCAGGAGAACGTGCAACAAGAAGGCAATGTTCATCCTGAAAATAACGCTGGTCAGACGATAAACGATGAGATGTTTAGAAGTTTTTTGCAGTTCATGCAAAATCAGACGAGGGAGACTCGTGTGCAACATACAGGTGGAGATAATAACAACACGCGAGCTGTCACTGCCAAGCAGTTCAAAGAATTGGGACCACCAGAGTTTCTGGGAAAGCCAGATCCGATCAAGGCGGAGACGTGGATTAAACAAATTACCAAGATATTTGATGTCTTGGGATGTACAGAGGAACAGAAGGTTCCATTCGCCACGTTTATGTTCCGTGGAGAGGCAGATTACTGGTGGGAATCCGTGAAGCGTACCCAGCCTGCCGCACTCCAGATGTCTTGGGAAGCGTTCCAGAAACTGTTTAATGACAAGTACTTTCCTGAAAGTATTCGTCATATGAAGGAAGTAGAGTTTATCAGACTCGAGCAAAATAACATGACGGTATCCCAGTACGAGGCTAAGTTCGCGGAGCTGTCCAGGTTTGCACCTCATTTGGTGGAGAATGAGGAACGTATGACGCGGATGTTTCTAAGAGGTTTGAAACCCGAAATACGTCAATACCTCATTTCTCATAAGTTTTCTTTATATTCGGATGTAGTAAACAGGGCCCAGTTATTGGAACGAGATAATGATTATGTTCAACCGAGGGACCACAACCAAGGTCGTACTGGTGGCAATAGTCATCGGAGCAATGACAACCAGCGAGGAGGAAAGTATGATAGAAGCTGTAACCACTCCGGTGGTTATCGTGGCCATGATAGTAGAAGAAGCGAATCGGGGGGAGATTTCAAGAAGAGAAGGTACAACAATGAGAACACGAAGATGTCAACATCAGCACCAGCATCAACTGTTTCGAGGGGAGGAGAACGACCACCGGTCGTATGCTTTAAATGCGGGAAAGAGGGACATATCAGCCCAAACTGCCCACAACAGTTCAAAGGATGCTATAACTGTGGAAAAGAAGGACATATAGCTCGAGATTGTCCTGTTGCGAAACCAAGTTCAGCGGGGGTGGTGATTCCAAAGGCGGTTGCAGACAAGTCAAAGTCGGTGATTCCTAGAAGAGCGTTTGTCGTGACAGCCCAAAACGCGAGAAATCCACACGAGGTGATTACGGGTAAGCTGATCATAAACTCTTGCGAAGTTTATACCTTGTTAGATACCGGTGCTACCCATTCCTTTATTTCACCAGCTTGTGCTCAACGTTTGAACTTGACTTCTGATAAATTAGACTTTGACTTATCTGTTGAAACTCCGTTAGGAGAAACCTTTGTTACATCTACAGTTTATAAATCTTGCTTGATTCAGATTGGTACCCTTACCTTACCTGTTGATCTTATATCTTTGAAAATACTTGCATTTGACGTGATTTTAGGAATTGACTGGTTAACCATTTACCATGCCAAAATTGATTGTTTTCGTAAGGTTGTTAGTTTTCATATTCCAAATCAACCTGTTGTGCGAATCCAAATCACCAAACCACTAAAATCAGTCAATATCATTTCAAGTCATAAAGTTATTCGTTTATTGAAAAACGGATGTCAAGCTTTCTTAGCTCATGTCACTGATCTAAATCAGAATACATCAGATTTGAATGATATTTCCGTTGTTAATGAGTTTCCTGATGTATTTCCCGAAGAACTTCCCGGTCTACCCCCAGAACGTGAAGTTGAATTCTTTATTGACCTTGAGCCCGGTACAAAGCCCATTTCTAAAACCCCATATCGAATGGCTCCTATTGAACTTCAGGAGTTAAAGGTCCAATTACAAGAGTTGTTAGATATCGGTTTTATTCGTCCTAGTACGTCTCCTTGGGGTGCTCCTGTTTTATTCGTAAAGAAGAAAGACGGGAGTATGCGACTTTGCATTGACTATCGGGAGTTGAACCATGTCACCATCAAGAATAGGTATCCGTTACCTCGTATTGATGACCTGTTCGACCAGTTGCAAGGAGCGCAATTCTTTTCAAAGATCGATCTTCGTTCTGGATATCATCAGCTGAAGATTAAAACTGAGGATATTCCAAAGACTGCTTTCAGAACACGGTACGGGCATTATGAGTTCTTAGTCATGTCTTTTGGATTGACTAATGCTCCTGCTGCTTTCATGGATATGATGAACAGTGTATTTAAGGAGTATTTAGATCAATTCGTTGTTGTCTTTATTGATGACATCCTCATCTATTCTAAAAGCCGTGAAGATCATGAACACCATTTGAAGTTGGTACTTCAAAAGCTTCGTGAGAACAAGCTATATGCTAAGCTGAAGAAATGCGAGTTCTGGCTTGAGGAAGTAGCATTCCTTGGGCACGTGGTATCGAAACGTGGAGTATCTGTTGACCCGGCGAAGATTGAAGCAATACAAAGCTGGGAGCAACCTAAGTCGGTGACCGAAGTACGAAGCTTTCTGGGCTTAGCTGGTTACTATCGGAGGTTTGTAGAGGGGATTTTCTCGAATCGCTACTCCATTAACTCAGTTGACTCGGAAAGATACAAAATTCGTTTGGAGCGAGGAATGCGAGAAGAGCTTCCAAGAGCTCAAGAGGAGACTTATTTCGGCACCTGTTCTGACAATACCATCTGGTTCGGATGGATTTATTATTTACAGCGATGCTTCGGGCAAAGGGTTAGGATGTGTTCTCATGCAACATGGGAAAGTCATAGCCTATGCCTCGCGACAACTCAAAGAATGTGAGAGGAATTATCCTACTCATGATCTAGAGTTGGCAGCAGTCGTTTTCGCGTTGAAGATCTGGAGACATTACTTGTACGGAGAGAAAGTGGAGATTTATACGGATCATAAGAGCCTTAAATATTTCTTCACTCAGAAGGAACTCAACATGCGGCAACGACGTTGGCTTGAGCTGTTGAAAGATTACGATCATACTATCCAATACCATCCTGGAAAAGCGAACGTGGTAGCTGACGCGTTGAGTAGAAGATCATATGTGGGAACGAGTGCGATGATGTCAAGTATACGCGTAGAACCAGCTTTGCTTGATAAAGTTAAAGCTGCTCAAGCTACAGATGCGGAGCTGATGAAGATGAAGAAGAAGGTGCAAGAAGGTGCAATTCCAGAAGCAAGAATCGATGAAGAGGGAATACTTCGAGTCAACTCCAGACTTTGTGTTCCTAACAATTTCGACTTGAAGTATAGAATCATGATGGAGGCACACAACACACCGTTTGCGATCCATCCTGGGAGTACTAAAATGTATCGTGATCTTCGACATACATTTTGGTGGAGCAATATGAAGAGAGAGATCGCGGAGTTCATCTCTAGATGTTTAACTTGTCAACGTGTAAAGGCAGAGCATCAAGTGCCGAAGGGTCCATTGCAACCACTGGAGATTCCGAAATGGAAGTGGGAACACATTACGATGGATTTCGTTACGGGTCTTCCCAAGGTTTCTCAAGGCTTAGATGCGATTTGGGTTATTGTTGATAGATTAACCAAGTCTGCTCATTTCTTGCCGATACGAGAGACTTATTCCCTTGAACGTCTTGCTCATATGTACGTGAATGAGATTGTGAGATTGCATGGCATGCCAGTATCCATAGTTTCGGATCGTGATCCCAGATTTACTTCACGATTTTGGATCAGTTTGCAGAAAGCTATGGGTACGGATTTACGATTCAGTTCGGCTTATCATCCTCAAACAGACGGACAATCGGAAAGGACTATCCAAACTCTTGAAGATCTATTGAGACTTTGTGTTCTAGACTTCAAAGGGAGTTGGGATAAGTACTTACCATTGGTGGAATTCTCCTACAACAACAGTTATCAGGCAAGTATAGGCGTAGCTCCATTCGAAGCGTTGTATGGGAGAAAGTGTCGTTCTCCAGTATGTTGGGATGAGGTGGGTGAAGCAACATTGTTGGGACCAGAGTTAGTACGTATGACTACAGAAAAGATCCAAATAATCCGACAACGTATACAGACGGCACAGGATCGACAAAAGAGTTATGCAGATCTTCATCGAAAGGACGTGGAATTTAATGTTGGAGACCATGTGTTATTACGTGTTGCTCCATGGAAAGGAGTTACAAGGTTTGGGAAGAGAGGAAAGCTTAACCCACGATTCATTGGTCCATTTGAGATTCTTGACCGAATAGGAAATGTGGCTTATAGACTCGCTTTACCTCCAAGCATGTCTCGTGTTCATAACGTGTTTCACATATCCGTGTTACGTAAATATGTGAAGGATCCAAACCGCATTATTGAGTTAGAACCAGACGAGATAGCTGAAGATTTAACGTACGAGGAGGTACCTGTCAAGATCTTGGATAGGAAGGAGCATGTCCTACGCTCGAAAATTAAACCTCAAGTTAAAGTTTTGTGGAGAAACCATGCAATTGAGGAAATGACCTGGGTGTTGGAATCGGAAATGAAAGCGAGGTATCCTCACCTTTTCGACATACCAGGTACGTACGTCAATTTCGAGGACGAAATTTCATAAGGAGGGGAGGTTGTAAGACCCCAACTTTTATGAATAAAGATTTAATTTTCTTTATATATTATTTCGAAATAGTAAGGTGTTGATTTGATAAATATGAAAGTTATGGGTGAAATGTGCAAATATTTTTAAAATGAGCAAGTGGTTATAAAATATTCTTGTTGTCGGGGAATATTCGTTTGGTCGTGGAATATTCTTGTTGTCGGGGAATATTCGTACGACGGCGCAGCTATTTGTGGGCCCCCACAACGGAATAACTGTCGGATATAGAAAGCGACAGAAATAACTTTTTTACAAGATAACGGTGTAGTTGTTACCGTTAGTACTGTTGAAATACCCGGTGGTTAAAATACAGTACGCGGTGGTGCGCAGTAGCACACGGTATTGCACAGTATTTCGAATTATTGAGTCTTACGTGAGAAGGAACCTACTCAATTATTGTTACAGTATTTACTGTTCAATATTTTATATTATTGACTCAATAATTGCTACGTTGATATTTTATATTATTGACTCAATAATTGCTGCATTGATATTTTATTGACTCAATAATTGCTACGTTGCTATTTTTTTATGATTGATTCAATAATGGCTACAGTTGATATTGTGTAGTATTGATTCAATAATTGTCGTTGCACAGTATTTCACGTTATCAACTCAATAATTCATATTATTTGAATAATATTATTAGATAGCATTATTGACAATGTCTAAGGAAGTTCTGTCTAGGAGGGGTTATTTAATTGCGCGCCAGTAAGGAGAAGTCCTTATCGGAAGGCCCCCTCTGTCCTGGGAACGACCTGGTTGTTAATATTGTAGTTCTATAATATTATTTGTGAATAATTAATTATTGATTTATATGATAAGGAAATATTTATTTTGTGGATATTAAAGAAGGAATTAGTGCTGTTGTGTTTTTATCAGTATTTTGGTGTGGGAAATCATCTGTTTATGGATTTCGGATAATTTATGTTGGGAATTTGGAAAAAATTTCTTCTGCAAAGTTGTAGAGAATTAAATTTCCTATAGAAGGACATAAAATTTGTATTTTTCTGACAAAGGGGCTATTTATTATGAATTATTGAAGTTTTGGAAAATAAATATATTATTTAATGGGTGGGACCCACTTTTGGTTAAAACAAAATGGCTGATGGCTTTTTGGAGCAGCCGGCGGCTAAGAAAAAAATAATAATATTTTATTATTTTAGTCTCCTTTGGCATCCTAAGCTTTTCCTATAAATAGGGTGCTTAGGTTAGAATTGAAAATCACACCAGAATTCGAAGTTTTCTCTCTCTATAATATCGAGCGTATTTTTGTGAGTATTTCAATACTTTGAGTATTACTATTCAGTATAAGCTTTCGTCGGTATTATATCCGATATTCCAGTCAGAGATACTGTTCTTTTGAGGTAAGGGATGTTATTTTTTTCGTAAATGATGTTATTCTTTTCAATATCATTATACAGAAATATTGTCATGAATTTTATGTCGAAATTCTTACTTTTTTCGTCGGGGTTACTATTCATGTATACGGCACTATTCACGTATACGGCACTATTCACGGAAAAATTAAATTTTCTTCTATTTGTCCAAATTGCTTGTTAAGGTTACTATCTTTGATTGTATCCAAGTTTTGAGCTCTATTCTTGAATTTTGCTCCATAATTGATTATTACGAGGTATTTTTGAATTGGATATACTAAAATACGAATCCTTAGTCTTTGTCTTTTATCTCACTGGATTCGTTTTTTTTAAATATTTTTCATCATCCTCAGTCCTAAAAGATGAATGATTACTTGATGAATATCTTTGGCCTGTAGAGCAAAGATGAATGATTACCTGATGAATATCTTTGGCCTGTAGAGCAAAGATGAATGATTACCTGATGAATATCTTTGGCCTGTAGTGCAAAGATGACAGGTGTTGAGATGAACATGACCACTGATAATACAAATGAATATCTTTGGCCTGTAGTGCAAAGATGAATATTTGATGAGATGGATATTGATTGATGTTACAGGGATAAAATATTGATGATGAACGGTTATTTCCGCTGCGAATATTGATCTAAAACATGTTATCAATAATATTTTATCTGAACTGTTGAAGGCTAACGATAATTTATTTTTCATTATCTTAGTCATAATATTCTTTACTGGGCTAGTTGAGCTCACCCTTTTCATCTGTTGTCCTCTTCAGGAAATGAGAATGTTGCGGGGACTAGTCGGGGGACAGAGTGATGGTCCGAGTTAGAGCAGTAGTAGTCCTCACTATTTCTGATAAATAGTGTGATAATAATTGTAATGAGGACTTAGTTTGAATCTTAATATTTTCTACATATTTGTACTGAGACTCACAGTTGTGTGGTCGTATTTTGCACGACCGTATGATATAAAGTTTGTATTTGAATTCTGTACCATGTATTTGGCGACTCAGAATGGGTTGGGTTGAATGGACCTATTCTGGGGGCGTCACAATATTATTATAGAATATAATAGGATAAAACGTAGAAACTTGGCAAAAAATCAAATCTGAAGAAGAAATAAATTGTGGACCAGTGCCTACTACTTCCAATTTATAGCCGAAAGTACGCAATATTTTCTTTTTTATGGATAATAATAACGATGATGATGATAATAATATAAATAATAATTATTATTAATAGTAATAATAATAATAATAATAACAATAATAATAATAAGGATAATAATAATAACAATTATTATTATCTTTATTATTATTATTATTATTATTATTATCCTTACTATTAATATTATTATTATTATTATCGGTATTATCGTTATTAATATTAATGAGTATCTTTGTCTTTTAATAATATGGGAAAAAAAATTATTTTGTTATAAAACTTAATCGTTGAACAAACTTAACAGTTAGGCTCTGGAGCTTAGTTGGTTTGATGATCTATATTTTAAGTGGGAGGTTTTGAGTTCGAATCATGGGATGACCATATTTTTGGGATTTAATTGTAAAATTGCCACGTCAGGAAGTCAATGCCCAACGCCTATGTGGCGCCTGGGGGCTCAATATCCAAATTTTCGGATAAAAAGGCCTGGGGGCTCAATACCCAAATTTTCAGATAAAAAGGGGCTCGGTTTACATTGACTAAAAGAAGGGGGCTCAATACCCAAATAGACCTAAAGTTCAGAGGCCATCCATGCATTTTACTCTTTTTAAAAACAATCACAAAAGATAGTAATTTGTGAAGGACTTTTTAAGCAATCATAAAATAATAGTATACATGATGGCTCTTAGTGATGACTAATTTTGTCATCAATGAATTATAATTGTGATGGCCATGTCAATCACCAAATTTTTCACATAAAATAAATTTTCTTTTTGTGACGCATTAAGTCATCACTTATAGATATAACCTTTATTTGTGATTGCATTTAGGCTATCACTAATATTTTAATGTAATAAATAATCAAAACAATATTTTACGTCGGCCATGACAATCATTAAAAAAGATAAATTTTTGTGACGACTTTTATTTGTAATTACAAAAAGAAGGTATTTTGTGATGGGATTTTCAAGCCATCACAAACAATAAAATTTATGATGACTCTCAGTGATGACTAAATTTACCATCATTATATAGTATTTATGACTGTTATTGCAATCACCAAATCTTATGTGAAAGTAATTTTATTTAATAATTCAACTCAAATATGTTTCCTTTTATATTTTTTTTTAAAAATTATAATAATGATTTGGGCTTTGGTGTAGTGGTAATACTCGTTATTTAGTTTGCAAATGGGGGGAGGGTTCAAATCCTACGGGTATCATTTGATACAATTAATATAGTGAAATAAATTGTTCGTAAATAGAGATTCACGTTTTTACATTTCATCCCTAAAGTCGTATTTTTTTGTGATGACTTTAACAATCGCAATAGATTACGTGTTAAGGTGATTGTATTAATCATCACAAAAGTACTAAGCATTTGCGTGATTGCCAAAACTATCACGTAAAACCTTTCATGATGGTCGTAATGGTTTTTCTAATTCTTGTGATGAATTTTGGCCATCACAAATGACCATTTTTTAGTAGTGATTTAGCTCTTCTATGCAAACCTTATAAGTGCCATCACAATATGTTGAGATTATTCAAAATATCTCAACATGTGATATCACTCTAGGGTTTGCATAAAAGAGCTAAACAATTAACTCATCCTAGTAGCACATTTATTGTTACATAATTGCAATTGCACATTTTGAAACTTCTCTATATAGATTTTAGAGTAGTATTCTCTATTTGGATTTCTTGATAGATTTTAAAGGTCAAAATCCTCTATTTCTCTTTCATATTGTTAGCCCAACAACATGATTTTTTATCACATTTCCATGCAATGATACCAATATGAAAGGAAAAATAAAAATATAGAGCCTTAATTCGAACCTAGTCATGCTTTGAACTATGGAGTTTGCAGTATTTATAATAGAGACCGAGCCTCCGCATTATTACACTGCGGACAGGACTTCTCAGATTTCGACCTTTTCACTTCCTGTGTGACATTTAATGGGAAACCTAGCGTCCGCAATATTAAACTGTGGACGTGACTTATGGGTTTCCTAGTGTCGTTTGGTTAAACCGGGTGTCGTTTTGGGTATCCTAAAAATCTGCAGTTTAATACTGCGGACGGTAGTTTATTTCTCGATAGGAGTTAGCGTCTGCAGTTTAATTCTACGGACGAGAGACTTTCACAAGGAGGGACATTTATGTAATTTGTCCCGTCCGCAGGATTAAACTGCAGAATACTGAAGATTAAACTGTGAACGGAAGCAATATGGATCGTTAGATATCCGGATGGACGATCGAGATTTATTGTAAGAATATACACTTTTTTACAACATTGTAAATGAATCGCCCCCTATATATGTATATTTTTCAATCCAAGCAAAAAAAAAACACGTGAATGATTGAACAATGTTTATGCCAATTAAAAATATTATTGATATTATTAAAATAAAATTGATATTGTCAGAACAAATATTTATTTAACTACACTTTACATTTTAAAGTATACTTATTGTTTTGAATTTGCTATGAACCAATGGAAGCATATATATATATATATATATATAAATTCAGGTGCATTGCTATGCAATAATTTAAAAACTCAACGAATCACGGATTTCCAAAAATAAATAAATAATTGAACAGTACTTAATTAAGTTAATGTAGCCCATGTTAAGTACACGTAACAGTATAATTATCAAATATTTTCTAATTATCTATGTTTGATGATATCTTGCTTTGATCTCTAGGTTCCATCCAGTGGAGTTGATGTCCAAACTTGTGAGGGAATTGTAATTAATTAGCCAAAACATGCACACACATGCATGTGACATACCAGAAACATGCCATTAAACATGGACCGACCCTCTATGGCTCTATCTATCTATCTATCTATCTATCTATCAATCCATCAATCTTATATATCAGTTATTTTTGTCAATAGACTTGAGAGGAATACATGGAACAATTTCATGCAGATTCTAGTATTGACTTCTTTGTCTTCTTCAATACCTAGAATTTTGTTTTTTCAGAAATTCTTTGACAAATATTTGAAGGCAAAAAAGGGGTGTGAGTGCTGGTTACGTGAGGTAACACTTAGAACGACGTCGTTTTACATAATTGAATACACTTCTTTTCATATTATGTACAAAAGAGTATTTTATAAATTTTCAATATCTGAAAGAAACCTATATACAAAGGTCTTCAGAAGACACATGAAAGTTGAATATCTCATACAAGAGTGTGATATAATTCTCACCTTCCGTGCCCTTATATTTAAATATCAATAGTACAAATTCACTATTTTTTCTCACTTTTAAAAAGATAATTATATCTAAGTGTATATTTGATATATTTCAATATTTAAAATAAAATAAAAAGACAAATGAAGTTTCACAATTTTTGGGACTGACATATGGCATGGCTTATGATTAGTATTTAAATCCAATCGGTCTTGGGTCAAAAATGCCCAATCTAATTTCCATTGATAAGGCTATATATGGTGGATTGGACTATCAAATTGGACCAAGATGGTTTGTAGATTTTGAATAGTTTTACAACAGCCTAATCAGTAGGCTTTAAATAAGATTTCAAGCAATAAACTTAACGTTACGTTTGGATTGAAAGAACAAAATGAAAGACAGAACAGAATGGTTTTAAAATATTTTAAGTGTATGTTTGGTTATTGGTGGACGGTGGTAGTGGATGTTGTCATATAATGACAAAATTATCACATATATCAGTTATATTGGAATAAAAAAACAAAGAGATAAAATGAATTTTCATTCTATTGGAGTGATTTATCATCCAAAATGATAATCAAATACACTGTTTTTATTTTATTCACTCTTCTATTCCATTTCCTCAATCCAGACGTAATACAAGAAACAATAAAACTTTATTTTACAAGTGGTATTAAAAGATAGTTTACTTTTCTAAGTAGACCCCACGCGCTCGCGCGTGTTGGTTATTCATAATCGTAGGGAAAAGTAGTTAGCTAACGATAGATAAAAAAAATTTAAACCAACAACAGTATAGCATAATTATTCTCAATGTTCTAAAATAATTGTCTCTGTTTCTGTTACAAAAAATGATTTTTTTTAAGTTTTATAATAGCATAAAATGAGAGGATTTTTACTAATCCAACGATTAGGAACGATTTTAATTTGTGAGAGAATTTAGATCTCATTAGCATGATCACTATCATGATTCTAAAAGTATTACTCAAAACTATGAGTTTATCATATTTAATATAACAACACCATGTAGATAAAGTAAAATGTCTTTAATAAATTAATTCTTTTATTAATAAACGAAAAAAATTTCAAAGTTTATGCTACATATCAAATATGATTGATTTGCGTGCATACTACTTTCAATTACACATTACTAAAGTTATTAACCGAATTAATTACGACATGCGTATATATGTGATAGGTAGGAGTTAAGAAGAGTTCTAATTTAATTTATTTTATCTTATCGTATACACTTTCACGATGATCGCAATTCAACTTTGTCAAATATTCATCGACATATATATCATTTTTCTGAATTATATTCATCGACAAATTCAATATGATTAGTTAAATAATTTTATTATGATAAATAATAAATATAAAATGTGTCAATACAGTTCAAATTCTTTAATTTTCTTTTAAATTTCCTACATAACATATTATTATCATAAGGTGTAAAACTCTAATTTTTTAGAGCATCAATAAATAATTTATTCTCTACATTTAATTACGAAAGTTCCATTGCAATTGCTTAGAACATGATGATTAGTGATTACACATCATTATTTGCCTCTCTTTTCTTTTCTTGTTTTCTATTTTTTTCCCAATGTCCAAAACAATAAATATAAAGACTTTGTCATAGTTAAATAGTCAATCGTACTTGAAAATTTATTTATGTTGAATTGATTGATTGAGATAGTTGTGGTCCATGTTAGAAATTTGTTTACCAAATACTAATTCGTTCACCTATCAAGCTCTTAGTATATCACTCGTATTTATTACTCTCTCTCCGTTCTTAAAAGAATACATAAAATATAATTTTCATACATATTATAAAAATCAAAATAAAAGAAAGAGTATTTTTTTAAAATTTATCTTCAGTAACTCCACAAAATTATACAAAATGACAAATATTCTTAATTTTTTTAGTAATAACGGACCTTATTTATTAAGTATTCACTTTATGTACCTTTACTTATCTTTTTGTGGACCAAAAAAATTATATTTTTAGTTATTCTTTTTAAAAATGGAGGAAATAATTTCTAGCATTATTTAACTGCATCAAAAAAAGTAATAATGAACATGAAAATTAAAAAAATAATATACATTATTGATAATGCTCTTTTATGCGAACATGATAATTAGATATAAAAATTAAAATAAGTGCTTTATATGAAATTATAAAATACTCGTATTCAATTTTTATGTCTATGCCCGCATAGAATTTTTCTTATTGATAAAGGATCACGTGCAGTTTGTAGTTTATAATTAATGGATAGGTTTGAGAATCTCACCCGAATTTGACGGGGTACGCTCAATCCCGATTTTAATGGGATCCAATTTTTTTTGACTAAATTACAAATTTGATTATCCTATTTGTTATGTTTTTACAAAAGTGTTCTCTAATTTTTTTTTATTAACACAAGCCTCCTTCATAGATACATTAGTTGTACAGAATTGTTCCTCCAATCCCTTTTGTCAATAAAAAAACCGTTTTTTTAAATTAAATTTGGCAGAAAGTGTTGACATATTATTAATGCCTAAAATAAGGTTATTATGGGACCTATTTGAGATACACTTGAGAGATACAAAAATCGCATTTACGATTGAGAATGGACAAATGTGAGTTAAGAGGTCTCAATTTAGGGTTTGAATTCATCTTAATCAAACCATGAGTTTTAAATTAGGGCTAAAATTCATCTCAACTAAGTATTTTGTGAAATTAAAGTTACAAGTAGTCGTTAGGGTTTAAATTAGTGTTGCAAATAGAGCGGATAATTTGATTGCCACCTTAAAAACATGATGACACGCCTGTTAATACTATAATAACCTTAATTTATGCAACAAAATAATACGTTAGCATTTTTTTGTCAAATTCAATTAACAAAAATTGCTGGATTGTCAATGAAAAAGGATGGAAGAACAGTTTTGCATGATTAATATATTTATGAGGGAGACTTGTGCTAAAAATAAGTTTAGGGAACACTCTTGCAAAAACATGACAAATAGAATGATTAAATTTATAATTTAGTCTTAATTTTTTAAACCCTATAGAGTTACATTCGGGTATGGAATATACCATCTCACCCTCGTCCCGTCTGCATCCCAATTATATGTATATATATAATTTTTTAAAATTAGCAGTGTGTATATATATATATATATATATATATATAAACACATACACACATACACAACGAATTTAAAACATGCCTCTTAAATAACATACATCTCTTAAATAGTATACTTTTATTAAAATTATGTCGTTTTGGATATTCTTTTAAAAAATAAGTGGGGTTGCAGGTGACATTTTTTGTAAACAAAAGGAAAGCAAGGAGGACCACTCTCTTTTAATATTATTTTATTTTTTAAAAAAATATCTAAAACGGCGTAATTTTAATAAAAGTATGCTATTTAAGAGATGTAAGTTATTTAAGAGTTATACTTTAGATTCGTCTTTTATATATATATATATATATATATATATATATATTATATATATATAGTTATAGTTATAGTTATAGTTATAGTTATGTTGTTATTTAGGTTTCATTACAAATTCATAACATTTGTAATATTATATGTTACTAATAATAGAAATGTTAGATATTATTTAATTTTGAATTAAAAATAATTGGATAAAATAATATAAAAAAATAGAATCTCCACTATCCAGATTAGCTTCTCTATATAGGAATTGAATCTCCGCTATCCATTTTCTTGCTATAGTCTCCTTCAAACTTTAAGAAAAGAAACAATTTGATTGTTATCACATCTAACTACTTGAAAATTGTCTTACAAACAGGGGTAGTAAAGTCATTTACTCTCCCTCACACAAAGTAAAATTCATTCACCACACAGTCATCCATGTCCAAAAATAGCAACCAAACAAGTCATCCCCCTATTAAATGAATAAAGGCTTATCTATCTCCCAAATTTGCACATGTAGGGGCAGAAACGTCAAATCACAACCAAAGTGAAAAGTACAGAATTCTCACTACCCAATAAGAAGCAGCCAAGATTTATGTTTTCTTTTCTTCTGATTGGTTTGCCCTGACAGATGAGGAAAGAAAATAAAACTTTCTTTTTTCATTATTCCCCCACTTTCTCCCTCCTCACCGACTCACTCCCTCCCTCCACCTCCACTCGTCCTTTACCCCATCTTTACACTAAAGAGAAGAAACAAATTTGTAGAGAGAAAAAAGTAGGGAGGATGAGAAGTGTCACCATTTTGCTGGTTGTTCTGTTCTTTCCTGTTTTAATGTGACATATTTATATATATTGTTTTTATTGAGTATTTTAAAAAAACTAATGACCTACTAAGTGCATAAAACAAAATCGACTATTATAGGTAAAATGCACCAAGTATGTAGTTTTCCTATTACAATTACAATCTAGAACGATATAAAAAATGATATTTTTACATGCGTTTTTTTCATATAGATGTGCACGCAGCGATAAAGATGGCGTTAGGTGAGGGAAAATAAGTCATTGTCGACGGCATTCACTCACGACGGCTATGCCGTTTTTATTGAGGTCATTACCGATTTGCGTTTGGCCCGTCGACATTACTCAAATCGCCTATAGCCCAAGTTCTTATAGTGGTGGGACCTACTCTCTATTCATGTGAGATCAAAGAAATATCAAATTTTTATATTAAAATATCAATTTCCAACTATATAATGTAGTATCTTGTAAGCGAAACTTAGCACGATAAGAGTTTCTTACTTTTAATCTAATTAACTTGAATGATTTAGTATTAACATTGCGTGTATATATATATATATATATATATATATAGATCATATTGAGAAACACATATTTGTACACTTTTTATTGGTGACAACCAAGTTCAACTGTTATTTAATGAGGGTTAGTGATGAACAGTGTAGTACGAATTGTTTCTTTGTTATTATTTATATTTTCTAATAGACTGAAGCTACTTTTAGTAGATTCGATGCAGATTATAAAAATGTGTATTTATATATGTTGAATGCTTTGGGAATGATGAAACCCTAGTGAAGATTTGTGAAATTTGTTATTTATTATTATTTCAGCTTTCTAATTCAGTAGAAAAGATTAATGGATCAGCAGCAGCAGGAGGTGAACTCGGGCTTGACTCGGTACCGCTCCGCACCGAGTTCATATTTTGCAGATTTGATGAATTTTACTGGATATGGAGGAGTAGGAGAGGATTTTGATCGGTTTCTCAAGGCTTCAAGTCCAGATTCCGATCGATTTTTTTCAAGATTTATGTCAAGTTGTGGTGCTGAAGAATCAAAATCCTCAAATTTTGTTGAAACTGGGCAAAATTTATTGCCCCCTATGAAGCATGAACCAGAAGATGTAATTAATCCTCAGCAGCAGCAGCAACTGGTGTATACAACTCAATCTCAACTGGATCATAAGCCAGTCGTGCCGAATCTCATTCGTCATAGCAGTTCGCCTGCCGGATTATTTGCCCAACTCAATGTTGATACTGGTATTTAATTTTATTTTCATCTTGTTTTTTCTTAATTATATTACTTCATTGTTTATATTACTGAATTTAGTAGAATTCATTGTTTCATGTTATAACACTAGAACCTTAGGACTTCAAGTATGTGTTACCTTGTAATCCACAACACTTTTTAAGTGTCGCTATAGATGTATAGCGACGGTGAAAGCCGTCGCTATAGGATCTACAGCGACGCTTTTATTCTGGTGTGGATTTAACAATTTCCTGACCTGTTGAGTCAACTTTTAAAAAAAAAAAGGGAGCTTGTTGGTTTGAATTTGTTTCAATAATTACGGTCTAACTCGTATAAATACAGTTTGAAATGGTGTTATACTTTTAGAAAATTAAGATTTTCAATATAAACAAGAGTAGATTATGGATTTCATTTTCAGTCAATGCTAAAATAGAGTTTAAATATGTTCTCGGATCATAGAAGATTATGGAAGAAGAGGGCAAGAAGTAGATTAGAATTTCGAAAGGGAACTAAAATGTCTTAGCCATTGGCTGCAGGCTACGGTGTAATGGGAGGCATGGGGAATTTTGGCACTGCTAGTGTTTCTAATGCAGAGGCATCATTTTCCTCCGCTAGTAGACTGAAAAATCAAATGGATTTACCAGGGCCACCTTCTTCCTCTGAAATAATTGTGGGTAGCCCTGAAAGTGGAAGTTTTGGCGAAAGCCGTAGAAATACAAATACTTCTTGGGATGATTCGGCGCTCTTACCAGACAATTTCCTAGAAGGACTTGAAGAAAATCAGGTGTGATTTTTCCTCCCTATAAATTACTGCTATCTGATCTGTATTAGCAAGATTTGGTATTTGATTGTATCTTAATGCATCTTAACAATTCACTTCTTAATGCATCTTAACAACTCACATTTTTGTATTAAGAGGTCATCTGAATAGTTTAGACTCGTATTTGTATCTTAACTATTCAGAGGATCCTCTTAATACAAAAATGTGGGCTGTTAAGATGTATTAAGAGGTGGACTATTAAGATGCATTAAGATACAATCAAACACTACTTTAATCTGATTATGATTTTTCATGTTGGTTAGAGCGGTGAAGGTGGAGCTCGGACTCCCGCAGTATTGGCTCATCACTTGAGTTTGCCAACAAGTTCTGCGGAGTTGTCTGATATGGAAAAGCTGTTACAATTCCAGGACTCTGCACCTTTAAGGATCAGAGCCAAGAGGGGTTGTGCAACTCATCCACGAAGCATCGCCGAAAGGGTAATTTTGATATCGAACATAAATCATTCACACTGTTCTTCATTCAACGTATGCGATGTTGTGGATTTTTACAACTAATTATGGTGACATGTGCCAATTATATTCAGGTTAGAAGAACCCGAATTAGTGAAAGAATGAGGAAGCTACAAGTGCTTGTCCCAAATATGGACAAGGTAGGATCACTTGCATTTTTTATGTTACATTTGAATCGTAGAATTAAGGTGAGAATGAAATGACGCATTTCGTTCCGTTCTCCATTCCGGTCAGGAATGAAATGAATCATTCTACTCTCCATTACGTTCTCTCTTCTATATTCCACTCATTCACTCATTATATGAATCATTCCGTTCTCCATTCCGTTGTCTTCTATATTCCAAGTATTTGCCTCTGTTACTACCATTGCAGCAAACAAATACGGCAGACATGTTGGATTTGGCTGTAGATTACATTAAAGGCCTTCAGAAACAAGTCAAGGTATATCCTAAATGATTTGAGCTCAAACCTAAGAAACCCTTCCAATAAACCCTTAATTCTAATTCTTTTCCTTGAACTTTTCAGACCCTTTCGGATAATCGTGCAAAGTGTACGTGTTCGAATAATCAGCAGACCCGACCCGACCAGGCTTAGGTATGACTTGCTTTTGTACAGATCAAATAAAGAGAGCAAAAATGGATCCATGTTGTAAATGGAACCTTATTGTAGTTTAGCTGGTTATATCTATCAATAGAAAGTATATAGACAGACACATACAGAAAGGAACCAACACTTGCTATTCTACTTTCTCATCCCACAATAATTATCTCAATATTAATGGTAAATGGGTTCCCACATTGTCTTGCATAATTTACTTGGGCGCTGTTTGACTCCTTTCGTCCCTTAATATTAGACTTTTTAGAGTTGTGCACAAACATTAAGGAAATGATTGTATAGCATTAAATATAATATCAAATGTCTATATTGTCCTTGTATTAAAAAAAGAGATTGTTATTTATTGGGCAAAAAATAGTGAGAGAACCAAAGTTATATTTAATACTTGGAGTAATATTGGAAACTAAGCAATTAATGCTTACTTAAAAATCTAAAACGTCATATATTAAGGGACAAAAAAATTTCTCTAAAACTTCTTATATTAAGGGACGGAGCGAGTAGTTTCTTTTTCTTTTTTTGTAGCTTTGTCTTTTCTTTTTTACCTTTTTTTTGGGTATAGACGCTTCGTTATTTGATAATAATTTGTGCAACCTCTTTTTCCTCTTAAAAAAGGAGATTGAATCAATTATTTTTAAAAACAACACCCTCTACTTAATTTACTCTTTTATCTTTAATTACTACCCTAATTTTATTTTTAAAATTTTTCATTTTACTTCTCTCATCACCCACCACCACTTCCAATGTAACCATATCTTATACTACCTTCATTCCATAATAATTGACTTTTTAAAAGAAAAAATGTGTTCCAATTTATTTGTCGTTTACAATTTTCTACGAGGATAAATTATTTACTTTCTTATATCACCCATAAGTTCTCTCATTGTATCAAGAAATTTTTTCTTTTGTATTAGTAGTTTTTAACTTCCCATAAAGGGGTAGTGATGAAATTTCATACAAATTTTAATTATTAAATGATAGTATTAAATAATTTTTTTAATTCATGTGCATTAAACTAAAACGATTTGTACCATGTTAGAGTATTCACACTAATTTCTTTATCTCTATCACTACTCTGCAGTGCTATTGGGTTATTTTGCAGAATAAGTATTCAATTTTTTAACTATGTATCCAACATGTTCCTTATATTGATTCATTAAATAATACAATTTGACCATTGTAACTATTTGATCTTTGTATTGGCTTCATGCGTTAGAGCTTATGATAGATATAATATATATACTACAACCTCTTGTTTTTAATTATAAAATCGCTATTAATTTATTAATCTTTTTTGAAGTAAGTATATGCTATTTTTAAATTTAAAATTAATATAAATTTAATCAATATATATTGTAACTTATTTAGAAAAAAAATACTACTACTTTATAAAATTTATTATTTTTACAATTCTTATCAAAATTATTAAGTTTGAGAATGCATCAAATTGACTTATAAAAATTAATAATAATCTTATAATTTATAAAAAAGAGAGTATAATTTATCAAGTCTATTCCACTGTAAAATAAATTTTATTTTATTTTAAATTTTAAGTAATTTATAGAGTGAGTATTGAATAGTTTGTAGCTGCAAATGTACATAAGATCAATATTAACTTTTAAAAAGTTAATTTGTGATATTTTTAAATTTAAAATTAATATGATTCATTTAAATTTTGAAAATAATAAATATTATAATTAATAGTAATTTTATAATATTTATAATTATATTGACATAAATTAAATAAATTTATATAAATTTTAAATTTGAATACGTTTGAAAATAAATTTTAAAAAATAAGTTAATATTAATTTTATAATTTGAAAATAAAGTAGTAAAAAAGTCATGTTAATAAATCCATTTTCATGATTTCTTTGAGACTTGTGATTCTGATAAGATGGTCCTTGTAAAAGCGAAAAGATAATAATGTCAAGATGTGTATGATTGATGAGTTGTCCACTTAAATGGGAGTGTGAAATTTCATTTTGCATACATATAGAACAGTCTTTTAACTCACTCACATTAAGGAATAAAATCCTATCTAGAGATTAAAATAGAGAGTTAAATAAGGATAAGAAAAGTGTTGGATAATGATTTGTTGATGTACTCTTCAAAGTTGGGGATAGATAATTTATCAAGGAAACTGTTGTGAATACTATTATGCTATGTTTAGTTCCCATTCCTTGGCATGCATGGAATGGAATGACCTAAGGAATGAAATGACTTAAAGAATGGAATGGGAATGGAATAGTCATTCTCATTTTTATGTTTGGTTTGTTTATTCATTCCTTCGGGAATAAAATTACCATTCTACTTTAAAGCCATGTTTGTTTGCAAGGATTTTAATCCCAATACTATTAATCCTAGGATTAAATAATGATAGTTACATGTTTATTTTTTATGAGATTATTCATGGGATAACTTAACATAATCTTATATTATGTTTTTTTTCAGGATTAATTAAAGAATTGGATTAAAAAATATCGTTTGGACTATTATACTCTTTCCAATAATAACATATTTTAAACTATAAATTAAACTTATTTATACATCAAAAAATAATCAACAATTAATTAGAAATTTTTAAATAAGTAGTTATATTATTCAGTAAATATTATTTTTTTTGAAAACGTGGGGGTGTGTATACATAATCAGTAAATATTATATTTTTATGGGGGTAGGGGGATGGGGGGTGGGCTGGGTGAGGCGTTGCACGGTGAAAAGTGGGGTGTATACATAATCAGTAAATATTATTTTTTTTGGGTGGGGGTGGGCTGGGCTGGGGTGGGCTGGGTGGCTGGGGTGTTTATATAATAAGTAAAAAATTTTTGAGTGGGAGGCGGGTGTGGGGGGCTGGGGGAGTGGGGTAGGGTGGGGTGGGGTGGGGTGGGGTGGAGTGGGTGGAGTGGGGGTGGACGGGGGTGGGGGTTGGGGATGGGGGTGGTGGTGTATATATAATCAGTAATTTTTTTTTTAGTGGGGGTCAGGTGGGGTGGGATGGCGTGAGGGGGGGGGGTGTACACATAATTAGTAAAAAAAAATTGGTAAGGAATGAAATAACATAAAAAAGGGAGGAAAATAAAAGAAATGATGCTAGATAGAGAAGAGAAGAGGGGAAGAAGGTTGACATAGGAATGAGATAAACCCACCTATTTAGAAAGAAATGAAAAATAACTTTCAAATTTGGAAGGGAATAACTAAAGGAATGGAATGATCATTCCAATTGACTAACCAAACATATTTTAAGTCATTCCATAAGGAATGGTCATTCTATTCCCAGCCCATTCCATTCCATTCCATTCCATTCCCACCAACCAAACACATCATTAGGTGTTTAGAGACTCTTGCTGATAAGTGCTAACTCATTATAAAATGTGTTTGATATAAATAAATTGGACACCAAAATTTTCTTAAAAAAACCTAAATAAAAAAAATACGGAGACGAGATCTCATAACTTAATTATTACTATCTTTGTCCCAAATTAAATGCATAGTTTAAACTTTTCTAAGTCAAATTGACCATTTTAAAACCAGTTTTTGTATCATTTTTGTTAAAATATAAGTGAATAAATATTAACCAAAATAAAGTATATAATATTTTGTACAAAACCCAATTTTTATAATTTAAAAAATATTTATATATGCTTAATTATAAATTCTAAAAATATTCAATGTAACTTTAAAAACTTAAATTAGGCATTTAATTTGGGATGGAGGGAATATTATTATTATTATTGAGAAATACAACTTCAAATAGCTAAATATTATTACCAAGAGAACTACCTTCCATTTTCTCCTTCTTTTCTATATGTTACTATTGTTAGAATATTGTATGTCCCATTTGATTACTAACCACTTCTATTGATATTATTGTTAGATATTTTCAAATTTGGAAAGTATATGATACATATATTAGATGTTGCAATTAAAATCAATAGATTTGTTGGTTCAATTGATTTGGTTTGAAAGATTATAACTCCTTGAACAAAATGGATCTACTCGGACAAGTGATGTATTGATTCGGGATAAAAAGAAATTAAACCAATGCAATGGTTTGGGATGAAATAATTAAATCGATGCAATGGTTCAAATTGATAGGACCATTGGATGAATCATTACAATGGTTCAATATATCATTTTAAAGAAATATATCTCTAATATTTAAATACTTTTTCAAAAGGATGTATCTCTCACTACAAGAAAAAGTAATTCCGACGGATTTATATTTGACGAACTACTTTCGGTCGATAACAGCTTAAATACGACGAAATTATCCATCGACAATAAGTCCCTCAGACTTGAGCCTATTTCGAACGGAATTCCTTCGGAAAAAGAAGGCCCTCTGTCGACAGAAGTGTGGTTATTGTTGACGGAATGTCCGTCGAGGATTAATTAATTCTGAGGAATTTATTTCCGATGAAAATTCCATCGAAAATAAGTTATAACCTAACCGTTTCATTTTCTGTAGTCGTCATTCTCATCTCTCACTCTCTCTCGACCTCATCTCCACTCTCATTCCACTCTAATCTCACTGTCATCTCATTTCCAGTCTCAGTCCATCTCAGTACACCACCTCCATCGCCACCGCCACCGCCACCGCCACAGCCGGCAGCCCACCTCCTTCGCCTCCCCACCTCCATCACAACTGCTGACTTGATTATCACAGTTCATTCGATAGATTTAAACTTACTATTCAAGGTTAGTTCAAGTAATTTGTGTATTTAGGATTGATTATTAGTCTGAAGTTGGTGTAATTAGAATTATTGGTCTATATTCGTGTAAGGCTTGATTCAAGTAAAAATTTGGGATTATTAGAATGTGCAAATTGTTTTACAATAGTTACTTTACTAAAATTTGGTCTAAAATTGGGTTTGAAATTTGGATTTGGGTATTTGCTTGTTGAAATTGGCATTTGGGTCTGTAATTGCTGAAATTGGAATTGAAATTGTGATTTGGGTTGTTTTTAAATTAGGGATTCATTGCTTTAATTTTGTTTGAATATTTTTTCTGTTTTGGTTAACTAATTACAATGAATTGCAATTTTCCTTATAATCTGATTTGATTCAATAATTTTATTTGGTTCCAAAATCTGATTTGGTTGGTTCAGTTGTACTGAATTTAGTTCAATTTGGTTTAGCATATCCTTTTTTCTACCATATCCTGCATTGCGGCTGATACTTGCGTTTTATTGCATTTTCTGCCTTTTTCTTCCTTTATGGATTCTAGTACTGTTATACATATTATTGTCATCGATTGTAGGCTTATAGATTGCAGTATTGTGTATTTAGAATTGGGTGTAGAGTTATTTTTGACGAAATTTTTGTTAGAATTCTTCAATTGCAATATTTTTGGGCCATGCTTTATTTTATTTATGTATTATACTTGGTTTCCCAATATAAAAATGAACTAAGTAGTATTTACTTAGTTTTTTAATAATAAAATAAAATAAAATATTCTATATTAAATTAAATAATAGAAAATAAAATTTAATAAATTATATTATATTAAATATATTAATTAAATTAAATAATATAATATAATATTAAATAAATAAATTTTAATTAAATAAAATAAATAAATTAAAATAACATAAATTAACTAATATAATATAATACAAAATAAAATAAATTCTGATAAAATAAAATAAGTAAAATAAAATAAAATAAAATAAAATAAAATAGTTGAATCTGATTATTTGTGTGACATTTTGTTGAAGGATTTTGGGCCGATGCAAATAAGTTGACCGCATCACAATTTTGAATGAAGGACATACTTGGACTTGGCAAGAATTTGGTGGCTGCTTCAATTGCTCTGTTTTCCCATGCCAATGATCAGTAGTTATCACATCTTCCTTACAAAATTTATTTACAACCCCTACTTAATTTTGAATAAACGCACACAACCATATAACAAAATCAGATGTAAATTACGTAGACACAATCACATACACAGAAATAGAGTACTCTCTTGGGTGCGGACTTTCTTTTTGCAACAAGTTTTATCATAGATTTTAAACACAAATTATGACAAATCTAGCATATCTAAAAAGTAAGAAGTGTCCAAGTTCTAAGGAATTATCGCTAAGAAAATCACCTCAAGCCTTTTAAAAACATAAATTGTTTGTCAACCCTTTTAACGTATAGGTGTCATAACTTATCATTTGCATGGCTCCTAAGTATGCAACTTTCAGACAAAGATGTTCCATTAAAGCACTCGATTCGTTTAACGTACGCTGACGGTATTTTCTATTAACATGCACGGGATAATTAGGATGGAAGTGAACCGGATGGGTGGACCACTTCCATTTTAATTATTTTGTGCATGTTAATAGAAAATACCACCAGCGTACTTTAAACGAGTCGAGGGCTTTAACGGAGCATCTTTGTTAGAAAGTTGCATACCTAGGAGCCATGGAAATGACAAGTTGTGCACGTATACGTGAAAATGGTTGACAAACAATTTGTGTTTTCAAAAGGCTTGGAGTGATTTTGTTGGCGATAATTCCTTAGAACTTGGAGACTTCTTACTTTTGTTGGCATTAATTCTTACGATACAACTTGTCTGTGTCACAACCCGAGAAATCGGATAACCTTGTAATTAGGTTTTTCGATGTGAATGTCTAATAAAATAAAATATGGATATTATTATGTGTTATGTGTTTAAAGGTCGTAATATGACCTAAATTGTGTTTACGTGTTGGAATATACGAATTAGGATTCTGTATGAGGAAATAAAATTTTTCCGAGAAAAACGCTAAAACACTATTCATTAAACGCAGAAAACACTAATAAACGTTCGTTTTTAAAAATTTTGAATCACCACATAACGTTTATTTGAGAATGGGTATAGATGAAATCTCTAATAAAAAAAATTCGGGAAAAAGTCGTAAAAACACTGTTTAAGAGAAAAACACTTTCATTTTTTCAATTTTCCGAAGAACGACATAGCGTTTATTTGGGAAATGGGGATTGGTGGCGAAATCGGATTTTCAAAAATCGAAAGTCAATTTTTCGGCCAACCGAGCGGGTTACGAAAACGTAACCGAAAAAGTTAGGAAATTTAACTAAAAAGAAAATGAGAAACCAAATTAATTTTGGTCTAACTAAGCCTAGGATTTGAATGGCTTGATTAAGAATTAAAAAGGGTTCGGCTAATGGGCTAGTTAATTTAGTTGTCTAAGTATTAATTTAATTAATTAAACCCAAGTGTAGAATTATTTGTGGCCCAAAGTAAGGTGTAATAAAAGTGGTGGGCTAGCCTATGGGGAAACCCAAACTAATTAATAAAGGGAGTCCAAACCAAGTCCAATTGAGAAAGTCAAAGTGTTGAATGATAGAAATAATAAAAGAAAAAATATAAAATGGAGGCAAAGAAGGGGGAAGTACCCGGCCATGTAGTGGGTGGATGAGAGGAGTGCGTCATTTAATTAGTGACTAAGCATTAGAGCCAAAGTGTGTCATGTGTTAACAAATTAGCATGTGATTTAATGAGAAACTAAGGAGGATGAAAGACAAGTGGAGGGGCATGTGTCACATGTTGGGTATTCTACCGTGTGGAATAAATGAAACCTAAATGAAGACAAGGGAAAGGGGGGATGCACGGTTGGGAAAGGGGGGATGCACGGTTGGGAGAGGGATGAGACAATGTGAGATGAAAACTTACCATTTATGGTAAGTTATAGTCACTTGTCTAAACATTTGCTTTCCTTAGCCTTTAAGACTTGGATAAGTCATCATCCTTCATTTTTTTCATTTAAGTCATTGGAGAGAATAGAAAACAAGAGAGAGAATAGAGAGAAAGAGAGGGAGACCCAAGGATAAAAGAAGAGAAGAGAAGAGGAAGAGCAAGGTTTAGCAGGTCATAACTAAGATTAGGTAAGAACAAGAAGAAAGAAGAACAACTAAATGTAAATCTAAAACCCTAACTTCCATTCATCTCTTTAAAGCTTTGTAAATTAGCTTTTTGGTGGTGGTCGTGGTTTATGATGTAGATTATATGATTAAACCATGTAATAATGCAAGAAAATTAAAGAAAATGTAAGCCTATGCGTAAAGGATGGAAAAACCAATTAGTGAACTGTTAAAGGTTGTTTTGGAGTCATTTTGTTGTGGTGCCCCAAACCTGAAAATTAAGTTCTGAGATGTTTTATGCTCTTATGATTTACGAACATCACCCAATTAGAACGGAGACAAAAACTTGTGTAACAAAGTCATGACAATTTTTTTCGTAAAACTAATTAAAAAGCTAAAAATCTAGCGTGACTGTAACGCCCCCGAAACCCAGTCTATCTTCAAACTTAGTTCGGTGCGTCACGGTACTACCCATTCAACATAATCTTAAGGCATGAATGTAATTACAATATTATTACAACGTATCACCTCTAATCCCAGGTAAGAATACCTTTATTAAACTATCTCAAATAATATTACAACACATTATGTACTTCTATACATTTAAATTTTCTCTCTTTAAGCATTCCTTTCGCTTAACACCATCTAACCATTCAGGTCTTTCTGCTCTTGCTGCAAATATTTTAGAATTTTCAAGGGTGAGTATTTAATTTCTCAACAAGTATACATCAGTTGAATGAACAACAATCTCATGAATAAAATAATATTCTTCTGAAATCCTCAACAATTGAACAGTAATTGTTAAATAACTTAAACAATCAGGAATAAAATTTTCCTTTTAATCTAAACACCTTTCATGAATAACATAATCATAAAATCTACAACAATTCAGTTCTAAAACATTTATTCTTTCGTTTTGCACATACGTGTTAATATTAGCATAACACGTTCTTCAATATAACACTTAATAAGCACATCACTGCACAAGGTGCAATCATAACTACATTTTCCCACATAAACACATTATTGCACGGAGTGCAATATATACAATTACTTGCCCAAAATTATTTGATTTGGCATATTCAACTTTTCACAAATAAATAAGTATCACCAATAATATCTCAATCATAAATATTCCGACTGGAATAACTCAACAATCGAGTTAGGCCGAATCAAATAGCAATAACTCCCTTTTCATAAATAATCTCACATAATATAATAAATTTCATATAACAAACAAAATTCAACAATCTAAAAGCACGTCTTTGCACCATGTGCACATAAGAATATAAACTTGCACAACATACAAAGTTGTGCAAGTTAGGAAACTTGCCTTAAGCACTGCTTTAATGATTACGCTGTATTGGTCTTCAAACGGCCTACATATATCATTAAGGTCGAACATATCAATTAGTCAAGTATTGACCCCAAATATAGGTTTACTTTAGCTTATCTTAGCTTATTTCATAATTTATGATGTTCGGGTTTTATAACTCGACACAACTTACTTAACTTTATACACCCCTGTATATTTCTCTTCTAACTTCTTTCATAGTTTAGAATTTAATTCAAAAGTCCCATGACGCTCATATTTCATAATTTAAGACATCTTAAATCATTCGTTAATTAATTTTTATTACACATGTCTTATATAGTTTGAAACAACATGGCATAACATTGCCTGACTACTTGGCTTTTGAAAACCAACCTACCTTTGTTTACTTCCCGCTTAGCCTAAATCATAATTTAGACTTACTTATTAAGGTCCTTCCATGAATTTATAAATTTCATTTCATCTCCTATGTGTAAGACCCCAACTTTTATGAATAAAGATTTAATTTTCTTTATATATTATTTCGAATAGTAAGGTGTTGTTTTGATAAATATGAAAGTTATGGGTGAAATGTGCAAATATTTTTAAAATGAGCAAGTGGTTATAAAATATTCTTGTTGTCGGGGAATATTCGTTTGGTCGTGGAATATTCTTGTTGTCGGGGAATATTCGTACGACGACGCAGCTATTTGTGGGCCCCCACAACGGAATAACTGTCGGATATAGAAAGCGACAGAAATAACTTTTTTACAAGATAACGGCGTAGTTGTTACCGTTACTACTGTTGAAATACCTGGTGGTTAAAATACAGTGATACGCGGTGTTGCATAGTAGCACACGGTATTGCACAGTATTTTGAATTATTGAGTCTTACGTGAGAAGCCATTACTCAATTATTGTTACAGTAATTACTGTTCAATATTTTATATTATTGACTCAATAATTGTTACATTGATATTTTATTGACTCAATAATTGCTACGTTGCCATTTTATATGATTGATTCAATAATGGCTACAGTTGATATTTTGTAGTATTGATTCAATAATTGTCGTTGCACAGTATTTCACATTATCAACTCAATAATTCATATTATTTGAATAATATTATTAGATAGCATTATTGACAATGTCTAAGGAAGTTCTGTCTAGGAGGGGTTATTTAATTGCGCGCCAGTAAGGAGAAGTCCTTATCGGAAGGCCCACTCTGTCCTGGGAACGACCTGGTTGTTAATATTGTAGTTCTATAATATTATTTATGAATAATTAATTATTGATTTATATGATAAGGAAATATTTATTTTGTGGATATTAAAGAAGGAATTGGCGCTGGTGAGTTTTTATCAATATTTTGGTGTGAGAAATCATCTGTTTTTGGATTTCGGATAATTTATGTTTGGAATTTGGAAAAACTTTCTTCTACAAAGTTGTAGAGAATTAAATTTCCTATGAAAGGACATAGAATTTATATTTTTCTGACTAAGAGGCTATTTGTTATGAATTATTGAAGTTTCGGAAAATATATATATTTTTTATGGGCGGGCCCCACTTTTGTTGGAAATTTTTTAGCCGCCAGGCGGCGGAAATTTTGAAAAAAATATACTATTTTATTCATTTAGTCTCCTTTGGCATCCTAAGCTTTTCCTATAAATAGGGTGCTTAGGTTAGAATTGAAAATCACACCAGAATCAGAAGTTTTCTCTCTCTATAATATCGAGCGTATTTTTGTGAGTATTTCTATACTTTGAGTATTAGTATTCAGCGCAAGTTTCCTTCAATATTATATCCGATATTCCAGTCAGAGGTACTATCTTTTTGAGGTAAGGGATGTTATTTCTTTCGTAAATGATGTTATTCTTTTCAATATCATTATACAGAAATATTGTCATGGATTTTATGTTGAAATTCTTACTTTTTTCGTCGGAGTTACTATTCACGTATACGGCACTATTCACGTATACGGCACTATTCACGAAAAAATTAAATTTTCTTCGATTTGTCCAAATTGCTTGTTAAGGTTACTATCTTTGATTGTATCCAAGTTTTGAGCTCTATTCTTGAATTTTGCTCGATAATTGATTATTACGAGGTATTTTTGAATTGGATATACTAAAATACGAATCCTTAGTCTTTGTCTTTTATCTCACTGGATTCGTTTTTTAAAAATATTTTTCATCATTCTCAGTCCTAAAAGGTGATGTAACTGAATATCTTTGGCCTGTAGAGCAAAGATGAATGATTACTTGATGAATATCTTTGGCCTGTAGAGCAAAGATGAATGATTACCTGATGAATATCTTTGGCCTGTAGTGCAAAGATGACAGGTGTTGAGATGAATATGACCACTGATGATACAAATGAATATCTTTGGCCTGTAGTGCAAAGATGAATATTTGATTCGAGATGTATATTGATTGATGTTACAGGGATAAAATATGGATGATGGACTTTTAAATCATAGAAGATAGTAGACTTTATTCTATGCTTAATTCTTCTAATGAACTGTTATTTTCTCTGCGAATATTGATCGGAAGTTGGTTGTCCATTATATTTTATCTGATTTATTGAAGACTAACGATAATTTATTTTCCATTATCTTAGTCATAATATTCTTTACTGAGCTAGTTGAGCTCACCCTTTTCATCTGTTGTCCTCTTCAGGAAATGAGAATGTTGCGGGAACTAATCGGGGGACAGAGTGATGGTCCGAGTTAGAGCAGTAGTAGTCCTCACTATTTCTGATAAATAGTGTGATAATAATTGTAATGAGGATAGTTTGAATCTTAATATTTTTTACATATTTGTATTGACACTCACAGTTGTGTGGTCGTATTTTGCACGACCGTATGATATAAAGTTTGTATTTGAATTCTGTACCATGTATTTGGCGGCTCAGAATGGGTTGGGTTGAATGGACCTATTCTGGGGGCGTCACAGTTGGTATCAGAGCTTAGGGATATGATCTCTGGCGGAGATCGGTGTCCTACATAAGCTTATGTGGTATTTAATTGATCAGTCGGAGCATAGGGTTAATAGGTGATATGTTAATTTATTTAATTAACCCTTGTTTTATGGCAGTATTTGAGAATGGCAGCTGAGAATGTTAACAACGACGTGAATGAGACCGTGGAGACACCTTTAATCGTTAACCAGGAGAACGTGCAACAAGAAGGCAATATTCATCCTGAAAATAACGCTGGTCAGACGATAAACGATGAGATGCTTAGAAGTTTTTTGCAGTTTATGCAAAATCAGACGAGGGAGACTCGTGTGCAACATGCAGGTGGAGATAATAACAACTCGCGAATTGTTACTGCCAAGCAGTTCAAAGAATTGGGACCACCAGAGTTTCTGGGAAAGCCAGATCCGATCAAGGCGGAGACGTGGATTAAACAAATTACCAAGATATTTGATGTCTTGGGATGTACGGAGGAACAGAAGGTTCCATTCGCCACGTTTATGTTCCGTGGAGAGGCAGATTACTGGTGGGAATCCGTGAAGCGTACCCAGCCTGCCGCACTCAAGATGTCTTGGGAAGCGTTCCAGAAACTGTTCAATGACAAGTACTTTCCTGAAAGTATTCGTCATATGAAGGAGGTAGAGTTTATCCGACTGGAACAAAATAACATGACGGTATCCCAATACGAGGCTAAGTTCGCGGAGCTGTCCAGGTTTGCACCTCATTTGGTGGAGAATGAGGAACGTATGACGAGGATGTTTCTAAGAGATTTGAAACCCGAAATATGTCAATACCTCATTTCTCATAAATTTTCTTTATATTCGGATGTAGTAAACAGGGCCCAGTTATTAGAACGAGATAATGATTATGTTCAACCGAGGGACCACAACCAAGGTCGTACTGGTGGTAGTAGTCATCGGAGCAATGACAACCAGCGAGGAAGAAAGTATGACAGAAGCGGTAACCACTCCAGTGGTTATCGTGGCCATGATAGTAGAAGCGAATCGGGAGGAGATTTCAAGAAGAGAAGGTACAACAATGAGAACGCGAAGACGTTGACATCAGCACCAGTATCAACTGTTTCGAGGGGAGGAGAACGACCACCGGTCGTATGCTTTAAATGCGGGAAAGAGGGACATATCAGCCCAAACTGCCCACAATAGTTCAAAGGATGCTATAACTGTGGAAAAGAAGGACATATAGCTCGAGATTGTCCTGTTACGAAACCAAGTTCAGCGGGGGTGGTGATTCCAAAGGCGGTTGCAGACAAGTCAAAGTTGGTGATTCCTTGAAGAGCGTTTGTCGTGACAGCTCAAAACGCGAGGAATCCACACGAGGTGATTACGGGTAAGCTGATCATAAACTCTTGCGAAGTTTATACCTTGTTAGATACCGGTGCTACCCATTCCTTTATTTCACCTGCTTGTGCTCAACGTTTGAACTTGATTTCTGATAAATTAGACTTTGACTTATCTGTTGAAACTCCGTTAGGAGAAACCTTTGTTACATCTACAGTTTACAAATCTTGCTTGATTCAGATTGGTACCCTTACCTTACCTGTTGATCTTATATCTTTGAAAATACTTGCATTTGACGTGATTTTAGGAATTGACTGGTTAACCACTTACCATGCCAAAATTGATTGTTTTCATAAGGTTGTTAGTTTTCATATTCCTAATCAACCTGTTGTACAAATTCAAACCACCAAACCACTAAAATCAGTCAATATCATTTCAAATCCCAAGGCTATTCATTTATTGAAAAACGGATGTCAAGCTTTCTTAGCTCATGTCACTGATCTAAACCAGAATACATCAGATTTGAATAATATTTCCGTTGTTAATGAGTTTCCTGATGTATTTCCCGAAGAACTTCCCGGTCTACCCCCAGAACGTGAAGTTGAATTCTTTATTGACCTTGAGCCCGGTACAAAGCCCATTTCTAAAACCCCATATCGAATGACTCCTATTGAACTTCAGGAGTTAAAGATTCAATTACAAGAGTTGTTAGATATCGGTTTTATTCATCCTAGTACGTCTCCTTGGGGTGCTCCTGTTTTATTCGTAAAGAAGAAAGACGGGAGTATGCGACTTTGTATTGACTATCGGGAGTTGAACCATGTCACCATCAAGAATAGGTATCCGTTACCTCGTATTGATGACCTGTTCGACCAGTTGCAAGGAGCGCAATTCTTTTCAAAGATCGATCTTCGTTCTGGATATCATCAGTTGAAGATTAAAACTGAGGATATTCCAAAGACTGCTTTTAGAACACGGTACGGGCATTATGAGTTCTTAGTCATGTCTTTTGGATTGACTAATGCTCCTGCTGCTTTCATGGATATGATGAACCGTGTATTTAAGGAGTATTTAGATCAATTCGTTGTTGTCTTTATTGATGACATTCTCATCTATTCTAAAAGCCGTGAAGATCATGAACACCATTTGAAGTTGGTACTTCAAAAGCTTCGTGAGAACAAGCTATACGCCAAGCTGAAGAAATGCGAGTTTTGGCTTGAGGAAGTAGCATTCCTTGGGCACGTGGTATCGAAACGTGGAGTATCTGTTGACCCGGCGAAGATTGAAGCAATACAAAGCTGGGAGCAACTTAAGTCGGTGACCGAAGTACGAAGCTTTCTGGGCTTAGCTGGTTATTATCGGAGATTCGTAGAGGGATTTTCTCGAATCGCTACTCCATTAACTCAGTTGACTCGGAAAGATACAAAATTCGTTTGGAGCGAGGAATGCGAGAAGAGCTTCCAAGAGCTCAAGAGGAGACTTATTTTGGCACCTGTTCTGACAATACCATCTGGTTCGGATGGATTTGTTATTTACAACGATACTTCGGGCAAAGGGTTAGGATGTGTTCTCATGCAACATGGGAAAGTCATAGCCTATGCCTCGCGACAACTCAAAGAATATGAGAGGAATTATCCTACTCATGATCTAGAGTTGGCAGCAGTCGTTTTCGCGTTGAAGATCTGGAGACATTACTTGTACGGAGAGAAAGTGGAGATTTATACGGATCATAAGAGCCTTAAATATTTCTTCACTCAGAAGGAACTCAACATGCGGCAACGACGTTGGCTTGAGTTGTTGAAAGATTACGATCATACTATCCAATACCATCCTGGAAAAGCGAACCTGGTAGCTGACGCGTTGGGTAGAAGATCATATGTGGGAACAAGTGCGATGATGTCAAGTATACGCGTAGAACCAGCTTTGATTGATAAAGTTAAAGCTGCTCAAGCTACGGATGCGGAGCTGATGAAGATGTAGAAGAAGGTGCAAGAAGGTGCAAGAAGGTGCAATTCCAGAAGCGAGAATCGATGAAGATGGAATACTTCGAGTCAACTCCAGACTTTGTGTTCCTAACGATTCCGACTTGAAGTATAGAATCATGATGGAGGCACACAACACACCGTTTGCGATCCATCCTGGGAGTACTAAAATGTATCGTGATCTTCGACATACATTTTGGTGGGGCAATATGAAGAGAGAGATCGCGGAGTTCATCTCGAGATGTTTAACTTGTCAACGTGTAAAGGCGGAGCATCAAGTGCCGAAGGGTCCATTGCAACCACTGGAGATTCCGAAATGGAAGTGGGAACACATTACGATGGATTTCGTTACGGGTCTTCCCAAGGTTTCTCAACGCTTAGATGCGATTTGGGTTATTGTTGATAGATTAACCAAGTCTGCTCATTTCTTGCCGATACGAGAGACTTATTCCCTTGAACGTCTTGCTCATATGTACGTGAATGAGATTGTGAGCTTGCATGGCATGCCAGTATCCATAGTTTCGGATCGTGATCCCAGATTTACTTCACGATTTTGGATCAGTTTGCAGAAGGCTATGGGTACGGATTTACGATTCAGTTCGGCTTATCATCCTCAAACAGACGGACAATCGGAAAGGACTATCCAAACTCTTGAAGATCTATTGAGACTCTGTGTTCTAGACTTCAAATGGAGTTGGGATAAGTATTTACCATTGGTGGAATTCTCCTACAACAACAGTTATCAGGCAAGTATAGGCGTAGCTCCATTCGAGGCATTGTATGGGAGAAAGTGTCGCTCTCCAGTATGTTGGAACGAGGTGGGTGAAACAACATTGTTGGGACCGGAGTTAGTACGTATGACTACGGAAAAGATCCAAATAATCCGACAACGTATACAAACAGCACAAGATCGACAAAAGAGTTATGCGGATCTTCAACGAAAGGACGTGGAATTTAATGTTGGAGACCATGTGTTATTACGTATTGCTCCATGGAAGGGAGTTACAAGGTTTGGGAAGAGAGGAAAGCTCAACCCACGATTCATTGGTCCATTTGAGATTCTTGACCGAGTAGGAAATGTGGCTTATAGACTCGCTTTACCTCCAAGCATGTCTCGTGTTCATAACGTGTTTCACATATCCGTGTTACGTAAATATGTGAAGGATCCAAACCGCATTATTGAGTTAGAACCAGACGAGATAGCCGAAGATTTAACGTACGAGGAGGTACCTGTCAAGATCTTGGATAGGAAGGAGCATGTCCTACGCTCGAAAATTATACCTCAAGTTAAAGTTTTGTGGAGAAACCATGCAATTGAGGAAATGACCTGGGAGTTGGAATCGGAAATGAAAGCGAGGTTTCCTCACCTTTTCGACATACCAGGTACGTACGTCAATTTCGAGGACGAAATTTCATAAGGAGGGGAGGTTGTAAGACCCCAACTTTTATGAATAAAGATTTAATTTTCTTTATATATTATTTCGAATAGTAAGGTGTTGTTTTGATAAATATGAAAGTTATGGGTGAAATGTGCAAATATTTTTAAAATGAGCAAGTGGTTATAAAATATTCTTGTTGTCGGGGAATATTCGTTTGGTCGTGGAATATTCTTGTTGTCGGGGAATATTCGTACGACGGCGCAGCTATTTGTGGGCCCCCACAACGGAATAACTGTCGGATATAGAAAGCGACAGAAATAACTTTTTTACAAGATAACGACGTAGTTGTTACCGTTAGTACTGTTGAAATACCCGGTGGTTAAAATACAGTGATACGCGGTGTTGCATAGTAGCACACGGTATTGCACAGTATTTCGAATTATTGAGTCTTACGTGAGAAGCCATTACTCAATTATTGTTACAGTAATTACTGTTTAATATTTTATATTATTGACTCAATAATTGTTACATTGGTATTTTATTGACTCAATAATTGCTACGTTGCTATTTTATATGATTGATTCAATAATGGCTACAGTTGATATTTTGTAGTAATGATTCAATAATTGTCGTTGCACAGTATTTCACATTATCAACTCAATAATTCATATTATTTGAATAATATTATTAGATAGCATTATTGACAATGTCTAAGAAAGTTCTGTCTAGGAGGGGTTATTTAATTGCGCGCCAGTAAGGAGAAGTCCTTATCGGAAGGCCCCCTCTGTCCTGGGAACGACCTGGTTGTTAATATTATAGTTCTATAATATTATTTGTGAATAATTAATTATTGATTTATATGATAAGGAAATATTTATTTTGTGGATATTAAAGAAGGAATTGGCGCTGGTGAGTTTTTATCAATATTTTGGTGTGAGAAATCATCTGTTTTTGGATTTCGGATAATTTATGTTTGGAATTTGGAAAAACTTTCTTCTACAAAGTTGTAGAGAATTAAATTTCCTATGGAAGGACATAGAATTTGTATTTTTCTGACTAAGAGGTTATTTGTTATGAATTATTGAAGTTTCAGAAAATATATATATTTTTTATGGGCGGGCCTCGCTTTTGTTGGAAATTTTTTAGACGTCAGGCGGCGGAAATTTTGAAAAAAAATATACTATTTTATTCATTTAGTCTCCTTTGGCATCCTAAGCTTTTCCTATAAATAGGGTGCTTAGGTTAGAATTGAAAATCACACCAGAATCAGAAGTTTTCTCTCTCTATAATATCGAGCGTATTTTTGTGAGTATTTCTATACTTTGAGTATTAGTATTCAGCGCAAGTTTCCTTCAATATTATATCCGATATTCCAGTCAGAGGTACTATCTTTTTGAGGTAAGGGATGTTATTTCTTTTGTAAATGATGTTATTCTTTTCAATATCATTATACAGAAATATTGTCATGGATTTTATGTTGAAATTCTTACTTTTTCCGTCGGGGTTACTATTCACGTATACGGCACTATTCACGAAAAAATTAAATTTTCTTCGATTTGTCCAAATTGCTTGTTAAGGTTACTATCTTTGATTGTATCCAAGTTTTGAGCTCTATTCTTGAATTTTGCTCGATAATTGATTATTACGAGGTATTTTTGAATTGGATATACTAAAATACGAATCCTTAGTCTTTGTCTTTTATCTCACTGGATTCGTTTTTTAAAAATATTTTTCATCATTCTCAGTCCTAAAAGGTGATGTAACTGAATATCTTTGGCCTGTAGAGCAAAGATGAATGATTACTTGATGAATATCTTTGGCCTGTAGAGCAAAGATGAATGATTACCTGATGAATATCTTTGGCCTGTAGTGCAAAGATGACAAGTGTTGAGATGAATATGACCACTGATGATACAAATGAATATCTTTGGCCTGTAGTGCAAAGATGAATATTTGATTCGAGATGTATATTGATTGATGTTACAGGGATAAAATATGGATGATGGACTTTTAAATAATAGAAGATAGTAGACTTTAATCTATGCTTAATTCTTCTAATGAACTGTTATTTTCGCTGCGAATATTGATCGGAAGTTGGTTGTCCATTATATTTTATCTGATTTGTTGAAGACTAACGATAATTTATTTTCCATTATCTTAGTCATAATATTCTTTACTGAGCTAGTTGAGCTCACCCTTTTCATCTGTTGTCCTATTCAGGAAATGAGAATGTTACGGGAACTAGTCGGGGGACAGAGTGATGGTCCGAGTTAGAGCAGTAGTAGTCCTCACTATTTCTGATAAATAGTGTGATAATAATTGTAATGAGGACTTAGTTTGAATCTTAATATTTTCTACATATTTGTATTGACACTCACAGTTGTGTGGTCGTATTTTGCACGACCGTATGATATAAAGTTTGTATTTGAATTCTGTACTATGTATTTGACGGCTCAGAATGGGTTGGGTTGAATGGACCTATTCTGGGGGCGTCACACTATGGTTCGCTTTTTGTGATTTAATTAATACGCCCAACTTTTATTTTTCACTTCATGCTTCATGTATAAAACAGACGGCTTGACTTGTTTATTTTTGTTGGTTTATGATTTTAATGATGACAATATTATTAAGTTTATATTCAGTTTAATGGATTTGATTTAAATTATTTAGGTTGATTTAATTTATAAGTTAATTTCTTTGTTAGCCCAAATTTGATTAACAATCCATTAATTGATAACAAGATATTATTATTGGAAAATATTCCCTTAATATATATATATATCATGTTTTGATTCAAATATGCTTCTATATATTTATTGATGTGAGATATGAAAATGGACTTAATTGAGTTTGTTTGGGTTATTTATTTAAAATGATATAATGAGTTTATTATCATGGTGGGCCACTATGGATATAAGTCTATTTGATATTGCATAAGTCCATATGTTTTAAAATTCATTATGGTTGGAAATCATTTCCTTAATATACTATGTCAAAACAGTTTTTTGGATTGAATTTTATTAAGGAATTTGGTTAGCTATGGAATCAGTTTTTGAAATGCAATATACAGTTTATTTCTATTTTGAATAGGAGTCTATCTTGGTAACAGGTACAAGCTTTACATGTTGTTGAAATTTGGACTCTAACAAACCTTATTTTATAATATTTGTTTGTTCCGTTAATTAAGTTTAAACTTGATTTCTTATCTTTAACTTGTTGAATTTGAGAATATTATAGTTGTTAATCCATAACAAAGTTGCTGCTGTTTTATAGCCGTTGATCTATTGTTCTCTATATATTCATCATGCATGGCTATAGTTGTAAGACCCCAACTTTTATGAATAAAGATTTAATTTTCTTTATATATTATTTTGAAATAGTAAGGTGTTGATTTGAAAAATATGATAAGTTATGGG